>LZPO01055088.1:195107-229238 GCA_001675575.1 Neotoma lepida | reverse complement strand
ACTGGGGAGCATGGTGAGAGTACTGGGGAGCACAGTGAGTACTGGGGAGCACGGTGAGAGTGCTGAGAAGTAAGACAGGGCTTAAGGGGAATGAGAAGCAGGAGCTAGATCTGGTACAGCCTGCTGCTGCCCTAACTGAAATTAAACTAAAAAGCCTAAGGAGGGTTCCAGAGACTGATTTAGATTCTGACAGAACCCCTCACTGGCTCCAAGAGAGATGAGGAAGGGAAGTGTCAACCCTTAGGAACTACTTAAGAAATGATTGGAGGCTGAACTATGTTGGTGGTAGTGAAGGGCAGTTAGATTCTGGATCTGTCAACCTGGGGAAGAGGCTTGTGGGTGGGATTGGTGAAACTGGTAGAGTGAGAGTCATGGCTGGCCCTGAAATGTCAGCTGAAGAACTTCTTGTGCCTTCTTTTGCACATGAGGAAATGGAGCCTGGAGTGGTGAGGGCCCTCTACTGAAGGACTGGACTGGNATCTGCCCGCAGTCCTGGCACTGCAGTGGGCCTCTTTCTGTCTAGAAACAAGAGCTGTAGGAGCAGAGGTTGAAGCTTGCCCACAGGCTCCTACCACTGTGTTCCTCTTTGTAGAGGGAAGCCGAGAGAGGTGCGTAGCCCCACCAGGTGGGCAGCCTCACCCTATGACTGCCCACTGGTGCTGCGGAGGCTCATTCACAAGGAAGATATCCGGGCTGGCTGCAAGTGTATTGTGAAGGCACCCCTGGTGTCCGACTTGGAGCTAGAGCGCTTCCTGTCTGCACCCCGAGACCCTAACCAAGTGCTGGTATTCGGGATATTGTCAAGCCAGAATCCCAACTGTACTGCACAGCTACAGTGGCTGCTGGACACACTGTATAGCCATCGGCAGCAGGGACGTTCCTCACCCTGCATCCAGGTTGGTCCAGGACCCAGTGAAGAGGCCCCTTGGGCCAGGGCCAGGGAGCAGAACCAAAGATAACCCCCACTGTATGAGGATGGGTTAGGTGTCTGANAGCTCCTTTTCTTTCTAGGGCCTTGGCAAACACTCCCCTTTCTGTCTGCAGCATTTTGTTCCATCTTCTCTCTTCTCTCTTCTCTTCTGTTCATTCTCCTCTCCCAGGATGAAGCACCACATCATGGCAGGTGCTTCTTCTGACCTTCGAGACAAGGTCAAGGCATGGTCCTTTTTGTTCAGAGCACTCAGCAAAGTTTGTGGCCACAACTGGTGTGAATGTTCAGGGCAAAGACAGTATCCAGCACCCATGTTCTTACAGTTCACTATATGTTTGTAGACTGTCTCCAAGTCCCTCCTTGTGCTGGCTTTGTGCCAGGCTCTGGTTTATGAGCCTCCCATTNGTTTAGCATAAGCCAGTCCCTGAAGGAATTCCCAGTATGGCTGCAGCTACATCAGGCCCTTGAGAGAGCCATGACAGGACAGATCTGGAATGTGTGACTTCTGTCTCCTGGGGTCAGAATGAGCCTCCTAGGATGCTCAGGGCTTTGGCAGGCAACTGAGTGTCCCTGGCAGTGGCTTGTGCAGGGACGAGGACAGTTTGAGGGCTAGGTGACTTCCCAGCTGTCTTTCTCCTTGGACCTGTTGCATTATCCCTGCCCTACTCCTCCCTGCTGCTGCAGAGTTCTGAATTTGTGTGGGAAATCTGTGGGCTCTGCCTGAACACCCCCTCTAGCCTTTCTCTCTGAGTGCTGCCTGCCAGCCAGTTGCAGGAGCTTAGCATTTAGGGTCCTTCTAAAATCAGATGTCCCCTCCCCTAATGGGGCCTGTCACTTGGCTCTTTCCAAGAGAGCAGCCAGCCACAAGTCTTTCACCCAGCCATGCAGCAGAGCCACACTTGTTTTATGCTTTCATTTCCAGCTTACTTCAATTTAGAGAATGTTCACTGAGAACCTGCCCTGGGCTCACCTCCTTCCTGACAGATAGAATCCCTGTCCTCATGGGAATGTACAGTTGGCTGTAGTTCATCTGGGGGCTATTAATTGTTCACTAAGGAATAAAATGCTTAGGTGTCTTATTCCAACCACACGCAGTGTGAATGGGGTCAAGATCCAACCNAAGTAGTTGGAGGGGGTGGAGGAAATAGCAGTGAGTCTGAAGATGGGATTGGAGGGTAGTAGTAAACTTCACAGAGACTTGGCTTCTGCTCTGACTAATAGCTAGTCATTAATACTCTCATCCCAAAATGGCTAAACACCACAAAGGGATCAAGAGGGGCAGCCAAGTGAGAGGGTGAAAGGCTCCTCTGGGCTGTGCCACATTGCTCCCCAAGTCTGGTCCATGTGGAGCAGGACTGCCATCTTGAGACCTTCCAGAGTGAGGGACATCATATTTCACAGTTCCCAGAGCCAACCTAGTGCTGTTCCATGAAGAGGAGTCACTCTAGTGATGACTTCCCCCACAGAGGGCTCAGAGCAGATCTGGAGACCTCCTCTGGGGACAGTGATGGCTGCAGGGAAGTTAACATGTATCTTCTTGCACCAGGGTGACCAGTTCCCACATCTCTATTTGGCAGTGCCAGCATGACCCTTACCGCCTGCTGCGGTATGACCTGGACAGCCCCCTGCAGAAGGATCCACCACTAATGGTGAAGAAGTTTGCTGTGGTACATGGGATGGTTTTGGTGAGCAGAGGCCCTATAAAGTGCTAGACATCTATCACCAGCCACTATTGTCTCAGCAGATTTGGGGGGCAGGGTACAAAACAAAACCTGCAGATTTTCTCCCACTCATGCTGAGGCTCAGAGAGCAGGACTTACTGAGAGTCACCCAGCAGACTCCCACCCNCTTCCCAGGAGATGGAGGGCTTGGGTGACATTAACACAGAGAATCAAATTCTATTCATCTGATTATTATTAAATTATACTAAAATATTATAAAACCTTATATGTTTATTGAAAAATCAGGTATACAATTTAGAAAATAATGACACCCTCCTACCACCCAGCATCTTACTCATCTATCCAGCACTTAAGTTCTGGAGCCCCTGCTAGGCCACATCCACCTGACATTGTAGTATTTGGCCTTTGCTGTCCTTCTCTACACACATACTTTAGGGCACTGTCTAATAAAATAACAGAGCGCTGTCCCACATCTTCAGTTTGTAACGCCAGAATTTTTACCACTGGATGTGAGTCTATCTTGTTATCACTATCCATGCTGCTTTTGTCGGACAGTTAGGTTCTTTCCCTCTCTCCCTTCTTCCTGTTTTTCTTTTCCCCTATAATAATCATACNTATAATAATGGTATGATGAATAACTTTGCCTAGCCATCTCTAGACAGCTGTCCATGTTGGAGAATGATATACACAGAGATCAGAGGGTATGAGACCCCCGTTCCATAGGGTGAGCTGAACGGTACATCCTGATGTATGGGTTTGAAGCAGAGGGGGCCAGACAGCTATAGGCAGGTGTGTAGGAGTCTTATGAGCAGGGTAGAATGTGACCATTCTTCCACCCTAGGGAAAATATGAAGTGTACATCTGACAGGGCCAAAAGCTGGGCAAGTTGGGCTGTCCTCTGACTCAGGAGGGCCTGTGCAAGGGCTATGGTCAATCATGTCTCCCTAGGTTGCTGAGGGAGGGTAGCACACTCTCCCATGCTATCAAGGGCCTGAGCCCTAACCCAGCTCTGAGGAGCCTGTGACCAGTCCTGCTAAGACTTGGAACTTGACTGTCATTATCAGTCACACCACTATGTCAATATACTGACATGTTTCTTATTTCATTTCTTTCCTGTCTTCCAACAGATGTTTGCTGCGGGGAAGCTCCTTTTTGGAGGCTGTGTCCTAAATGGCTATGGCTTCAGCAAGCAGAATCTGCTGAAACAGATCTTCCGGGCTCGACAGGATTGCAGTATGGGCTACTTTCTGCCAGACAACTACAAATTCAAGTAAAACTCGACAAGGCATCCCACAGGGAGGGATAATGGGGCAGGGGACTTGNGCTGTGGGAAGGCTATGGGTAGGAGAGCAGGTGGTGCCAAAGGAGTGAGATAGGGAAGAGCCAGTGACGGGAGAGTAGGGTGCAGCCTCTTCCTGTAGTCCCCTGAACAAAAGCTACAGATGGAAGGTTTTGCCAGGTGGGCAGGGGAAGAGGGAGAGCAGGCAGGAAGAGGTGAGCAAGGTCATGCTGTGTGTCTCTTTGAGTTGGAAGTTTGGATAAAGGGCTATGTGTGGAAAAGAAGGCACTGCTTATTTGCACAGTGCTCTACTCAGCTGGAGATAGTGGAAAGATGTCTCGGGGGGCAGGCGGTCCAGTCACACCCATCAGTTCCAACCTGTGTGCACATTCAGCTTGGCTTCTCTTGGGTTGCTAGGTGGGTCCCACAGACACAGTCCTTGGTGGAGTAGGCTTGAGTATAAGCATCCGACTAAGGTGCTGCCACCTACCAAGCATCTCTGGGCTGGCTCTGGTGAGTGGTAGAAGGCGGTCTGAGATCAAAACATTCTAGTTTAGTCCAGGAGGAGCCTGGGCTTTATGCTAAAGCCTGCATTCAAGGAAGACTAGCAGGTTCCAGATTCCATTGTGCTCTGCAGTGCAGGTTCCTGGGAAACTTGCTAGGTTGGGGGTCCTAAGACAGGGTTGGAGCCCTGGCTTTGTCTGGCATTATCTAGGCGACTGTCAGGTGGACTGATCAGGAGGGCTCCCAAATCTTTAGTTCTTTGCCTTTAAAATGAGGATAATACTCAGTCTTGCAGGACTGTAAGAATTTCACAGAAGAGTATTTGTTAACAAGCTCTATAAGAGGTAAACAATGATGAAACCCAGGATAATGTCATCTGTAATATCTGTCTGCAGACCTGAGCTACCTGTGGCACACCCCTATAACACCAAGTTAAGTCCGCTATTCCCACAGACCTGCAGTTTAATATCTTTTTATTTGATTGGTTGGTTTTTTTCAAGACAGGATTTCTCTGAGTATCCCTGGCTATCCTGGAACTTGTTCTGTAGACCAGACTAGCCTCAAACTCAGAGATTCCCAAGTGCTAGGATTAAAGATGTATGCCACCATGCCTGGCTGCAGCTTTCTATCTTGATGCCAGCTCACCCCAGGGAGCTGAGTTGAGATTTTGTCAGTCTGCTTCACCCTGAGGTTGGGGATACATTCATGGAAAATCCATGGAGGTCACACTAAGTGACCCCAATATTTTGGAGTACTCAGTATAGAAGGCCAGAAGAGGAGAAGACTATGGAGATAAGGCAGGGCAGATAGAAAATCCTAAGTGATCTGAATCCCTATCACTCAGAACACCAAGAGAAGAGGGTAGAGTTGCTGGAGACTGGACATTGGCAGGTCCAGGGAGTTACAAAGCTGAGTTTCAGGAGCTCTTCACAGTTTAAAAAGAATGTGCCAGGCATATGTTGGTTCTTACTAGGCATTTCTGTCTATAAACTCAGCACCTTAGATTCCCTGTATTTAGAAGATACTAGGAAACAGAAAAGGAAGATGGATTTATTTACAGTTTGAACAAATGGGGAGGTGTCTAATTATATCCCCCACCATGCTTGTGGCCACCTTATAGTTTATGGAAAGCTATGAGACAAAGGATATGATATATGAAAACTTACCTGTGAGCCCAAAGTTCAGCCCCCTAACCCAGGTCTCTGGGTCCTAGGTGGGAGGGCACAGCAGGCCTGTAGCTAGACAGCCTCAGTGGGAAACACATATAGATGTGGTCCTGACATGAGCAGATCTGAGTGAAACTGTGTCCACCTGCACACAACACTCACACTTGGCCCCTGCCTCCTTCACTAAAGTTGGGGACAGCTAAGGGAGGTCACGTGTGGCTTGCAGGTCCCACTATCTATGTCTGTGAGCAGAGATATGTTACCCTGCCATGCTCACACTCCAGTGAGGATTAGGTACAAGAAGGACCAGGATAGGGCAGTGTGAGATATCCAGAGAGGTTAAAGGGATGGGAGAACAGACCAGAGAAAACAGTTTGTCCCCTGGAAATACAAAGGGGCTTAGCCTGCAGCAGTCCCAGAAGGTGTGTGTGTGTATGCCTCCCATGTAGCAGTGAAATGGCTAGTGGACACATCTCCTGTCTCCCTCCACCTGGGTTCTTACCCTACCTTCCTCCAAGAATGGAGTGGGCAGCCGGTGAAGACACCCAATAGGAGGTTGGTTTATTGCTTTATTGCCAATCTGGGATTAACAGCTTTAAATGGGATAAAAACAACTTTAAACAGGCTGGCACACAGGTTTTGACAATTTAAATGGATCAGATTTGAATTCTTGGTAGCAGAAGGATGCTAGCCTCTTAGAGCTCTTTCAGTTCTGAAAAGTGTTACAGCTTAAAAGTTCTTGGAGGGCTTCAGGACACCAGTCTAGAGCAGTCACTTGCAGAACCAAGCTGCTGGTCAAACAACAGGAACACAAGGAGCAGCAGGTCATGAAGATTGGAAGCAGCTCAGGAATGGATTCTCATCTGCAGCAGAAGTATAGAGTCTCAGAGGCTGAGGCAGGAATGAGTCCTCCTTCCTGCGGCTACTGGTCATGTCCTGGAGGCTGGCTCAAATGAGTTTCCTGCATAGGAACAATTCTTTCCCCTGCCTGTCTTGAAGGCAGGCAGCCTTCCTTCAGTGAAGATGAGCNACTGCCTGGAGCTCAACCTGAAGTCTTCCTTTTCTTCTTCCTCCCTCGGTTCCTGCAGCAGTCTGTCTCTGCAACCCACAGAACCTCAGATTGTACTGGGTACCTGCTGGATCCTGATTGGCTGGATGTGGGTATGCAAATGAAGTGAAAAATAGGCCCAATCAGGGAAGAGTTGTTAAACCTGGTTGGGAAGGGAGAAAACCCTTAGTCCCCCCAAAAAGTTGCTAAAAGTTCACAATCCAGTTGAGAAGACTGTCTGTAGAAGCAGGGACATTTGAAAGAGTTTTTAATCTGTCCCTGGTTGCTACTGGAGATTTTGGTCAGGCTTCTTCTTTTTTTCTTTTGTGGCAGCAAAATGTACANTTGTGCAACTCTTGCAAGTGTGCCTATGACATCCTGTGGCCCTTTGCTACCTGTAGGACGTGACATGGCCATCAGAGAGAGGAGTATGGAACTGTGGCTCCAAGCTCTCTGCTTTATATTGCTAGAGTCTGGGTGGGTGGATGTGTACAGAAAAGCAACCTAGGACCCTGAGGGCCAGAAAGGAAAAGAATGTGCTTTGAATAGGAAATAAGTCCAGGCTACACCACGACATGACCTTTTTCTTCAGTCATGTCCTGAAGGAATGGGACATAACCTTTTCAGGGCTGTTCTTACAGGAGACAATAAAAATCTGTCAGAAATGGGCACACTCTGCAGTGACAAAAGTGTCTNGAAAACAGTCTTGGCCCCATGAGCTGAATGCTGTGTAAACTGTAATGTGCTCAGTGGACTATAGAGGACCTTGCAAATGATCATGAACTCTGTGAGAGAAAAAGTCCTTTGTAAATTGCTACATCCCCAATAAGTCACAATGGGCAGGGGGAGCTGCCAAGGGCCCCGTAAACCAGGAAGGGTTTCAGAAACTGCTGGGCATCCCCTCAGACCAGCTCATCCTAAGCAGCTTTGCATGCTGTCATATGCCGTGCAGAGTTCCCAGTCTTCTATGAAGTGCCCTGTCCTGCACAGCACTTGGTAAACTACATGGCAGTCTATGAAGGACAAAGCATCTTATAACTGTCAGGTACCCTGTGACATACCAACTGGAGTGAAACCTCACAAAGATAATGTGGTGTGCAAGTGCTGGTGTGAGAACCTCAAAGGGTTTGTGAATAGTCATGATCTTTATGAACNTCAAGTGAAGGCTTGGTGTGCTGTCAGTGCTACCAGCTGTGAGAGACTTCTTCACTCCTGGNCCACTGTACTGCNCCTCTGTCTTCTGCCTGCATACCCTAGAAGAGGCAGGACCAGCTGAGTCACAACAGGAGGTGGCCAGGGACTAGTGAGGAGAGGTGGTTGCAGCCAGGTGCCATGTTCCACAGATTCGTGTGCTGAAATCCTTCACTCCATGGTGATGGTGTCAGGAATGTGGGCACTGGGAAGTGACGAGGTCCCAAGTACAGACTTCATGAGTAGAGTTAATACCTAGAAGCTAGCTTACCTGTTCTGCTATGTGAGACCAGTGGGCTGCCAACCATGAGGATACCATCTATGAGTGTCACCAGGCACCGAATCTCCTGACAACTTGATGATGGACTGCCAGTTTTGAGAATCGNGTGCCGTTTGTGTCAGTCATCTGTTTGCCATATAGGCACAGCACTTTTAGAGCAGCCAGAATAGCCAAACTGGGTGGCTTAAACAGCATCTGCTCATCATCTCAGTTCTGGGGGTTAGCAATTGGATCCAGGTATCAGAGGACCATAGTCCCTCTCAAGTCACATTCTGGCCTCTCTTTGGCTTTGGTGACAGCATTACTCTGATGTGGCACTAGGATTAGGGACCCACCTCACTCCAGAATGACTGCATTACAACTAATTATGTCTATACTGATCCCACATTCTAGGGTTCTGGGGTTAGGCATATGACTTTGGGAGCTACATTCGGCCCACAGCACCGCATGATGGCATCATTTCCTTGGCCTCGACTTGGCTTCCCATTGGTGCTTTGCAAAGCCCTCTGTATCCTGTGGGCATTGCCTATGCTCAGTGTAGCATGGATCAGGTAGCTGGTAGCATGGGAATGAGGGCTATGCAGCCCTTCACAGAAGCCAAGAATCTGGCCTCCAAAGGTTCCCAGGTTCCCAGAGCAGGCAGTTTCTCCCTTGGCACAACTGGGAGGAAGAATGTTTTGCTAGTCTGTCTAGGGTCTGGAACAGGGCGGGATAGCACTGAGTGAACCCTGGGCTCTCACCTCTGACCCTCTATGTTATGCTTTCCTACCACCCCTCCCTGCAGCATGTCAACCTACATTGCAAGCCTGGATGATTCTGAGTCAGCTAAAAGAGCCCCATCTGAAGATTTGGAAGGAAGTGTCTCTTCATTGGCGCTTGGGGACAAAATTGAAAAAACATCTTCTAGCACCCCTGACAAGTATGTTTTCCCCATATCTCTAGTTGGAAGATTGGGAATGGCTCATTACAGGATCCATAGCTTAACCACAGGCCACTAAGGCTACCATGGCATGGCTTATGCCTCGGAAATCTGTGTCCCTCCAAGTACGGGTCAGCCCCTGATTTCCAGCCTGTTTTGCATTGTCCCTTTGGGTGTCAGGGTTGTGCATAGGAGATACACTTTGTAGCAAGGCCCCACAGTCCAGACCCACCGTCAGAAGGATGGAGACCGCCCCCAACTCCAGCAAGTTTCTTGGTGATGGTGACAGGGAACCAAATCAAAATTCTGTAGTGTCACTCTTTCCAGAAAGATGGAAAAGTGCTAAGATTATGCTACAGATGCCACTGGGCCCCCAAGTTGGAGCTGTCCCCTGGCACTTTCCCTCCAAGGCCATGCCCTCATCAGCTGGGCCAGGCTGCCTGCTAGCTTGCTGCCAAGCACCTGCTTCTTCCCATTGCATATTTAGGTTGAAACAGCCTGAAGTGGAACTGCAGTCTTTTATCAAGACAAGGAGGAGCAGTAAGAAGAGCAGTAGCTGGAAGAAGTCAGGTTCTAAGAAGTGATGCTGGAAGAGCCAGCAGTGTCCTCCCCACACCCAGCCCTACCTCCTGGTCTCCCACCACCCTTCAATAAATGTGCATGCCTCCAGCATCTGGGTGAGGCAGTGGTGGGTGGGACAGGCCCAACATTGACTCCAAGAAGGCCAGAGGACCCCCACAGTTTCAGGCCAGGTTCTTGGAAACTTGCCACCCCCAACTCAGAGCTTCCTCTGTGGCCAGGAGTAAGCCTGAATCTACCATCCTGGTGAACAAATGTTTCATGGCCAAGGGCCTGCCTGTTCAACTATTCAGCAACCCTGGGGAGCCTCAGAAGGGTCTGGAGTGTGTCTCTCACCCTCTGTAAAGTGGGAAAGACTTCTAAGACTTCTGATAGAAAGAAGATGAGAAGGGAGAGGGACACAAAAAGGGAGAAGAGACTGAGAGAGTGGTGGAAAGAGATGAGAAAGCCAACAAATGAGAAGGATGGAGGGGCAGAAAGGGATGACTAAGGAAGTAAGAGATAAAGACAAAGAGGAGGACTGGGCTGAAGGCCAGAGTCCAGCAGACACCTTGCAGGCTCTCATCACCATTTAGCTCAGCAATGGAACACAGGTCTGGACTGGATTCTCCTTTTTCTGAGTGCATGGGCCTGGAGTATCCTTATCAGCATCCAGAGGCCCCAGGCAACAGTCTTCTGGAGCGCTGCCTGCCTCTTACCTCTGAGACTGGATCTCTCACCACTGTGTGGTTGGTAAGAGTTGTGTCCCCAGCATGGATTGTAGAGGGTCTGCCTTGGCCTTTGCGCCTAGAATAGAGTCCAGGCCCCAAACTCCAGGCAACATTTGGTGATGTATTTCACAGATAACCATTTGTGCTTCTTCAGTAGCACATACTTTTTCTATCTGAATTTGTCAAGGCTTAGGTTTTTCTTTGTTCGTGTTTTCATTTTGTTTTGTAGCCTTCAAAGACATTTTTGGGTTATATGTTTCTTCCCCTAGAAATGTATTGGAAGTGGTCTGCCCTGTTCTTAAGCTGTATATGTTGATATTTTCAGACCTTGATATTTTTTTGAGGGGGCTTAGAGCTCTAAGCATCCCCCACCCTTCCCCTCCAAGCACAAAGACAGAAACAAGAAGGCAAGGGGCCAAAGTTTTATTCTATCCTCACAGATAGGCACCCCCTAACCCAGTGAAGCTCGGAACCAAGGCCTCTGCTCAGGCTAGAGTCTGAAATGAAGCCTCTGACCTACACCTCTCTGGCCTTTAGGCCATATGCTCAGCTGAGCTCAAGCGAATATGCTAAGCAGTCAGTTCTGTGTGCACCAGGAGCAGAGGCAGGGCAGGTCCTGGCTCCCTGCAGGGTGCTCATCACTCTGGAGGGCTGCCTGTGAACAGGAACACCTCCCACTGGCAGAGCAGGCAGTGAATGTCCAGGGCAACACCATCAGATTGCTCCTGGAGGAGGAGGAGAGGAAAGTCCCTNTCCATGGAAATGCCAGGAGAGAGAGAAGTAGGCTTCCCTCCAGGATGGCATTCACAAAGCAGGCAGCTAGGTGTCTGAGCTGTAAACTCTTGATTAGCACAGGGCTTCTTAAACTTTGCCCACTTAGGACCAAGAAATTTTTACATAACCCTGGGCATATAGGTATGTAAAACAGGTATGCAAATCAAACATTTACTGATAATAAATAATAAAGAAATTAAAACAATTCTTTGATATATATATGATTTTCCATTTATTAAGAATGAAAGCAAATTTGCATTCTTATGCAATGAATTGCTCATGTATTTTATGTAAGGAATTAAATTTTGCCTGAATATTCAATTCTGTAAAAGTTAGAGCATCTTGCCACTTTGCAGAGTTGATAGTTACTCTGATTTTATAATCATCAGTGCTAAGAATGCTATTTTACATAAACATAAAGTGGCAGAAATACATTTAGAGACATTTTAGAAATNGCTAGGAAATTTTAAAATAATCCATTATGTCCAAGTAAGGTTTGTCCTAGAGATACAAAGTTGGCCCAACATCAAACACTAGTCAGCATCACTCNCCATATAACAGACTAAAGAAGAGAAACCAAATGCAAACTAACTACACTGGTGAAGAAATCTAGCAAATATAATCTTAGCAAACTGAAAATAGAAGATCAACATCTTAACTTTCAAAGGTTGATGAGAAAAACCTTCAGCAAACACTTCCTTCGTAGTTACTCTTCAAATGCATTGCCAGTGAGGTTAGATAGAAGACAAGGCTACCACCAGCACCNCCATTGACAAAATGCCCTGGAGACCTGAGCCCTCTACATAAAGAAAGCATGGGGCTAGGACATGAGAGGAAAGGATGAAACTGAGTTGTTGCAGGTGATTCCATTATCTACCTAGAAAGCCAACAGAATCAATACGTCAGAACCATTTGATAACTAGGTAAAAGTATGAAGCCACTTTCTTACCACAAAAGGCCTAGTACCAAGCTGCAGGACCAATGATGCGGAGTCCTAAGCAGAATGACATCTATCAGTGCTTTGATCCCAGCGTGAACTGAAGCTGAGAAGAGGTTGTTCACCAGAAGCCCAGCATATCTACCCAAGGCCATCAAGACACATCATGAACCCAATGCTCCTGGATACAGAGGTCCCTGATACCTCTCACCCAGGACCCTTGAGTATCTCATTAAGTAAAGCCACTCCCTGCACTCTCCCTCCCAGCTATGCTGAGACTGGGCAAGGCACTTTTGGCTTCTGGGTCTCCACGTCTTCATCCATAAAATGTGATGTTCTGGGATANTAACCTTCCAAGGACCTGGGCTGGATCGGATACAGTGCAGAGAAAGCCTTTAGCTTGGGCTTGGAAAATGTATATGAGAACAAATTATTTAAATTATTAAGCCCACACCCCCATTGCCACTTTCCACATCAACAGGACTCACCTACGTGTGGGTTGTCTCCCAGGCACCAGCATCAGCAAGGGTTAAGAAGCTTGGCTATTAGCCAAGCAGAAATAGTGTTAGCCTTGAGCGACATAGTATCTCCCTATCTGTGCAATCTGCCGGTCCCCAGCCCAGCCTTTGGAAATGAAAACTCAGCCTAGCTGAGGCTCCTCTGCCTGCTGCATNCTAATGATCTCCACCAGGGAGAATGGGTACCCCCTCAGCTCCTTCAACCCCCCAGCTCAAAGAAAGCCCTGAGCTGCCTGCCCTGAAGCTGTCAGCTCACATGTGGGAGAAAGATTGGGTTGTACCCGCTGCTGGTCCAGTTTGGAGGGAAGAAAATAGAAAAAGGAGGGCNGAGAGTGGTCCTGGGGTGGAGAACAGGTGCTGGGGAATCACAGGCCAGGTGCCCTGGGTCTTAGCTCATCCTGTGGATCTGGGCAGGGGGCTTCCAACTGCAGATTATGGCCTACTAATGAGTTGGAAAATCCATTTGGAGGATGTGATCCACATTCTGAAGAAGAAAACCAGAATAGGAAATGGCACAGCGCATGTAGAAAGGTGGCAGACTTCATTTCAGCCACCCCGAGTGTAATATCCGAGACACAGGCTGTGAAGCACACACCACCCCCTCGCCCCAGCCATCTGTGCATGTGACTTCAGATACTTTATTTAAAATCATTAATGGTGGAGGGCCTAGTTTACTGTGGGTGCTACCACCCCTGGGAAGGCGGTTCTGGGGCATATAAAAAAGCAGGCTGAGCAAGCCATGNGGANCAAGNCAGTNAGCAGCACTCCTCCACGGCCTCTGCATCAGCTCCTGCCTCCAGGTTTCTGCCTTGAGTTCCTGCCCTGACTTCCCCTGATGACAGTGACATGGAAGTGTAAGCCAAATAACCCTTTTCTTCTCCAGGTTGTCTCTGGTAATGGTCTTTATCACAGACATAGAAAGCAAACTAAGAGTTTGTGTGGTATATGTACACACATGGGTGAGTGTGCACGGTTGTGCATGCAGAGAGGCCAGAGGAGGACATTGGGTGGTGCTACTCTATCATGTTTCACCTTAGTCCCTTGAAGACACAGTCTCTCCCTGACCTAGATCTAGGCTGGTGGCCATTGTCCTGTCTCCACCCCAGACAGTACAGAGCTTTGAACTCAGGTCCTCATGCTCTTCTCANCCCGTGCTTTTGTCCAGTGAGCCATCTCCTCAGTCCAGACTTGGTCATTCCACTAGGCATGTCATGGCATCCCATTGTCTTTTAAATTGTCTTTCCCTAGTGAGTATCTTTCTACAAGTCATTGGCCATCTGTATCTCTTCCTGTTTTGGGTTTTTCAAGACAGATTTCCTCTGTGTAGCTCTGGCTGTCCTGTAGCTCATAAAGATCCACCTGCCTCTGCCTCCCTAGTGCTGGGATTAAAGGTGTGAGCCACCACCACCTGGCTCTGTATCTCCTCTTAAGTGCAGTGTTTCTTTGGGTGGTCTGTTTTGTTAATAAGGTTTTCTCTCCAGCAGTATTTGTATTATTTATATTTATATTAGTTGTGTTTATATATAAACTCCCCCACAACTGGGCCTTGTTCATGCTAGGCCAGTACTCTACCTCTGAGCTTTAGCCTCAGCCCTTGGACAACAGTCCTTTATTGGATATGGCTTCTGCAAATATTTTCTTACAATCTGTGGCTTGTCTTCTCATTTTCTTGTCATTGTGTTTTGCAGAGCAGAAAAATTTAAGTTTAATTAAGTCCAGCTTGGCAACTCCTTCTTTCATGGGCCACACTTTGCTGTTGGAGCTAAAACGTCATTGTCATGATCAATGCTATTTAGATTTTCTCTGGAGTTTTCAAGTTTTGCTTTTTATGCTTCAGCCTAAGATCCCTCCTGATCTTTGCCTTTGTGATCTTAAGCCTTTGTCCTGTGCAGATTCACTGTTTGGTACTTGCCTGCCCAATACTACTTTCACACTTTCTCCATCATGGCACCTTTGATCCTCTGTTGGATGGTTGACAGCATTTTGTGGGTTTAGCTATGGGTTCTCTGTTGTGTTTCATTGATCTGTTTGCTTGTCCTTCAGAACCGTGGCCACAGAGACTTGATGTTAGCTGTGATACAGTATGTCTTGAAGTCTGGGGGTGTCTCCAAGCTTTGTTGTGCTGTTATTTTTCAGAAGTGGAAATTAAGATACCAAGATATTAGGTCATTTACCCAAAGCCACACAGTCAGCAGGCTTTCTCACGGCTGGAATGCAAGCTGATGCAGCCACTTAAGAAAGCATTGCANCTCAAGCCTTTTGACTACAAAGCTTGCATTTGGGACCTAGATTAAAACAGCAAATGAGGAAAGAGGAGAAAAAAAAGGGAATAAGATATATAATGATTACTCTTGATCATCAGCTTGACGGGATTTCACGTGGTCATGGAAACAAACTTCTGGGCTTGTCTATGAGAGATTATCTAGTCTTCAGTAGATGCTGTAATCTCAAAAAGGCAGGCTCTAATACCAACGAAGGAATGAACTTGCCAGTGAGAGTGAGGGCAAGCAGGCAAAGATCAAGTGCTTTCTTCGTCCCTGTCCTTTATATAGGCTGCCACCAGAGGTGTGGCCCAGATTTAGGATGGGTCTTCTACCTCAAAAGATTCAATCAAGAAAATTCCCTCACAGGTGTACCCAGGCCCTTGGATGTTAGTTAATTCCAGATGTAGTCAAGTTGACAACCAAGAATAGCGATCACACCACCTTTGCCCTCCCAATGAAGCCAGTCTGGTACACTGTTTCCAGGGTCTGGCCCTTTTAAATTTAGCTGCAGGAAAAAGCAGTTTGTGCAGGCCTGGACCTCNCAGACAATCAGCAACAGGAAAAAGTCATCCAAGGGGAGTGCTCAATGAATTATGGAGGCATTGTTCCTGAGTCCAAGGAGCCAGCGTTGCTGCTCTGAGCCCAGTGGCCAGCCCAAGGCTGCAGGCTTAACACTGCTGGCTGTTGTCAGGACAACACAATGTGGGTAGCCAAAGGCAAGACAGAAAAAAAGAAGAAAGAAAAACACTAGAGGAAGAAAAATACTGGAAATTCCCTGTGTCCAGGCATAGAAGAGCCTTTCTAGAAAATCAACAGCCGGGGGAAGGCTGCTGCATTCCTGGGTGGGGGCCCGCTGGAACAAGAGGAAGTTGCAAGTGATATTTTGAGATATTTTCAGTCTAGTGTGATGTCGATTGATTTTCCAAAACACAAGTACCTCCTGGTGTAGGGAGAGCTGAAGTTGGACTGGGACTGACCAGAGGTGGGGCAGGGTGCAGGACCAGCCTGGACATAAACAGGAGCTGACCCAGTTGGAGAGTTCCAGTGATCTAGAAGGCTGGTTTGCAGTCCCCAGAGTCCCACAGATTTGTGTTCCAGACCTCACCTTGATGGGAGAACCACAGGTAAAACGGGTCCTCTGCTCACAAAGCCTGAAACATAGCCAGCCAGGCATGTTCTGCTTACCTACCTCTCCTAGGGGGTGCTCTCCTATACACAGCTAGTCCTGCTTCTGCAAAGCAGATGGAAAAGGTAACAATGTTTATGGAGAAGATAGAGCTGTGAAAAGAGCAGGCAAAGGCTGTCCTAATAGAGCTGACATTGAGAGGACATGGTGTACAAAATGAGTAACATGCATAGCATGTTGGAAATGGAGGGCACTGTGAGAAAACAAAGCAGAGAGTAGGCTAAGAGTGTTGGGGTGCAAATGGTCAGGAGGATGTTCCCTCCTCCCTCTCACTGGGACCTGCCCTCCTGCCTTGTGTCACATCCCCTGCTGACCCCTCATAAGACCATCTGCTCCAATGTCCTGGCATCTCCTTGCTCCAGGCTAAGCAGGACCAAGCTCCTCAAGAGCAGCCCTATCACCCTTCTCCAGGGGCCCAGAACTGACCTCTTGCCCAGAGGCAGGTAAAGCAACCACCTTAAACCCTTCACCTATGGAATGCACCTACAGGTCCCTTTAGCTGTCTCAGCAGTTGCATGGCACAGTTCCCTAAATTCACCAACCTGATGTCATATATGGTTAACCACGTTGATCAACCACCCCATCTCCTTCATCTAGGACAATGTGAGCTCACAGACCCAAGAGCTAGAGTCTGCACTTGTTCCTATGGTTTCTTCCTGTGGCATTCTATCCACTAAGCTGGCAGATGTCTTTTTGACACAGAAGTAGACCTCACATAAAATGAGTTAACATTTTTAACCCACAAAGAGAAATTGGTAATAAAATCCAAAACAAAAATAAAGGGCACATGGTCAAAGAATATGATTAGGCCACTCGTTGACACAGGAATGCAAATGGCTAATAAACAAGCAAAAGATGTGGGCCTCCCAGGCAGTCATGGAAATGCAAATTAAAAGAACAATAGAATGCTATTTTTCTCGAATCAGGTTGGAGAAAATATGAAATATTGATGACATCCAGTATCAGTAAGGAGTGGGCTAGCAAGCAGTCTTGACACTGCTGTTGGAGTGTGAGCTACACAATCTTTGGGGACAGCCATTTGTATTAAAGTTTAAAATGTGGTGTGCCCTTTGCTCCTGCAGTTCCATTTTGGAGATGTGATTCTGCAAAGCTATCTACTGGCACAGAAGATGTGTACAAGAAGCTCTGATGACAAAACAACAGAATGCAGATGTAGATGGATGGAGTGAATGTGGATGTGGATAGTAGAGTGATGGTGATAGGGCAGTCACTCTCATCAGCACTGATGGACCTGCCCAAGTTTCTAGAGCATTCTAAAGCTCTAACAGTTTCTGCAGGATGTGCTCCTCTTGAGAGTCTCTTTCTCTTCGACATATGTATGTGGGGTGCAAGCATGTGTGTAGGTGCATTGGCATGTGTGTGAGCACGTGTGTAGTGGTGCGTGTGCATATGCATAAGTGTGTGTGGAAGCCATAGACTGAGATGTGTCTTCCTCAGCCACTGTCTACCTTTTGTTTACTGAGGCAGAGTCTTTCAACAAACACAAAGCTTGCTGAATTCGGCTAGTCCAGCTAGCCGGCTTACCCTGGAGAGCCCTTGTCTCTGCCTCCCAAGAGCAAGGATTACAGGGTGGCTGTCATTCACATCTGTCATTTATGTGAGCTCTGGAGAATCTAAACTCTGGTCCTTGTGCTTGGGCAGCAAGCACCTTATCCACTGAGCCATCTCCCTAGCCTTGAAAGTCATTTTGAGCAGTTCCTATGGTGATCTGCCTGTCATGCTATCTTGTCATGTTGTTGTAAGACATCCACACTGGTGACTGTCTTTCCACCAGTTCAAGGACCAGGTGGAAAGACATCCTCTCCCTGACCAGTGGGAGGAGGGAGGCAGCTTTACCCTGCTCTTCCCAACAGATGCTCAAGTGCTCGGTAGCCCTCTCACTCATCCTAACAGGAATCCCATGGTTCACTGGGCCTGGTGAGTTTTCCCTGCCACAGTTTCTATAGTTTTATTTCTTACACTTCATCCTACCTGTTCCGTGAATGGAATCAGTTCCAGAAACTCTGCAGAGGGACTGGGCCGGATTTTCTAATCCATGGCAGCAGTCAGTTATTACTTTGCATGCCAGCTCTAAACACTAGAGGAGTTCCCGGTAGTGCTATACAGAAATGAATTCTAAAGCCATTTCTAGGCTTTACTGTTAAGAGTACTGTGATTGATTAGTGATGTCTGCTTTGGGAAAGCAATGAGAGGAATGTTCAAGTTACTGACTGGCTATGGACATTCTGGGTCAGCACTTCCCAGACCAAACGTGCACAGGAGTCACTTAGAATTTATTAACATGCAGACACTAGTCTAGCAAATGTGGGCAGCCTGAGTGTCTGCTGTCTTGACAAGTCCCAGCCACACCATAGTTCTGGTGCTGAAACTACCCTTTGAGGACAAGGAACAAGGATCTTGGAGCTGTCTTTTACAGGTACTTTCTTGTGTCTTTCAATGTCTTATACATTTGCAAACAGAAGTGCCCAACCTTTGGAACATGTCCAGTGTTATTTCTTTTTCTTTTTCACCTTTTAAATGTTATTTTTTTTTCTTTTTCACCTTTTAAATTTGTCACAAGTCCTGATTCTTGGAATAGCTCAGGTGGACTTGGTTGACAGGTGAGAAGCTGTAGCAGAGGGCAGAATTCACACAAGTTCCTCCACTGCATTGTCTCCTTTTCCTGGAACTAAACATCAGCCAGAAAAGCGCCTGTTACTGCCTCAAAGTGCCTTACTCACTGCCATAAATAAGGCTTTAGTGTAGTAGGCTCCCTGCTGATCCTGTGACATCTCACAGCAGGCTGGGGCTCTAGAAGCCNGGGAGGAAAGGGAGATGTGGCCAGACAGCGTGAGTTATGGGCTCCGGGAAGCCCATTAGTCACCCAAGCGGAGAAGTTAACCCAAGCTTATTAACTCTAAATGTTTATTATTAACATTGATCACCCAGCAGACAGCACCCGCCCTCCCACCCCATAGCTGGCCAGTGCATTCTGATGAAGGACAGGGATTCAGGCGAGGGGCTCGCTGCCCCCAGATTCTCCAGGAAATACAGATGACTCAGACAACCTCCAAGGGGCCAGAAAGTGTTTCTAATCTCTGACCCTGACACTTGTTCCTCCCCACCTCTCTGCAGACCCTTTGGTTGGCACCATCAGGCACCCCCTCCATCGGCCAGGGCTGCTCAGAGGGCCAAGGAATANGCAGTCTAACTCTGCCACTGAGCAGCTGATGACCTTGTGTGTAAGTCATGTGACTTCTCTGAAGATGCATTCTGTCAGTCAACAAATATGTATGGCCAACTGTGTGCCTGGCACTTTTTAGTCCCTAGGAGCCAGTAAAGGTGAAGGCAGACACAAAGCAACTGGTGAAAATAAGCAAGCAGAGCCATTTCAGGTAGTGTGGAGTGTGATGAAAATTATCTCCACACTGTGATCGAGGGACTGGGAGTGTTAGGACAGTATTGGCAAAGGAGATGACATTTGAGCTGAGACTTGAGTGACAGGAAGGATGCAGACATGGAAAGATCTGGGCACAGGGGAGCCCAGGCAGGAAGAACAAAGAGCAAGGATGAAGGCCATGGGTCAGGTAGAGGTNGTATGTGCTGTGTGATGATAGGAAAGAGCCCAGAGTGGTCCAGAAGCACAAGAGAGGAACTGAATGGGATGGGGGTGAGGAACAAGGCAGGTGTAGGATTGTCCTAGGTTGAGCCTTGTGGGACTTAGGCTTTTATCCTCAGTGCAGTGGGGAGCTGCTGGGTAGGATGCAGTCATCCTAACCTCCCCTTGATGGGGTTTGTGACATATAAAGGACACTGGGCACATCTACCCCATTCCCTGATGAAGTGGCCTTTACTGATAGCTGTGTGGTTTCCTGGGTGGTCAGCAGGCACCTTGCTGGAGTGATGCCCCTTTCTCCAGAGGTGCACTCTGTGGGTCCGGATGCCCCAGGGTTTCCAGGGCCTGGAGGAGGCAGGTTCATATGGGGCCGTAGCTTCCTCCTGCCCTCCAGCTTCCTTTCTTTCCAGTGAGGGCAGGTTTTCAATTGTTCATGTGAATCTGAATTCCTGGCTCTGATTCTGCTCCTAGAGACCAGGACCTAACCCCTAGAGGTTCAGCCAAATGGTGACCACCAAGCTGAGCCCAACAACTCCATCCCTTTACCTGGAACATTCTCGTCTTTACATCTGAAGTCATACATTCCAGGAACCCTCTAGTCTTGGCAGTCATGATGCTTGATCACCCTAGGATATGGCCATGATGCCTTTATCGAGCAAGCACTCTTTGGCCTTCCTTTGTACAGGTTCTGTCAGTAGAACCAAGACTAGTATCTTCCTTGTCCTACTGCAGTCATGTTGTAGATGGTGACTCAAGTCTGTGGGGCAGGAGAGCCCCCTGAGGTAGAAAAATGGGACTTCCCTAAGGAGGGAAATGGGTTGCTATGCATGGGGAAGACCTTCTGAGCTCAGCTTTGACTTACAAGTGACAATTGATGGGTTCTGAGTAGTCCTACTAGATAGCCCTAGGCTTCTTCAGGTCTCACTTTTCTTCTCTGAGAGGTTCCCTCCATCACAAGAAAAAGGTCCACAATGCCTACAGAGCACTCGAGGAGGAGCTCTAAGACTTCAGGGACCATCCTCTGAGCCAACAGGCTCTGTCTTGGTCCAGAAGCCCCAGTGACCCAGTCCAGAAGATCTATTGTTCCCTCTTTATAGATGTGGACACTTGGGTGTAAAGAGGAATTAAGAGTTGCCTAAAGTCACAGAGCAGGGCAGGGTTGGGGTCCAGGTTCCTTTGGCTCTACAGCAACTGAACTACTTAAGTCTGAGAGACAAAGAAAGCACCATCACCTTTGTTCTGCTCTTCCTCAATGCTGTTTCCTCTCAGCCTCTTGCCTGCAGTGAGACGGGTGGACCATAGTGCAACTGCCGGTCAGCTTGCCCAGCCTCACCACCTACATCACCACGTAGAAGTGTGTGACTTGGTACAAGTAACTCACCCTTTTTGTGCCTTGAGTTTCCATGTGTCAGAGCTTCTAGCAGCTGCGTCCCTCCAAGGGTCGCTGTGAAGATGAAATGAGTTGATCTATACAAAGCATTTACAGCTTGGCACAGTCTGTCTCAACTACAATTGCTTTTTTAATTAGCATGACTTAGAATGATGCAACTTGTAACAATAAAACACTGGAAACAATGTAAGTAGTCAATAATAGGGAGTCACCAAGTCAAGTAGGGTTTACCCTTTCTAGTGGATATCTTAGTAATTAAGATGGGGAGATCTTGGTGAAAAGAGAGACAAATAGATTCAAGAAAGAGTAGAGAGTCCAGAATTAGCACTTCCAATGTGTATGGAATCAGCAGACAGATGACAGCGAGACTCTGCAGTGCAACAGTAAAGGATGGTGTTAGAGCAGACAGTGCAGGGAAACGGGATATTCATGGGGGTGGAACGATTCTGGAGGGCAGCTGCACTCTGTATCTGTTTCTGTCCCAGTGACTTCTCGGCAGCTACTCCTCATGCCCAGAACACTGGCTCTGCATACACACAGCCAGTTCCCAACACAAGTGAGAAATGGGGACAGTGAAGGTGCTTGGAATATGCAGACTGTCAACAAAGCTATGAATTCTGTGATGTCAGCGGCTCCAGGTGATCACAACTTGGGTCAGGGTAGTTGTCCTTTTAGTGAAAAGAAGGCCATTCCTTTATTTTCATGTTAATTCAATGTATTAATCACTTTTTCTTGTTTCAACAAAATACCCTCCCCTTTCCCCTCAAAAGAAAAAAAAAGTTAAGGAAGGATGGGTTTATTCTGGCTCACAGTTTAAGGGGATATAGTCCATCAGGGCAAGGAGGCATGGCTGCAAGAGTGTGAGACAACTGGTCACATGGTATCCATAGTCAGGAAGCAGAGGGCACTGAATGCGGATACCTAGCCTGCTTTCTCCTTTTTATTCAGTCCAGGACCCTAGAACATGACATGCTGCCCTCCACATGCAGGATGGGTCTTCCCCTTTAGTTAAACCTTTCTGGAAACATTCTCATAGACACACCCAGAAGTGTGTTTCCATGGTCATTCTAAATCCCGTCAAGTTGATCATGAAGATGAACCCTCACACTCAGACCGCCTCCATCTGAGACCATCGCAGAAGGAAAATGAAGTTGAGACAACAAGTCGTCAACATGAAGCTCCTATTTCCTTTGGAAAAAAAGGAAAACATGTTTTGTTGTCCCCCCCCCCACCGTGCAATGGAAAAAATAAAATAACCAAGGGAAAAGTCACCCCACGCTTTCCTCGGAGCAGTGGGCTCTGAGCACTGTGGCACCATAAGGAAGTTGAAGGCTGAGTGAGCAAAACATGTTTTCCCTCAGCAGCACGCCTGTCGGAACAGTGGGAATCAATTATTGGGAAACAAAAATAAAACACAAGCTTCTTGCTGGGAGCAGGAAAACAAAGGCTGGGGCTGGGGTCAATGTGGATGAGTGGGCAAGTATGCAAGGCAGGGGGAAGGAGGCAGGAATTTGGGCTTGGGGAGATGCTGGGCAAGACAGGTGACTTCTAGATCAGTGGTTCTCAACCTTCCTAATGCGACCCTTTACTAGAGTTCCTCATGTTGTGGTGACCCCCAACCATAAAATTATTTCATTCCTACTTTATTACCATAATTAATGAGACAATTCCATGTAATTTATCTAGCAATCAAGAGGGGTTTATTTCTGGGATAACTTACAGCCAGTAAGGGTTCAGGTACAGGATCCAGGAGAGAGGAGACACAATCCAGCAGAGAATTCTGGCTTGGTCTCCAGCCCAGCATCCAGGACCACAAGGGATCCAGAAGAAGAAGGGGCAAGCATCTCGAATCTTAAGGGACTCCCTCTGAGCCACGCCCTAGAGGGAGGTCCTAGGCAGGTGTGGCAGTTACCTGTTGCCACTCTAGGGGCAGTGTTTCAAGGTCAAAACTGGAACAGCTACCCACTATACTACTTCATAACTGTAATTTTGCTACTGTTATGAATCGTAATGTAAATATCTGATATGCAGGATATCTGATATACAGCCCTAAGGGGGATCACAACCCACAGGTTGAGAACTGCACTTCTAGAGCCTGAGTTTACCTAATTGCAAATTCTCCTGTGTGCCTCANAGAGTTAGGGACAAACATGCTATTTTGTTCACCATGTATATCCACCCATACCTGTGCACATGCCCACACAAACATGCACGTGTACACACACCCACACACCAGCAAGTTAGAAAGAGCAGCACATGGCTAAGACTTTTCCACCTGCTAAAGATCGGGTCCTAACTCATCGCCCGCTAAGCTCTGTTCCTATTGCAGTATCTAATGTTTACTGAGTTACTAAGTGCCAGGAACTAGGCTGAGGCTGGGAGGCCATTAGCTTTCCTTCGTAGTGCATGTGCAGTAGGTCTAGAAATACCTCTACAGATGAGAGGGTCCCCGAAAGGAAAAGACTGACCTGGAACTCTGGAAGGCGTGTGGTAGGGCTGTGGCTCAGAACGCAGTGTCCCAAGCTATTCCAACACTGTCTGAAGCTCACACTGTGTGAATTTTCAGTGGGTTTCTGAACACAGATCCTGGTGGGGTCCCTGAAGAAAGTACCCTCCCCACACTCCTAGGGCAGAGTTCCTACAGATACAGGGTGATGACTGGACCAGTGCCTGGAGCTTTAATGATGTCTCCGGATGGGGCCTAGTTCATTTCTCTAAGTGTGTATTGTGTGGGAGGGAAGCANGGCAATTAATGACCCCCATGACAGGGGTTACATTTGCCTCTGCTGTCCTCTNTGTATATGCACACAGTTGCACACACACAAGCTTATTAAGCTAATGAAGAAGTTTTCTCTAGAGCTAGCTCTTCCCCTCAGCATTGGCCCTGGCCAGCAGAGGCAGCTCATAGCCTCTCAAATGTGTACATAAATCTGGGCTGTCCACTGGCTCATCAGAGTGCTCCTTCCTGGTTCATTGGGGAAGGTGACATTGCCACCTCTCTCCTGCAAACCCAGCCTTCGAGGGAACAGTTGATCCTGTGAAGACCTAAGCTCCCTGTCCCTGGGAGGATTCTGCGCTGGTGGCCATAGCAAGCTGTTAGGCATCCCGCCGCCCCAGCTCTCTGCTGAGCATGCAGGGTGTGCCTAGAGCCTACCTCTAGGCATAATTACACACTTAGCCAGTTATTGGCCATCGGGTTTTAATTTGGTGGCCAGTTGAAATATCAGAGATACCCCTTAGATCCCTGCCTTTAGTGAACCCCATTGCATCCCAGAATGAAGACTCTCATGCCAGCCTGGAGACTCCTGCCTGGTGTAGCCTTGGAGCTTGTAGTTTAACCTGCCTGGTGTTGTATGACAAAACTTTTCCTGGGGAGATGCAACACACGTCTCTCATCCCAGATAGGGAACCCACAACAGATAAAGTATGTATACCACCAAAGTCCAATTTGGTGAACCAATGCATTTTATTTACAGGAATATGGGTGAGGGGTTACTTACAGGAGCAGAAATGACTCAAAGAAGCTGTGTCACCAAAACCCACCCCACCTTTTGTGAGGTGACAACTCACAAAAGCTGAGAATCCAGAACACACTGAACAGCCCGCAGGAAGCTCAACAGGTTGGATAGAGTCCTTTCCAGGTGCCTCAGTTGGTCTAAACCTCTTCCAGGCAGCTCAGCTGGTTTCTGCTTCTTCCAGGCAGCTTGTCTCATCTCAAGAGTCATCTTTGAAGCTTTGCTTGTCTGAGAGTCTTCTTCGCAGCTTGGCTGGGCTAGTCTGAGAGGGACTCTCAGCTTTTACTGCTTACTCTGGCAGGGCGGGGCCTAGAGGGTCTGGTCAGTTTCAGGGACTTCCTGAAGTTATTTTAAGTTCTTTACCTTCCTACTTAAGGAGCTTCCCTGAAGAACGGAATGTTCCAATCTTTGAGGAAACTGTTACACAACACCCAGAAAACTCTTCAAATAGGAAGTGTGGATTCCTACATCACCCTGAAGGAGGGGACTGTGGCAGTGACCTTGTCAACTCTCATAAAGCAAATCAACCTGTTCCTTTTTGTCTGTACACCCATGTTGGCTTGGTGAGTGAGAGAGGACAAAGGTAGGTACTGGTTTTCTTCTGAGTCTCATAATATCCCTCTGAGCACAGTTCTTGGAGAACTCAAGACCACACTTGCTANGGTTTGGGCCTAGAAGCCCATGTGTTGAAGACTTAGTCTCCAGCTTAGTCTATTGGGAGGTGGTGGGACCTCCAACAGGTGGGGCCTAGCAGGAGGTCTTCATGTCATTGAGAGTGTGATAGAGGACCCTGGCCTTGGCTCTTCATTCCTTTCCTTCCCTGGCCATGAGGTGAATAGGATTGCTCTGTCATACACTCCTGCCATAATATCAACAGGGCCAACATATCACGGACCCGAACCACCAAATCATGAGCCCCAGTCACCATCCTCCTTCGGAGTCAATTACCAGAGTGGTGGAAAACTGACCTCCACAGAAATCAATGGCTCTGCCTTCCAGAGCACAGTGTTGAGGTTTTGCTCTCTAGTCCCCACTACCTCCTCTTGAGAGCATAGCTTATGGAGAAAGGTCAGCAGCCCCTTCAGCAGATAGAAGTCTTCTGAGGTCAGATGTGTGGCTCTCCTTTTAGCCAGCTTTAGCAGATGCCACCATGGATACTTACACATGTGAGGCTCTAGCCTTGGGCTGGAGAGACAGCAGCAAGGGAGCTTCAACCCTGTCTGCTTAGGGCTGGCATTCTGTTGGGGACACAGGCCATAGCCTGGTCTTTCTGTATACCCCTATCCAAAGTCTCATTCTCATAGTTCCAGCTGCTCTGAGTCAAGCACAGTCCAAAACGGTGAAGTGGAAAATTCCAGACATGAGCAGTTCCTAAGTATAATTAATTAATTAATAAAAAATGTATTGTGCTTCATTGTCATTGTTCTGCTAAATAAAATTAGTTGTGGTCACTACACTGTGCGTGTGTGCCTAACTTGCAGATTTATTTTTATTACAGGTGTAATGTAGGAAGAACCATTTAATATTATGAGGTTTGGTGCTTTCTGTAGAAGATCTTGGAACCCAAGCTCCTGAGCAAAAGGGAGCTGCTGTCCACTGGTGAGTAAAGGGGTGTGGTGCTTTCAAAAAGGTAAATACAAGGAAGGAGGAGACATGGGGTAATGAGTACGAGAGAGTTGGAATGGTGTCAGGGAAGCATCAGGGAGGAGGTGACACTGGACACCTACACATAAAGGGAGCCATCCTATGTGAAAATTTAGGAAATAATTTTCTAAGGGATGGGGACAGCAGGTGCAAAGGTCCTGGGGATGAAGGAGGCCGGCAGGATTGGAAAGAGAGGAGGCTGGCATGGCCTCAGCCTGGGGAGGAGGCTGGGGAGGAAGGGGATATGATGGGTTGTGTGCAGGGCCTTGCAGTCTGGTGGTCAGCAGCTGTTATTCCCAAAGCAACCATGGGGCTTTGGAGGCAATGTGTTCTGGCAGGCTGGGCCAGGCAGGGAAAGGCTGGGCTCCTGAGTAGTGGCATGTTAGGGTCAAAGAGTCTCCACTGACTCCCACAATGCAAGGTTTGTCTTAGATTTCTCCAGGGTTCAAGTTCTGGTCAAAGTTCCAGAAAAATCACCTTTCAGGGTCCCTAGTCTATGACTGAGCTGAATCTGCCAGTACCCACAATCAGAGAACTTAGCTTGTCTGTCCTTCCTTCCTTCCTTCCTTCCTTCCTTCCTTCCTTCCTTCCTTCCTTCCTTCCTTCCTTCCTTCCTTCCTTCCTTCCTCCCTCTCTCCTTTCCCCTCTTCTCCCTCTTCTCTTCCTCATCTCTATCTTTGCTTCCTCTCATCATCCCTCTGTCCCCTCTTCCCACTTGTTGGGGACTGAACACAAGACTCAAACAGGCAAAGTGTGTCAAGGGCTCTGCCCTCTAGCCACACCCCCAGCCCTAATGCAAATTCGAATCCATCCTTTTCTGCTCCTCCCTGGGTCTTTCCACAGCTCCCAGATGAAACCCCTAAGCCCTCCCTCATGTCTCCCCATTTCCCCCTCTCCCTGCACCTTGTTGTCCCTTAGAGACTTCAGGCCCTTCCCCACATGGTGGTCGCATATCCTCACTGTCCCCTCTTCTAGTATACTCTTGTGAGTTCCCTTCAGCAGCAACTGATGAGGCCTTGTCATAGCCCAGCCTCCTTCACTGAGATCCACTATCCTCTGAAGTCTCTCAGCTGTCCTGGGCCCAGACCCCTTTCCTGGGCTTTCCCCAAGCACAGTGCTTCCCACAGTGGGAGGAGGGAGAAGCTGGAGGCAGTTGGGATCAGCATTTATGAAAGATATCTGCATGTGTGGCCTCTGTCAACGCTCCCAGAAGCCTCTTGAGGTGACCACTCTTTCATAGGAAGAGAAGCTGAGTTCTGAGAAGCCACTTGCTCCAGGTACACAGCTAGCAATGTGCCAAATCTTGAAATAAGAAGTCCATGTCAGTTCCATAGCTGTCTCCTGTGGCCCTCTGTTATCGTGTGGCCTTAGCTTGTTTTAGTGTTGGCCAATGGGTTTAGCCAAGGGATATAAACTCACAGCCCTGCCTTGCCCTCAGAANGGCAGTGAGACTGGAGAAGGGTCGCTGTGGCTGACTCCCAGCCACCCATGTAGTGCTATACCCCAAGACATTAGTAAGAAGCAGCTCCAAGCCAGGCTTGCCCTGGGAAGGGTTAATGTGGTCTCTTTGTCCCACAGTTGCCATGGGGACAGTTCCTGTCCTCCAGGAAGCAGGGAGAGCAGTTTCCTGTTTTGAAGAAGGCCTGAGTGCTGTTTTCCTCCAATAGGCCTGCCCAGAGAGGGACAGGAAGCCTAGGGCCTGGCTGCCCCTGCTGTGGGTGTGTGGTGGAGTCATGCCCACGCCTGGCCAGCCAGGAGGGGCGGTGTGTGGAAATGAAGCCTCGGGAAAAAGGCAACGTGGCCAGCACCAGTGCAAGGAAAAAAAATGCCTGGCCGGAAGGGGGTGGCCACTTCCTCCACAGACCTTGAATCCCACCCAGTGATAAAAAATCCCACCCAGTGATAAAAACTCCAAGCTGGACCTTGCCCAGCCCCCAACCCCCTCCTGCCCAGAGCTCTGCCTTGCCCTGGAGATCAAGTAGAGGGCCTACTGGACAAATACTGAGGCCCCTGCCTGCCCCTCGGGCCCAGATGCATCTTGTCTGCACACTAGACACTCCAGCTAGGAGGCCCCACTTTCCATCCCACCCGTTTGGTAGTTTTTCTTTTCTTTACAAGAGCTCAAACCTCCCCTCCGGACCCAGCCTTCTGAGCTTGCGTTTGAACCCCTATAACTATAAGGCANGATTTCTAGAGTTCAGATCTAACAGTTCCATGGCACCCCTGCTTCCACCTCACGGAGGTCTCCCCGCTTCCAGGCGTGCTCCTTCCCAGCCACACTAGCACCTCACAACTTTCTCCTTAGGTCTGGCCNTGTCACTCCCTCCCCCCAAACTCTAGGGCTCCCCATTACTTGTAGGATAAAATCCCAACTGTCTGTCATTGGAGTGCTTTCTTGGTGTGTGTCTCATGATGTGGCCACAACACACTCCTCCCTAGGCCTGCTTGTCTTCCACTTCCATCTCCTAGGGGCTGGCTCCAGCTGGGGCCCTTACCTGGAATGGCCACCCCACTCTGCCTCCTAGGAAATGCCATGTGGTGTTTAAAGCCCAGCCTAATGCTTCCTCCTCTCCAGTCTCTCAAGCTCCATTCAGTCCCAGCTTTCAGCCCAACCCACCAGCTACCAGTAGCTCGCCCCAGCTTGAGCAATCCAGAGCCTGGCAGAGAAGGGAGAAAATGCTNCATTCACCTGTTTTCCTTATTGTTCCATTGCACAGAGGAGAAAACTGAGGATGGAGGCAAAATGACTTGCCCCAGGACCGCAGAGCGGGTGGCTGTGGGGGGTTGGGGGACTCCAAGTCTTCTGTTCCTCTCTGGGCCTAGGTGAGGAAAGGGGTGAAGGGGTACCTCCCAAAACTTCTGGTGCCCCCCACCCATATCTGCAGCACCAGAGGAAGGGTGGCCTTGCTAAAACTCCATCCCTGCTGGCAGGTATCTGGCTTGCAGTTATCCTTTCTAGAGCCAGGAAGGCTGATGATGCCACAGCCTGCAGTCTGGCCTGAGGAACAGCAGTTAGTGCACTGGTTCTCAGCCTTCCTAATGCAGTGCCCCTTTAATACAGTTCCTCATGTTGTGGTGACCCCCAACCATGAAGTTATTTTCATTGCTACTCCGTACTTGTAATTTTGCTACTGTTATGAATAGTAATGTAAATATCTGATATGCCACCCCTGTGAAAGGGTTGTTTGACCCCCATGAAGGGTCTCGACCCACAGGTTGAGAACCACTGAATTAGGGGCTGTAGGACCAGAGGAATTTCTATTTCATAGCTACCCTTTATCTCTGGTGACAAAAGGCATATCTCACGGAAAACCGGAAGCCCAGGGGGACCCTGCCATAGGACTGGGAAGCAGAGGAGCTAGCAGTGGAGGCCTTCAGGGAAGGGCCTCTGTCTTGGCAGGAAATGAAGTTGATTGTCACCTCCTCTCAATGGGGACAGGAAGCAGAGCCCAGGCCAGGCCCTGTGTCTCCTGCTGGGCTCCCATAGTGACCTCTACCTCCACCCCCAATTCGACC
Source organism: Neotoma lepida (assembly GCA_001675575.1). NCBI lineage: Eukaryota > Metazoa > Chordata > Mammalia > Rodentia > Cricetidae > Neotoma > Neotoma lepida. The sequence goes on along the minus strand of LZPO01055088.1, from coordinate 199,589 downwards.
CATTCTAGTATTCACAAGGTGCTCAATAAGTGCTCTTTCCTGTTCCCTGAGTGTTCTGATTGGCGTTTGTGTATCCCAGTTCCTCCTTGTCTGTAAGCATTTATTAAACACCAGTGATGTATTAGACATTTACATGACCATGGTCATTTATTGAGCACTGGATGGGGAAGGATCAGTGTCAGAATCAGGGTCCAAACCCTCGCATTCACCAGCTATGTGCCTTGGCCTCTGTGCTGTGATAGTCTCCTGGGTAACAAAAGGTTCTGACAGTGCCTTCCTTTGGGGGTCATTGAAAGGTCTGTATAAGTTAATCTATACCAAGAATTTACTGAGTACACAAAGCAAGTACTCAGCAAATATTAGCTATTACAATTTTTTTGCTTGGGGAAACTGAGTAAGTGGCCTGGGGTCACCTGCAGGGTTCCATTTCCTGTCTGGGAAGCTTGGTGACAGGTACTTTCCAGTGTGTGGACAGGCTGGGTGCATGCTTATCTGTGGAGAATGGGCCCACCCTGCCTTAGGGCAGCTTGGCACTGTAGGGGCTGCAGGTGGGTGGCTTAGGCAGCTGGATTTCAGAACTTGGGATCTAGGCTGCATTAACCTGGTCCTGTGCCGGGGTGTTATGAGCCTCAGATTGTCCGAAGACATAAAAAATGAAGATGCTTGCTACTGTGGAGAGGAGTACGAGACAGGGATGAGGGGGGTGTTGACAGGGAGGAGGAGGGCCCTGGGACCTTGAAGTGAGGGAGACTGGACTCAGAAGCCCAGGGAACCATCNTGGCACAGTGGGTTCTGATGGCCACCTGTTGTGGGGTACGGGGTTGTATTTCACNTNAGTGCTGTGTCCGAGAGCATCTGTTGCCTCAGTTACCCTGGAGCNCTGGTGGGCATGGAGTGCCTATAGCTCGCCCCAGGGCCTGGCTGGCTAGGTAATCAGGAGGCCAGGAGGGTGAGAGGGAGGGTGGGCCTAGGATTCTGGCTCTACTTCTGCCAAGGTGTCTTGAATGAAGGAGGCAGAAGGCAAGCGGTGGGCACCAAGCCTGGGAGCTACACTGACTTAGACCCAGCTTCAGCCAAGTTCTGCATCCTGGGTGCAGCCTGGCCTCTCTCTCTCCAGTTTTCTCATCTGCACAGTGGGGAGAGCTACAGCTAGCCCTTTCTGCTGCCATGAGAAGTATGTAAGATATGGACAGGTGAGCTCAGAGCCATCGGCATTAGTCACCACTGCCATGTCTTCTCACCTGGCAGGTGCACTGGGCATCCATCCCAGTTACTTCTGTACCCATTCTCCCAGCTCAGAGCTTATTCCTGGCTGTTACTCAAATACTTCAGAGGCATTAAGATGGCTCCTTTGGTGATAGGACACTCTTGCAGAGGTGGGATGGTTTGTCACTAGGAGATTCAGAAAGGAAGAGCAAGAGGGAAAGAAAGAGAAACAAAGAGGGAGCAAGAAGAGCTGTCTGCTGGGGAGACTGAGCACTCTGCCTCTGTGGGCATCACCTTCAAGGTATCGTTGGTGCCCTGCCAAGCTCCAAGAGGAGTGGGAACGGGCTCATGCCCCACAAGGCAACTCAGGAGTAGCAGTCAATGGATGGATAGGATTTAAGAACTAACTGGAAGCCTGGAAGCTGGGTGGTGGTAGTGTACACCTTCAATCCCAGCACTCAGGAGACAGAGGCAGGTGGATCTCTGAGTTCTAGGACAGCCTGGTCTACAGAGAGAAACACTGTCTCAAAATCCCCGCAAAAAAAAAGAACTGACTGGACTGTAAGGGCTGCAGTTTCCACCTGTGAAATGGGGACACAATAAGTAGGATTCTTGGCAAGATTGCATTCATTAAGGCTCAAACAGTAGCCACGATGGTCATCACCCTAGGAAGGGTTGCAAAGCCATAGGCATTGGGATCCATTTTCTCTCATCAGGGAAAACAGAGGAGTTCAAGTTTTCCCCTCACAGCCTATCACTCCACAGCACCCTCTGCCTAAGCTGAACAAGTTGAATCCTGTGAGGTTTTCCCTGCTGGCCTTGGGGCTCACGGATCCCACATCCAACAGTGTTGGGGCGGACCTAGCAAAGCATCTGGGTATTTCCCTGCCCCTGCCCTGAACCCCTTCCCACAAGCCCCAGAGCAAAAACAACACCAGAGGCAGCTGAGTCACTGGAGCCTCCCTCCCCGATCCTGCTGAGGCTATGTTCTTGGGACTGTATACTTTAAAAGAACAAGCTAACTCTAATTTTTTTCTTTTTGCATCAAATATGGAAAGGATTTACCCACTCAGTCAGCTTCACACACCTTCAGACATAGATATCTCCTTACCTTCTCTACCACCACCTCCATCACCTACCTCAAGCTGATTGCTTCCATCTCCACCAATCCATCACCTACACCATTTCTACCACTCAACCCATTCCATCATCTCCACCTCTTCTATTACTGCCATTAACCCCACCATCTCCATCACGCATATCATCTTCACTGCCTCCATCACCTGGACCACTCCCACCATCTTCATCAATCCCATCAATCACCCATACTGTCTCCATCACCTTGATTAAATCTATCACACACACCCTCTCTATCAATCACCTCCACCATCTCTATTACTTTAACTACTTCCACCATCTCTGCCCCTGTCTACTACATGGTTGACCTCTACTTCCACCTCTGAATCACTACNAACTCCATCACTTGACCAAATATCTCCATTGTCATCTGGAAACCCACAAAAGCCCATCTCTATCCTGTATGCCATCTCCATCATTACCACCCTTTTCCATCACCTCGACCATTTTATAGCCTCAACTCTGCAACTTCCACCACCTTGATCTACTGCTCCGTCACCACGACCTCTACCACCACCAACTCCTTCACTTCTAGCCTGCTAACCACCTCCTCCCCTATTCTGCCACACACATGGAGGACAAATCATATCTTCACCAAGACGTCCGCAAGTACTCCCAGCACCTTCTCTACCTGCAGCGCTATCACCACTGCCCGTCTCCCCTCCTGCTTCAAAGCTGCATCCTCCACCTCTATTTCATTCACATCTAGTATCATCTCTACCACCTCCATCACCACCGTCATCACCTCCATCACCAGCTAACCACTATGTATGAATCCAAATCTACTAAGAACTTGTCTTAGCAACAAAATCCAGCCAGATATTTTCTTTGTTTAAAAAATTAATCATCTGGGGCTGGATAGATGGCTTAGCGGTTAAGAGCTCTTCAAGAGGACCCAGATTCAATTCCCAGGACCCACATGGCAGCTCACAACTGTCTGTAACTCCAGTTCCAGAGGACCCTCACACAGACATACATGCAGACAAAACACCAATGCAATATAAAATAAAAAAATAAATTATTTAAAAAAAATTAATCATCTATTTATTGTTAGCATGTGGGGAGTGGGGAGCAGGGGCGTATAAATGAGCTATGGTGTCCTTGTGGAGGCCAGAAGACAACTTTTGGAATCTGCTCTATCCTTCCATCTTTTCATGGGTTCCAGGGATTGAACTTGAGTCACCAGGCTTACACAGCAAGCTCTTTATCCACTGAGCCATCTCCCTGACCCCAGCTATAAGTTTTCTATTCTAGAGTCATAAGTATTTCCCTCCACAAGGCTGGAGGCTGAGGAGTCTGGTGTGGTGACTCTGAGATGGAAAGGTCATTGGAAAGATTCAAATTCAGTTCTTAATTGTATAATTGGGGAAACTGAGGCCTACTCTATGCCAAGCCCACACACTCACTGGTTGGTCCTCCTCCAACTTGCCATGCCTCTTTAGGCCTCCAGGTCTGACCAAGTTATTTCCTTCACCTCTGGTGTGGTTGACCCCTCTCACTGGGGGCCTCTTCTGAGCTCCAGTCCCAAGTAGCAGGACTGTGTATGTCAGGGTAAACAGTCAGACAGGATTCCCTAAGGGCAAAGGCATCTATCTATGTGGCCATCAACGGGCCATACTGAGGAGATACTGGGCCCCTGTAGTGTGTGAATCAAGCCTCCTCAGAGACCAGATATCCTCTTCCAGTCACCTCGAAGAGGCTATGGCCAACTAGACAGCCATACTCTGTCCCCGTGGTTCTGACTTTGGCTTCCTCGGAAAGTTGCTCTGATTCTGTGAGTCTGCCGAGGGCCCGGAAACGCGCATTTCACACACTCCCCATGGGTTCTGGCAGTGGAGAGCCTCAGCAGATCTTCCTCGCAGACAGAGTGCTTTGCCATGGTATTTGTTGGTTTAATTTGTCTTACATCCCCAACGACCGCCCCATCTGAGCTCCATGAGGACAAGAACTTGTGGCTCTCATGCTCCGTGGTCAGCACAGCGCCTAGCCCAGACTGCATGAACATCCAAATCTGAAAATAAAGGGATAAATGGCCTCTGTCCCTAAGCCTTGTACAGCTCCTTAGGTCTCCTTGATCATAGCCCCGGCCCCTTTAAGTGTGCGTGGGGACGCCGGGACCCTCGGTCTCTGACAGCACTG
>LZPO01055088.1:173279-183368 GCA_001675575.1 Neotoma lepida | reverse complement strand
TAGAAGTCTTGAAGAGGTATATCTAAGCTGATTTAAAAAAACAAAACAAAACAAAACAACAAAAAAAACGGATCACTTTGAAAGTGGGAGTGGAACACTGTGGCTATGGAACAATAGTGGGGTTTTTTGCGTCCCTTCCCTCCAGCTGAAAACCCCTCCCTTAGCCTACCCGGGTTGGCTGCAGCTTCAACAGGACACACATTTTTCACCCTATGTGCTCGCATCCCTCTGGGGGACCTGATCTGAGTCGACAGTCCCCATGGTTCCGTTTAATAAGGAGCCCTGGGTTCTNTCTTATGTCGGGGACCAAACCAACCTGCCTGCCTGGTGCCTGCTACCAGGAGTATCTGGGGAGCTGCAAGGGAACTGGACGGAGACATGGCTGCTGCTGGCCTGGAGTAGACGAGAAAGTTTACCAGCTTCATTCTCGGGAGTATTCCATGTGGTCCCCTCAAGGGTTCCATCTTCTCCCAGGCTGAGGGCTCTGTCAGTTCTTTCTGCGACATGGAGGTATGTTTACAGGAATGACCGTAGACACCAGCGCTGGAGAGGGACTGTGTTTAATGTGGAGAGTGAGAGAGGTGGAAACTGGACCTGACTGGTTATTCTAATTATTACTAATTATCTAATTATTTCATTACTGATTATCACATGACCCTGACTAGGTCCAGCCCTGCTTCCACCTCTTAGCACTGGCAAAAAACAAGCTGGAAGGGCAAACCTTCAGGCATAACGTGTGGCTCCCCAGCTGCTTCTTGACTTTCCCTGGCCGCTGGGAACTCACCACTTCCCAGCATTCGCTTGGGCTGTGAATAATAGGAAGTTTGTTTTGCTTTGTCTCTTTGTGTAGCCCTGGCTGTCCTGGAACTCACTATGTAGGTCCGACTGGCCTCGAACTCAGAGATCTGCCTGTCCCTGTCTCCTGAGTGCTGGGATTAAACGAGTGTGCACCACTGCCTGTTTGTAACTGAGGCAAAAGCTGTCCCCGTTTCCCATTTCTACCCTGTTCACATCACCTCTTCACTCGAGGCAGATGAGTTGGCTGATTTCATTTTTGGGGTGACAGCCTTTCAAAGATACACTTCTGTGAAATCACAATTTTATTGTTGAAGGAAGTTGCCAACATTACTGAGTCCTGCTATGGAAGAGAAAACCTGAGGGTCTGAGAGGAAAAGGGACTTGCCTAAGATCTCACAACACATTTGGGAGGAATCTAACTTCTTGATTCTTGACTTGAGAAATTGCAGTGAGTTATGCTAAGGGGTTGGGTTGTTCAGGTTGGGTTGTTCAGAACCCCACAGGTCGCTCCTTCCCCTTAAGTGTATATGTGGTGCCTCATGGGGTCGTGCATACACAGGCGCTTGGCCATATGCAAAGGTCATTGCTTTCTTCTGTACTTTCTCCTCCCTCAGATATAAAAGGAAAGGTCCACAATTAGGAATAAAGTATCCAAGAAAATGCTAATGGTGCTGGGTCTTGACTGTCTACTGTTTGCCAGGCCCCATGCTGGCTGCTTTCCTTGTTGGCTTCCATCTGAGACTGCAGCCAGGGCCTGGCCTGAAGGGTCCTGAACTATCATACTCTGAACTGCAGGAGCNCTCCAGTCCCTCTGATGCTGTTCCACCAGGGACCTGACTGGGTGACTCTCAATGCCAGTCAGTCAGAGAGCTTAATTCTCTTCACTTCCTGTTGGGAGACNGATGAAAACAGAGGAGAAAATCCCTGCCCCAGGCACAGCAGGCCTGNGCAGGTGTGGGCCCAGGATGGTGTGGGGCTTCACCTGAATGGGCTTCGTGAACGGCAGAGGCCGTATGGAACACAGNTGCAGCTGGGTGCCTNGGGTTGGAGAGCAGATGGGGCAGGTGGAGGAGAGGCACTTCCTTCTGCCTCTTGCCTTGTTTAGAGTGAGGGTAAAATACCAAGACCGTTGTTGAGAGCTCTGAAAGAAGACAGGACAGAACGTCTGCAGATGCGTCCTGACCAAGGTCCCAGGATGAGCTGTGTGCTTAGGAAATGGCTGTGGGTCCCATTTGCCTCTGTCCAGGGGGGATGTTCTTGTTCAGGTCAGCTCATCTTCACCTCAGAAGGGGATGAAGGAAACTTGGTGTGACTGTGGAGGGGAGGGTGGGGCAAATGTATCCANGACTATAAATAGAAAGTACTTGTAAAAAATAGATAAAAGAAAAATAAATTATCTTAGGAGCAATCTGGCTTGAGATTGTTACTTGTCAAGCTGTGAACCTCAGGCCAGGTTTCTGAAGCAGGTAGAGGCTGGCCCTGGCCACTCAGACTCGACTTACCACGGTCAGAGGAGTCAGAGCACTCGGAAGGTACTGAGACCTGTCGCCTAGAACCCAAGCTGCTTTCCACTGAAAGTGTGTTCCTCCAAGAAACCGGGCTGACCTGGACATGGCTTTAGAGCTGAAGCTGGCACGGCCTGGGCCAGGGAGACGGGGAAGATTTCCTCTTTGCAGTTGTTTCCTTCCGGCTCCCAAGCACAGACAGCGTTTGAGCAGGGAAGTACTAGGAGCCCCCTGTTATTTCACCAAGTACAGTGGGCGTTTGTAACGGCCTTCGCCAGCTCTTGATNTGAAATGTATCCCTGATGGATACATTTTTTCCTGAACAGACACTCTGTCTAACAANATGCTGTGTGGCCTCAGCAGTCAGGAGTCTCTGTTGGGGACTTGCAACTTTCCCACAAGACCTGTGGTTCACAGTCTAGGAACTAAGTTGTTTTTCTCTGGTGACATGGGACTTTTGAGCCTGGAAAAGAACGGTCCTTTGTTAAGTGACCAGTCTGAGATTACAGTCCCCGATGCTTCCTATGCTAGCAGAGGCTGTTCTGACCCAGCATGCAGTGTGGTACCTTATCCTAAATGCCCCATTTCAGCCTGCATGGCCTTTCTGCTCCTTGTGTGTGGAAGAACTGGCTTCCTTCAGCCTTGTGCCTCAGAACAGGTTGCTCCTCTGTGTCATTTGTCCTCAAGATTTACTGTGGAAATATTCAAGTCCTTAAAAAGCTTCAAGTTTGGCAGTGACTGTCCTTGTGCCCACTCCCTAGGTCCTGCAGCTCCCTCTCTGCACTGTTGGCTGTCTCTTCTCCCTCTGTCCATCTGTCACACAGTGTTCTGCCCTGGGGACACTGATCTGTCCACACAGACACCCGGGAGTTGCTGCTATGCATGTGGACTTCTCAGCCATGCCATCCTGTTTCTGCGGCCCTCCTGATGCTTGTCAGCCCCATAACATTGAGTCTGAATCACAGTTAAGTGATCTGCAAGCATTTGCTATTCAGTGGTGGAGAATCAAGGTCAAGTCTTATGGATGTAGGATTTGAACTTGATTCCAGAGATGCTGCATCTAGGAGGGAGGATCAGGGGTCCTTCCCCATAGATGTGACACACACTCTCTCTCTCTCTCTCTCTCTCTCTCTCTCTCTCTCTCTCTCNCTCCCTCTCTCCCTCTCTCCCTCTCTCCCTCTCTCCCTTTCCCTCTCCCTCCCTCCTTCCTCTTTTCTGCCTATATATGCCTTGGTGCTCAGGTCTCCATTGCAAGGCCTGAGACTGGGGAACTTTGGCCATGGAGTGTAGTGTTATCTCCTCTAGTGCTCCCAGGAAGGCCCAGGGCTGCAGATAACAGCCTGGCAGTACTAATCTAGCACTGTCAGTGGCACTGTCTCTGACACCAATGCCAAGACCAGGGGTCGTGATTCCATAACTGCACTGGAGCCAGTGCCTGTTACCATGGTGATGGCCAGAGCTGGCCTATATCTTGTAGCATGCAAGTAGCATGCAGTCCTCAGTCACCACTTTCTGATGGGAAGACTGAGGCTTGTTGAACTAACACTGAATGTCCTCTGTCACATAGAGAGTAAGTGACCAAACCAGGGTTGGAACCCAGGCCTGCCTGACTCTCCATTCTGGGCTGTTTCTGCTGGCATTTGTTTTCCATAGTGAAAAGGCCACACTCTGGTGTTGTTAACCTGACACCTGCTGAAGGGCTCCCTGCAGGAGAGAGGGTGCTCCTCCGGCCCCATTCCCAGTGCTACCCTTGTTTGGTGGTCTGGAGGACTCCAGGGGATGCAGAAGAGGGGTGTGCCTTCCTGTCTGATNGCCCATGGGATTGGCAACTTATCTGTAGACACTGGGGATGTGCTAATGATGTGCTCAGATCCTTCCTTGCTCCAGACCATGGTGAGGGCCCTTAGCCTCTGGTGGCCACCTGTGCTTGAGGGACAACCAGAAACTCTGGGTTTGGGGCCTGCCACCTGCAGGGGATCTTCCTGATCACTAGGGGAGTTTTAGGAACAGAGTCTGTGTGCTTGTGCCTGCAAAGAGAGTCATGGGAGTTCTGAGGGACAAGGCTCAATTTACCCTGCTTCTCCTGTCACAGAGAGCTCTAGTGGCAGGCAGAACCTTGCTGTGCTCCATGTGGATGAGGAGGCTTGGGACAAGCAGGGAGGGGCTGCCTTGACTAGCTAGTGGTGCCCATGTGGGAATCAAGGAGTTCTGTACTAGACCCTCCGTTGAGTAACANGCGGGAGAAGGGTGGATCAGGGACAAGGAGGAACTTGAAGGATAGCACAGAACGGTGAGATTTCCACATATGGACAGAGGGCAGAGAGGTGAGAACAATCAAGAAACATCAGACTCACTGGAAACAACTTGTTTCCACTCAGAAGCAGCCTCAAGGCCTCTATTCTGGAAAACACTTGCCTTGGTGGTGGACATGGAGAATGCATAGAGGAGGCTGGTTGAAAGGATCAAACTTACATGTGTGCTTTCTCTAATGTCCAGTTCCTATAGGGCTCAGTGGGGTCACCCTATTACAGACATCTGTGAGACCTTAGTCCCTTCAGCTCTGTCCAGGTTATGGGGTAAAGCCTGCCCTCAGTGCCTGTGGTCTAGCTGGCAGAGGACCTTGGGGATCCAGGAGGATCTCACTGTATCCAGTGCCGGAAGAACAACCTGTACCTGGGGAGCCATCAGGTGGCTCTGGATAGAGGAGCAGGATGGATGGACATGGGAGGTCTTAGGGAAAGCGGAGCCTGGCCATGAGTCTGGAGGGCCTAGTATGTGACTGTGAGGTGGGATGTTAAGGTGTGGGGGACAGCTGAGGACACCTCTAAGACAGGCTGTATGCCTGTGAGCACCTCTGGGCACAGGAAAGCCACTACGGGCTTCATGCAGGACATTGGCAATTTGTTGGCAAGTGGGGACTGGAGGAAAGGGACAGCACAGGTATGTTAGGTCGGGGCTGTTACTGTGGTTGCCNCACAAGGTAATGAAGACAAAGCTCGCTATGGTGTGGGAAGGGTAGGGTGGGAATGGGGCTCTGTCCCCAGGACATATGCAGCCCCTCAGTGTTCAGCAGCAATCAATTCTGGTGCCCTGGAGATGGCCCCTGCCTTGGTCTTCCTCTCCTCTTATGAATATTAGACAGTCTGTCCAGTTCCAAATAAATAAGGCTTGAGTTTGTTTCCCATAAGGTTGGAGAGAGGAATCATAAGAGCTCAAATCTTTAACATGGAAGTTAAAAGAGCAAGCTGAACAATAACCCTGAGGTGAGGGAAGGTGAGTCTGTAGGCAGCAGAAGTCCGGCACAGAAGCCAGCAAGGCCTCCTCCAGCCCCACCCAGCCACAAACCCCCAGCATCTGTGCAGTGCACTAACTGCAGACTANATCCATCTCTTATATCCACAACCAGGGCTGCAGCCACTGCTGTTCCCTGTGTCCCTGTAAACAAAGGTGATTTGTAGCCTGAGTGAAAGTAGGCNAGAGTGGCGGCTTGGCCTCCTGCTGATGGCCACATGGTGCTGAGAGCCCTGTGGCAGGCCTTCGCATCTCCTTGCATGGTCTACCTCAGCAGCCTTCCACTATCATTATGGTTTTGACAAATGAACTCATGCAGCGCTTTCATTAAATTCCGTTGGAGGGACCTGGAACTGCCATAAAGATCATCAGAATCTCAAGACCAGCACGTGCGAGCATGCGGCNGTGCGGCTTGTTGAAATTGACTGATGAGAATATTCAGTTTTTAATTTTCTGACTTAAAATAAGACCATCTGCAGCTGTTTCTTTTAGCAATAATTTTTAATTAAATGCAATAAAATTTACAGGGAACGACCCTAATAAGAAAATTGTGTCAGGAACACGCTTATTGGAACATCACTAGTGTGATATTAATCCCCTCCCCCTGACCATTTTTTTTTAACTGTAATGTAGATGAAACCGTGACTGTTAATCACGACGTGATTTTCACTTCATAAAGTCAGGGTTTCCCTGTGGGAAGAAGCAGGAATCATTCTAGCTAATAGCAGACAATTTCNTGATAGAATGTNTANAATGGTTGCCGTGACCAGCTGAGCCCCAGAGGAGGAGAGGGGCTTTGTTCCAGCCTGTGTTTGTGTGGCCCTCACTTGTCCCTACTTGCTCCATGGGATAAGCCTGTCCTGCACCAGACCTATCCAGAGAGAAAAGTCCAGGGTAGCTTGGGTGGCTGTTCAGTGTCTTGCTGTTGCCACCACTGTCTGAACTTCCAGGCAGTGGTGGGGAAACAGACTAGGGTCTCACCCGGCAGAGCTGCTGCTGTCGTCCAGGAGAGGCAGGCCAGAAATATGCATGCCATAGGTCAGCAAGATCATCATAGCCTCCAAGAAAGAGAAAGGAACTGTGTGCTAGATAGAGAGCAGCTGCTGCCAGGGACATTCCCAGCAAGGCAGGCAGGGAAGGCTTCTCTGAGGAGGTGATGCTTGAGGGGATGCAGGGCAATGGTCAGCTGACCTCAAGGAAGGGGCATCCTAGGTGGAGGGAACAGCAGGGATGCAGGACCTCGATCCCGAGGCTGAGAAAGCAGGAGGCTAGCTGGACCCGGATGTGAGAAGCAGCAGGGAAAGTGAGGCTGGGACAGACAGGGCCTTGGATTTTACCTGAGTGAGACATTTCATGCAGGCGCATGAGGCTCTGTTGGCCTTTAGATTCGGGGTGACCACTGTGCATTTAAGGCTTAGTCCCCAGCTTGGTGCTACTGGGAAGTGGTGTGGATTGTGTGTGTGTGTGTGTGTGTGTGTGTGTGTGTGTGTATGTGTGTGTGTGTGTGTACATGTGCCACAGCATGCATATGGAGATCAAAGGACACCTTGGGTCTTCACTTTCCTCCTTGATTGGGACAGGGTCTTTCCTTGTTCACTGTTGCCACATGCAGTTTGGCCTGTGAGCCTCCAGGGATTCCCCTGTCTCTGCTGCCTTCTTCCCTTAGAAGTGCTGGGATTACAGATGCTAGCACTACTCTACCCGGCTTTGACATGGGTTCTAGGGATTCATGCTTGGGTTGTCAGGCTTGCATGGTGAGCACTTTCCTCACTGATATCNGCCCAGCCCCAGTGGTGAGAATTCAAGCAGTGGGCCAATGGGAGGTCTTCCTAGCACACAGGCCCTTCCTCTCTCTCCTCTTAGCTTTGCTCCACCTTGCACAATGGCTGTGATTCCTGCCTCACCACAGCAAAGGGGCCAATGAAGCATGGGCTAGACCACCTGTAGTAATTTGAAAGAAAATGGCCCCCAAAGGGCATGGCACAATTGGGAGGTATGGCCTTGTTGGAGTACGGGTGGTCTTGTTAGAGGAAGTNTGTCACTCTGGAGGTGGGCTTTGAGGTCTCATATATGCTCAAGCCATGCCCCATGCCTCAGACCACTTCCTGTTGCCTGCAAGTCAAGATGTAGGACTCTCAGCTCCTTCTGCAGCACCATGTCTGTCTGTGTGCCACCATGTCACACCATGATGATAATGGACTAAACCTCTGAAACTGTAAGCCACCTCAATTAAATGTTTTTCCTTTATAAGAGTTGCCATGGTCATGGTGTCTCTTCACAGCAGTAGAAACCTTAACTAAGACACCTCCCAAAGCTGAGCCAGAGTAATCCCCTGTCTTCATAAGTTGGTGCTGTCAGGTATCTATTAAAAGTGAGGGAAGGCTGGCTCACAGAATCCGAAGCTGTCCCCATCATACTGACACTCAGGACCGTATTACTGGGGATGTTATGTTCAGTCAGGTTGGCAGATCATCTGAGGCTANGTCTGCAATCCAGAGCAGATCTCTGCTCTGTGTAACATGAATTGAAGCCTCGGGTCTGTGTTTGGCTGTGTTGCTTTGGCCTCAGGTCTCTCTCCTTCCTCTGACCGCTCTGGAGTGAGTAGTTCTGAGTCACTCTGAGTAACTTTATAGATGGTGTTGCCTCAGCCACTCTGTCAGAGGAGGAGAAGGGGGTGAAAAAACTGGGGGGAGTCTGAAAAGGGAGGTTGCTGAACTGGGACTCTTCTACAGCAAACAGTTTGCTCTGTGAGCAGTAGGGAGCTATGCAAGGTTTTAGAACAAGAGTGAACCAGCACAGTTAGTCTCCATGGAGAAAGAGAAGCCTCCAAGAGAAGTGTCTAAATGACTAGGGATTGAGGCACGGCAGCAGGGCCAGCTGATTCATCCCGTTTGGTGTGATGGTGCTCCGCCACAGCTGCAGCCATGGCTTAGAGAAGAGAGACTCAGAGCTCTGTGGAGTCTGAACTCCCCAGGGTGGGGGAACTCAGGGTGGCTGTGGAGTATGATTGCACCCATGGCCCAATGGTGGTGGGCAGCCACCCTGAGGTACAGACTACTTTGAGTTTGTGTTAACAGATTAGAAATTGAGGCATGAAATGGTCGAGTGAAGCAGCCAAGGTCACTTAGCTGGTCCACAGCAGGGCCAGAATGTTCCCCTGCAGTTTCTAGCATCACACTCTTAGTTACACGGCAAGAACCCTACTCACTCCATGGGTGTCATCTCAGTCAACTTGCTGAGTGTCCTGTGGGGATAGCAGAGGGAGAAACTGAGGTTCTGGGTAGTAGCAGGATTTGTAAGGCAGTGAGTGCTGGAACTAGGACCAGAGGGGGNATGCCTCTAGGTCTGGGGTCCCCCCTCTTTCTGGCTTACCCCCTCTGCAAGCTTGCCAGCTGGAACTGACCTCCACTCGCTTGGGTGAAGGGAGGATGCTGTAGTAGAGTTCAAGTCTCCAGAATGTCATCAGTGTTAGGAATAAGACAACTTACAGTCACGGCACTCGCTTGTTCCTACTTGAGGCGCAAGCTGAGGCTCAGTGTGTGCAAGGCCCTGGGTTCAAGTCCCAGCATCACCATCCCCCCACCAAATCCAAATAGAGAGTAACACCCACCATCACAGGGTTAAAGGCACAGGCTATATGCAAGTGACACTTCCTCAGAATGCCTGGCCATGCTTGGGAAAAGCCCTTGGATAGCNTATTACCCATGTCTTCCAGATCTTTCTGCTTGGGGAAGGAATGTATGGCTCCTTTAGAACACCCAGGAGCCATGGCCTTTATAGGATGCAGATGGCCTTGAGCCCAGCAGCCATATCGGCTGCTGCAGAAAGGGACCAGTCTCCCTGGGCTTGGAGGCTCTGCCTGGGCCTCTGGCTCTGTTCCTATGGATGAGCATCTCAGGCGAAGATTGTGTTCTGGAATGATGTGGCTGGTCTCCATGTAAACAGACCAGCTTTTCCACATACACAGGGTTGGCCCAGAGCCCTGACTAGAGCCCAGGGGGAATTTCTTCAGGTCAAGGCGTGACCTAAGAACTTGAAATTTCCAGACTTGCTTCCATGATTAATTAAGAAAACAAGTCACAAAACCCTAAATCATGCCTCGTGGTNGAATCTACTCAAGGACCCCAGTTCTACTGTGATGCATTAGACATGTCCGGCTGGGCTGTCCTGGGAGGTGATGAGCTCCCCATCATGGTCAGGAATCAAGCAGAAGGGAAAGGATCCAGGTCAGGAAGTCTGAGCTCTCTCACTGCCATCACTGGCTATGTGGATGGAGTGAAGAAAGCAGTACCTGCCCTGCAGCGTAGGAGGGGCCGAGGGGGCCACAGGAAGTCCCTCTCATTCACAATGTCCACTTTACAGACTCACTGAAATGCCAGCATGGGAAGCATGCTCAGAAGGGATTAGTGGGCTGTCCCTCTGGAGTCCCCTGCAAACTGCAGCAGTGGGAAGGGGGTGATTCCACATTTCACCTCTTGGGGCTCAAGCTCTCTGT
>LZPO01055088.1:149801-170151 GCA_001675575.1 Neotoma lepida | reverse complement strand
AGGCTGTATTGTGAGAGGCCTATACACATCCTATAGCTGTCAGACTTTCACCCGCAAGTTCCCTGCCAAGCATCAGCCCTCCTCTGGTGGGTTCAGTCTGCCAGGAAGGGACAGTTGTAAATGTCTGATGGCATTCACTCAGCCAAAATCAGTCATATTGCACAGGAAGAGGACCCAGGCTGGTGAGCAGCCTGTGAGCCAGGTCCCTGTGCTCACAAGGTGCATGTGAGGAAACAGGCTCAGAGCAGGAATCGGGCTCTTCCAGGCAGGTGCTCCTGGTGTTGAGAGCAGAGACTAGGGTTGCAACTAATCTGTCTGACTCCACAAGAGCCTTGCAGGCTGGTTTCGTCCTGTACCTAGCAGTTAAAAGGGCCGCCCGCGGCGGGCAGGCGGCCCCAGTTATGCGCCAGCAATTGCTATGGCGCCGCAGCTTAACCGGCGCCACGAGGAAGGACGCCAGGGGCTCCAGTCCAGTGCATTTCACTGCAGCTCTGCCCTGAATGGGCAGGAAGCTGAGGTACTGAGGGCTNTTTATGCCTCCTGCCAGAGCAGATCTGACTCTTCTTCTTGCCCTGCACCCTGGGCAGGGATCAGGCATGAAGGAATGTCTTCCTAGAGGCATTCCCAGGCTTCCTACTGGCAGCNGAACTACTCTCGGGACACTTGAGAATCTGGAAGGTGAGAAGGGTGAGAGGGATTTGCGAATGTGAGGACAGCAGCATGCACAAGGGCTTTGTGGCAGATTGCCCTATGCAGGGAGAGACTAAGGNAGACAGAGAGCCCCAGTTTACAGTCTGCTTGGAGGAAGGAGAGGCTGGGGGTGACCAGCATGTCACCTGCCAGACCTCCTCCAGCCTCCACTACCCCTGCCCTTGCTTCATAGAAATGATTGAATTGTCCTGGCCTTTTCCAGTCTCCACTGAAACCACATGTGATTAACTATGAGCCTTTCACCCCCGACAGTTGCAGAAAGTGGAGGGGCGAGCAAGACAATGTCCTCTGAGCCTGGGGCCTGGCTGGCCTCCCAGTTATCCCAGGAGAGGGGACTGCTCACCCCAAGGCTGCCTCATCAAGCTGCATTTAACCCACAATGCCTTGGTGACAGGCATGTATTAACCTCCTTTGAGTGAGCCAATTAGAGCTAATGGCTGGGGGCAGGGTGGTACTGAAGGGGCCCCTGGCCTCAGGACCAGCCTTTCCCTGCATTTTGTAGCCTCTCTGAGTCTTAGCCTTCCTCCCACCTACCTCTGTCCATTCCTTTCTCTTTGCTCTGAAGACCTGCTGCTTTTCCTGTAAGTCCAGCCCCTGCCCCTGAAATGGAGGCAGTGATTTTTTTTTTTAAAGGCATCTGAAGTGACCAATTATCGTCATTCATAAGGTGTCATTTATGGTCCACTGTTTGGTTTTAGGCTGAGAACCTTGGGTCTCCCTCTGAGAGGCAGAATTGTCCCTNTTTTACATCAAGGCACTGCAGCTCTCCACTGCTTGCCCAGTAACCCTTTCTGCTGGGCCACACTTCCTGGGTCTGTTTTCCTATTTACACAATGGAGTGTTTGGCCAAGTGACCATGCTGAGTCTCCGGTGGTATACTTTCTTCCAGTTGCTGCAGCTTATACACCTTTAATGGCTTAAAACCACATTCACTTCCCTCTCTTGGTTCTGTGAAAAACCTGTGGCTTAGCTGGGTTCATTGAATAGGGTCTCACTGGTCTAGTGTCAAGGTATCAGTGAGCAGATACCTTCATCTAGGCCTCGGTGCTGGGATTACAGATGTGAGCCACCATGTCAGACAAGTTTTCAGTTTTAAAGACCTGTGTGGTTGGTCTGGCCTATACTGCCATACTGCCTGGGCCAAAGATTCACACCCAGCCTCAGTGTAAAATATAACAGTCCAAAAGGTCTCTCTTTGTGCTGGTCTCTCTGCATCAAGACTCATCTGAATCCTATTACTTAAATCACTGAGACCAGGCCCAGGTGAGGTGCTGGGCCTAAGCCATGCTGGGCATAATTCCTGTTTCCCAAAGGGAGTGATGGCCAGTCACCGATGTTCCAGCCCAAAGAGAAAGTAGAAGACATAGTGTGGTCAGATGGTCCAGGGTGTAGACANTGCTACCTGANATTCCCGACCCTGTAGCCCGCCCCAAGAGGTGGGGAACAACCTCCCAGGCACCCAGTCCCTCTTCCTCTCAGCAACCAGTATTAGCTGTAAGTAAACCGCTTGCAGGCTGTCCTGTCCTGGGACAGTATGGCAGGATGCTCTGTGTCTGACAGCCCCTAACTTCATTGACACACAGCAGAAAGAATGCAGGCAGGAGGGACTTGAATGCTTGTGATTTGAAGAGAATTTGTGCCCGCACCAAGGAGGCCTGGCTTTGCAGCACCTCCCCTCCTGCTCAGTACTAGAGTACACAGACTCAGGGATAGCCTATGTTACTTCCTAGCTGGCAGCCAGGGAAATTCTCTGAGTCTTGGTCTCTCAGCTAGGAAGTGACCATGTGGCTGTGGAACTTGAGGGCTCCCCATGAGGATTAGATGGGACAGTCATGGAGAGGAGGGCATCTGTGGACCCGATATGACTTACTGTTAGTGGCTATGGCCTGAGCCCTGAGATGTCATCTACGGGTCCTGGGAAGCTGGTGGCCATGAGGAAAGATCCTTTTCTGGAGCGTCCTGTGACAATCTGATTAACAGGCCAAGGAGTGGGCATAACCCAGAGCCACGGTTGAGATAGTCCAATAGGGCATCAAGCCAGCCCATTTGGTGCAGAAAGCATTTTAAATACTTTATAATAGGTAGTGTGTGGACTGGCAAGATGGCTCAGTGGGTAGAGGCACTGGTGTGTAAGCCTGATGCCCAAAGTTTAATCCCAGATCCCACAAGGTAGCTGGAGAGAATTGACTCCCAGAGTTGTCCTCTGACCTCTATATGTCCATACGTATGCCATGGAATTCACACTGTGCACATGCGTACCCCTACTTCTTAGGTATATATATATATATATATATATATATATGGCATTGACTTAACTACCCATGGCTATCTACTTGTTTCCAGGCTTACACTGCCCTAAAACACCTCGGTTAAAGATTTCCAGTATTTGTACACATTGAAAAGTATGTTTGGATTGGGATAGTGGTTACTAGGGGAAGGTAAGACACTGATCACAAGTCCTGCCTGGGNTACAGAGTGAGTTCAGGACCAGCCTGAGTTACAGAGTAGGACATTGCCTCATAACTTCAAAGAAAACTAAAACAAACAAAAAACCTTAAAGGGGTGAGTATGTAATATCTCAGCGATAGGTGTTTTACCTAGTNTTTTTGAAGCACTGGGTTCCACCCCCAATACCTAACACACAAAGTATACTTGGAGCTGAACGTGAAAAGCAACCGCACCCACCATGTGTTCTTGTAGAGTATGAACATACATGGGACATTTAAGATGGACATAGCTGTGCCATGCATCCAGGGTCTTNACTTTCACTTCACATCCAGGATCAGGTTTATTTCACTTGACTCTTTTGTGTTAGNGAACTCACTACGATTGCTGTACTTGCTTGTCAACNTGACAGATCTGGGAAGAGGGAACCTTAGCTGAAAAATTATCCCCAACAGATTGGCCTATGGGCATGTCTGTGCGACATTTTGTTGATTGCTAATTGAAGGACAAGGGCCCAGCCCACTGGGCTGTATAAGAAANTCTGCTGAGCAGAAAGAGGAAGCAAGCCTCCAGGGTCCTGCTTCAGTTCCTGCCTCCAGGCCCCTGTCCTGGATTCCCTCCTTGGCTTCTNTCAATGATGAACTAAAACAAACTCGTTCTTCCCCAGATTGTTTCTGGTCTGAGTGTTTCATCACAGTAGCAGAAAAGCAAACTAGAACACTTACTGAATTAGCAAACATCCTGCAGAGACTGGCTCTAGTGAGTCCTGCAGATGGATCANCAGCAGGTACCTGTCCAAGACTGTGACAGTAAAGGGCCCTGATTAAGCTGGTGTCCCCCTAAGATTCTAATGAAAAGTTCTCTCTTTGAGTTTACCATGGCTGTCCTAACATGACATATCACTCCTGTGTCTGAGATGATGGGGATGTGAACAGTGCATACTGCTGTCCAGAGCACACTGCTTAGAGTGGTATCTGTGGCTACCTCATGGTTTGTATGTTTTCTGGACTATACCATTTTACTGTTAGAGTGCAAATTCTTCTACAAGTTGGCTGTGGCACAGTGCCACACAGCCAGCANAGCCTCGGTACACACTGAGCAAAGCTTTGCCTAAAACTCATGCTTGCATTTTAGCGNCCCCTTGCCAAGCTCAGCTTAGTGCCAGGCTCTCTCACAGCCGCTTCCTNATGTCTTCATATAGATGCAATTTTGCTCTTCTTCAGAGTGCTCAAGTGAGCCTCTGCCTGTCCTGTGTTTGGGCTGTCTCCACAAGCNAGATGGCAGGGTTGAGGGTGACCCGTGTTGACATGATGCTTCTTAAAAAGGCTGATGACCAGAGATCACCTGAAGCTCAGTCAGGGCCTCCTGTGAGGAGAACTTTGCTACCCCTAAATCATTCATAAGCAGAAAGACAGGGTGGGCTGTGGTGGTACACGCCATTAATCCCAGCACTGGGGAGGCAGAGGCAGGTAGGTCTCTGTGTGTTCAAGGCCAGCCTGGTCTACAGAGCGAGTTCTAGATTAGACAGGGCTACATATTAAGACTATGTGTCCCCACCCCACCAAAAAAGAAAAAGGAATGAAAGAAAAAGAAGACAAGACGATGACGACAGGGGAATTGTCACTGCGAGGCACTACCGTGTGTGTGCCAGATGGCCATTCTCCATTTCTGGGCTGCCTCTGTTGCCACAGGGTTGGTGGGTGCTTAAGGATGCCAAAGCTGCTGGATTAAACCCTGCCCTGCCTTGGCTTTTGTGGAATCATGGGAGACNGATGAGCGGAGCTGGACTGTGTGAATAATTCATAATTTAGAGACACAGAAAGGATGGAGGAAGGAGATAAGCAGGCTTAGTTAAGGAGTGAGCTTTCTTAAAGATAAGATTTCAGAAAGATAGAAGAAAAGTCACACCAAAGGACATGGCTAGAACTGTCCTTCCAGCTTATCTAGAAAGGGCATTCATGGGGGAGGAGTTCTGAGAGCAATCGCTGTCCTGGGCNAGTATGATCAAGGGCCCTTCTTCCCATATGCCTGGCATGGGNGTTAGAGCTTCCCTGCCTGGTCCTCNAGGGTGCCAGGCTCCAGACCATGCTTTCTGCAGTCTTCCTTGGAAAAGCATCAGTGATGCTGAAAGCCAGATGTCTGGCTCAGCNCTCTGCTCAGCAGGGTGCTCAGCTGAGAGCAAGTGTGGGGTGTGCTTTTGTTTTGTGGTGTCTCTGCTACAGCTGCAGCTTTGTGGGACCTGAGGAACTGTAGCTACACACAAGCCAAATTGTCCTCAAAGCAACTCACAGTTTTCCCAGCTAGGCCTTCCACCCCTGTGGGAAGGCTCCAGAACTCAGGATGGCATCCCTAGCCTTGACTACCTGACCCCTGGCAGGGCCAGCAGCCCTGGACTGGAATGGCTTTCCTGGGGGACAGGAATATGTGAGCGTGGCCCTGTCCCCCCACAGAAACAGAAACAAGCTTGAAGGCAGAGGCTTTAACCTAAGCCGCTGCACCCCCTCTCAAGCCTGTGAGGACATACACTCCCTCCCTAACCCACTCTTCCAGGGAGGGGGTGGGGACAGGGGAGCTCTAGAGCCACCCTGAAGGTTTTCCTCACTTGTCCATTCTTCAGCCTCTCTGCACCCCTCAGTCTTTCAGAACCAGGCAGTGGAGATCATCTCATTTCTTTGCACACCCTGAGCATCTATGTCAATGTCTCCCTAAGACTATACTTGGAGCCAAGAGCCTGGGTTCCCTTCTATGTGTCCCACACTCCCCCAAATGCACAGTGGGCCCTTCTCAGACATGAGCAAGCTGTCTGTCCTGTTCATATAGCTTTGCAAGCTCTACTGTCCTCCTTGGTTTGTGGCAGTGAGTATATTCCCACGCTACCACTCCCAGCTAGACCATAAACTCCTCAGGCAGAGATTTGCCCTCTTTCCTTTAGGCTCCCAGGTGCCTTGCCTATTGAACACTGTTGATGAGGCAGGGGGTGGGCCGACAGTGGGTGTCTCATCCCTCCATCCACAGGACCATGGGCAGATTGTCCCAGCAATGCCTTGAGTCTACTTCCTCCCCACTGTGGATACAGAAAACAGGGGCACTGTGTATATGTGTTTGAGGTATTTGTTATATTTATCAAGTGATAAATATAAATATAAATATAAATATAAATATAAATATAAATATAAATATAAATATAAATATAAATATAAATATAAATATAGCTTCGTGCCTCTTCTTAATTTGAAAATCCCGAGAGTTGAATACTTGGTACCTCTTCAAGAATGAGAGTCTAAATTAGTGGCTTTCCTTCTTGGGTTTCACAGCTCATTTGATTGATTTTCTTATTGTTTTAGTCTGTGACTCTGGATGAAGGGAGGGGTCTTCATGCCAAACCTATCCCAGAACTTGGCCACAGCAGAACCCCCATAAATAGTGAGCTGAACTGAACTATGCACAGCAGCATGGTGCCTGGGTCCCCAGAGCTTGGAAAGCATCCTCTGTGTGCATTCATGGGGNTTTCCCTGGCAGACCTGCCGTACTGAGCCCAGGCANCCACTGTGCCGTGCTCTTTGTTTATGAGCATTGAAACCTAATATCCCCACTCTAGATGACCTGGGGCAATGCTGAGTTACCCCACTGCTGACTCTCCTCTGCCTGGGGCTCTGCAGCAGGCCTGGCCTGCAGAATACCACCCACCAGCCATGCAGCCCTATTTGCTGGGAAGCCAGGCTCTGGTCCTTCTGCTGTCCCCCAAAGTAGCAGTCTGATGAACAGAGNAAACAAAATCCCTGTCTCTGCATGAGTTTNCTCATTTGTGAGAGGGAGACTCTCAGGGAGCCGGGTTGGCAGTATGTATGAGGAGATAACACAGTGCAGTGCTTGAGTGACACAGAGACCCAGATTGTCCCCAGGAGGCTGCATGTGTGCTGGTCTCTGTCTCTTGGGAGTTCTTGACTGAGGACTGTGGTCTGGCCAGTTGCCATAGCCTGTGACCCACATCTCATAACCTTCTTAACTGAAGCAAGGATGTCCTCAGTTGTGGACAAATGTCCTTAGTACAGGTTTCCTGGGGCATGGTAGATATCAGAAAGGTCCTTACTTCTTCCAGAAAGGCCTGAAGCTTCCAGGTCTNCTTTCCTGTCCCTCAGAGGCCCTGTTCAGAATCCCCGTGCTTCCCCATCCCATCCTTTGTCCCTTCCATTGGAAGACTGTAAAGGCAGAAGGACTGTGGAGTTGTGTCCTGTGGAGGGGCTGGATTGCAGGCAAGGTTTGGTCCAGCAGCATTCTGCCGGCTATGCCTTCCCTTCCATCCTCTGCTCCAGGGGTTTGAATGGAGTGGAGGAAGTGGTTCTCCTGGAGGCTGAGTGCAGCATGCAGTGTCTGATCCTGGGCTCAGCCAGCTGGATATTTCACCTCCAAACATGCTGGTACTTCAGCACGGCAGGGATTGACTCTTGCTCTCCACACACAGGGCAGTTGTGTCATCATAGTTTTATCCAGTAATTCTTCTTCCATCCCAGAAGGTTCTAGAAGTTTCTTCATCCCGGGAGGTTTAGGAAGAGGTGAGCAGGTTGATGGAAAGGTGAGAGATTCTACGAACTGCAGCTGGGGTTTATCAGGACCCAGGCTCAGAGGCTAGAGTTGGGGGCACCTGAAGACAGGCTTTTACCAGAAGTGTCCTCAGGTTTTGGTCCCCTGGTGTCACTCGGGGCAGAGTGCAGACTACCTTAAGACATCTCCTGTTCAGATCCCAGATTTCTGAATGAGGGTCCCAGAGCCTGGAGAGGATGCAGCAAGCCTGGAGCAGGCAGAAGAGGGATGCAGGATAANGCAGATCTTAAGAAGTGGTGTCCAGAGGAAAAAGAGAGATGCAGGATGGGACTGGGCTTGAGGTGGAAACCCAGAGCCACCATCCTGCTGTCTGTTTATATGCAGGCACCTTTCTGTGAGGGAAGCTCTCCCACTCATGCTTTGGGCTTGCTCACACAGCTTTCTCTTGGGTCATCAGCTAGGACTAACCTGGCTTCCTTAGGTGGACCTGGGTGTGCGGTGTGATCTTCAGATTGAGGAGAATGTTTCACGTGGGATTTGGGGTCCTCCAAATCTGGTGGAAAGATGGGACTAGGCAGCGAGGCTGAGGGGCAGGGCGGGGCCTTGGGGTTCTGTGTTTCAGCTCATTGCCTTTCTTCTGGTACTTTCTTTCATCACAAGCCAGAGTGCTCTCTATGGGATGGGTGGTTTCCCCAGCTTTGCATTGTCATGGTCTGTCCTGGGTGTGTGGGGCGAGGACCCTGCCAGCTGGCACAGTCGCTGAATTCTCAGAACCCATATTTCAAAGTAATTACTGACCAAAAAAGCAGACTTAGCCACATAGCTCATAACTACTTCCAGATACCCAGCCTTGGGAGCCCCAGGAAATGCTCTCAGGACTCCTTTGGGGTATAGGGAGAGTGGCCCAACATTGTTGTCCTCAGTGGAGGTTAGTCTGGGTGCTGTCCAGGGTCCTCTGGGGCTCAGACAGGAAATATGAGTTATCTCTCACAGGCGGCAGCTTCTGGCTGGTCTGGGTCCTGGTCTAGTTTATGCAGGCCTGTCTGGGTCATCTCTCTCCTTAGTGNGGATGATGGCACCTGTAGTGTATTCCAGCCAGAAGAATCAGCAGAAATGAGATGCATGAAGGTGTTCNAAAGTTGCAAAGTACCATGCAATTCTTAGACTATAAGGAAATCATGTTCAGCCTGTATTTAGGGTCTAAAAGAAGTCTAAAAGACCAGACTTAGGGAACTACCTCAAATCCATATCATGTCATTGGTGACACAGGAATCAGCTCATGTCCAACCCATAGAGTCACAAGGAGCAATGAAACCAAGCAGGTGAGTGGTGGCCAGGACTAGAGCCTAAAAGCTCTAGGGAGCCCTGTATTAACAGAGTACTCAAGAAGACTCAGGCTCAGCAGGGAAAGCGAGGCTGGTGGTTGGTTTGGGGATTCTGGCCATGTCTACACACCAGCACATAGACCTGAACGTTCTATCAGCTTTTCTGCACATTTCCCATTAGCTCCTGGTGTAGTAGGCAGGGCAGGGGCTCCAGGTTCCAGACTCCACTAGAGGCGGAAGCAGAGGAACAGAGCAGTGAAATGTAGTTGTCCAAGGTCACCGGGTGAGTATTGCAAAGAGCCTCCCAGCCCANCACAATCCATGAGCTACTCTGAGGTTAGAGGTCCATCCCCAGATGGATGAATCCCTGGAGGAAGATGGCCTGGAGACCTGAGTCTGTGATGGATGGAGCTCACACTTAACACTTAAAATCAGGAATTCTATCAAGCACCAAGTCCTCAACTAACTCCTCATAGTGACCCAGTAAGCAAGACAGGCAAGTGCTGACACCTCTGAGGTGGGAAAGCTTGCCCAAGATCAAATGCCTAGAACATGGTAGAGACCAGGCTTTGGACACCGTTAGGCTGTTCCCACTGTGGTCTAAGCTGTTACTGTCCCCTGCTAGAGCTCAGGGCTGCAGGCAGTGTACACACAACACCGGAGCATAGAGCTGGGCGATATCGGTCTGGATCCCTGGATAGGCCTGGGATGAGGAGTGGCCATCTGGAGCCCCAGCCAGCCATTGTGTGCTGGGCTCTGTCAGGCGGCTGGGTGTGGCCCCAGGGCTGCCAGGCCAGTCCCAAGGGAGGAAGTGTCAGTGTTTACAGGAAATGCAGGACAAGGCCTGGGAGGTGGAGGAGGGGTAGGTAGCCAGCCTGAGTTCTGGAGGTACATTTGGGCCCTGCTGGGGCCCAGGGCGGGGTGCCCTTCTTCCACCCCAAGGACGAGCGAGACTTTTTGTTGTTCTGGAAGGAAAAAACCCACTTCACAAACAGCCCAGCCCCTCTCCCACACCTCTTGCTTCCAAGAGGACAGCATCCTAGTTCCTCAGAGAGCACCCATCTCTCACCCCCACAGTAGACCCTCCTGGGAGCTATGATCTGCCATCTGTGCCCCTGCTGTTGTGCCTTGCCTTCTTCACNTGTTTAGAGGGCAGCAAGGTGAGGCCAGCTCTGTGTAACCCCGGCACCTGAGGGGTGAGGTTGGCTTTACACCCCAGAAGTTCCCTAAGATGGGTGTGAATGTGGAAACTTCCTTAAAAAAAGACAAAAACCAGAAAACCTAAAACAGGCCCGGTGGCCATTACACACAGGCTTTTCTAAAGCCCAAATGTAAAGGCCACAATGTCCTTAGCTACTTGGACGTACCCAGTGCCGTAGTGCAGGAGAATGACGCTGGGAATGGAGGTTGGCTAATAGTGTGCTTGCCTAAGCATGCAGGAAGCCCTGGCTTAGATCCCTAGCCATGTGTCAATGGGGCACGGGGACAAATTCCTGTAATCCTAGTGCTGGGGAGGTNGAGGCAGAAGGATCAGAAATTCAAGGCTATCCTTAGCTACATAGCGAGTTCAAGGCTAGCCTGGGCAACATGATGTCCTCTCTAAAATTAAAAATAATGTTAAAAGAGATCATGTTTGAGGCCAAACTTGAATTAAGCTATGGCAGCTTTGCTTCCCACGCTCCATTCATGTCCGTCTTCTTTCCTGAACNCACAACTCTTTGTGGCCCACCTGGACTTCAGACAGCCTGCAACCTGTTCCCTTTTGTGGCTGCTCTCCAGGTTTCCAGACTCAGAGTGCTAGAACATGACAGCATTACCATGGAAACCGAGGCCGCCTTTTAGGTTTGTCTTGTTAATAAAAGAATTTAGGGATAGTATCAAAAGGAAGCCCAAGGACAACTTTTCTAGAGTTTAGGAGAAAGACATAGTACAGGTGATGTGGAAATCCTGGTGGCTGCCAAAGAGAAAGATGGAGGAGTCATGTCTTCAAGGCAGGCATGGAGTAGTAGCAGACGGCATATTAAGAAAAAACACTCCTATGAGTGAAAGTGGGCTGAGGAGAGAACCCCGACCCCCTAAAGCCCCACAGGATGTATGGTCCTTTAATTCCCCCACTTCCCTTCCAGTTTGTATTTTGTGGACTTGGTTTTGTACATGCTCTGTTCCTTAGGTGATGCCAGAGTAAGGAAGGGTACCCAGGCCTCCTCTGCAAATGCTCTTCCGCATCCTAGTCTTGATTTGTTTGTTGTTGGTGGTGGTGTTTGCTTTTGTTGTTGCTGTTGTTTCTTTTCTCCTGTCACAGGGTCCAGAATATGACAGGATCAGCATCCAGGCCAATCTTCCCTTGGCGACAGAGGCAGGGGCCTGAGTTGCACAGAGTCTTCCACTTCCTCCCTCACACTCACCAGCATCTCATCCCAGCTAAAATCTAGACTGGGTGCTCTCCCTTCTGTGCCTTCAGTTGTCTTCCCCAGGAATGTCCTCCTCCTTTGACTAAGCTGTGCTTCTACTGGACGTAGCATCTCCCTAGTCATTCCCAGACCAGGAATTGGGGGAGGCATAGGGGGTGTGCTTCCCTGGGGTGCGGCTTCACCTTGCTGTCTGTGTTGCTGTCTGCTCTCCAGTAGGCCATGTGTGCCAGATGCAGCTTATTTGCCTATACATCCCCAGTGGGGGTGCAGGAGTGTCTGGGGGCCCAGTGCAGGCAGCTGTGTGTTGCCATGAGTTNGTTAAAGCTAACAGGTATCTATGGAGCATCTGGTGTGTACAGGGGACTGTGGGATTTGAACACTAGGCACTAACAAGACAGATTTCAGAGCCCTGTGAGGAAGGCTGAAAGAACCTAAGAATGAATGCTCTGTGTGAGGGATACTGTGGAACTCAGGCCCACTGAGAGGAGTAGAACTTGGCAGATTGGGGAGGGGTGGTTGGTAGGTTTAAGGTTTTTGCCATGTGCTGGGTTATTGCAAAGAAAGGGATAGATAACTAAGAACATAAGCTAACCTGCAATGCCTGGTCCCATGAGCTGGACANTGCTTAAGTTTCATCAGCATAGTCTGGCTAAGGAGGGCTACCTGGAGGAGGTGGTGAGCTGGACCTGGTAGGTGGGAGGAGTTGAGTCAGCAAACAGTTCCCAAGGTCTGGTCCATTCTCAGGGCAGAACAATGAGTCTTAGGACAAGAGCTTGTGCCCTGCTGAAGTCACCTTACCTTTTGGGCCTGAGTCTCAACATATTCAGGCTTGTTGGACCAGTGTGATGGATCCATGTCTCTGCTCAGCTGTCACACTCCAGCCACATGTGATTCTTATGTTCATGTGTGTCAGGCCCATGCCCAGGTACCTGCCCACTTTGTGCCAGTTGCTTTGGGGATGCTGTGCACCCTGACACCTCCTAGGTTTTGTCATACCTTGTAGGATGGGCAACCTGCCTAAGGCATCTTCTCTTGTCCAAGACAGAAGAGNCAACAATGNGCCACGTGAAGGGGCGTGGGTCTGACTGCGAGTCATCTGCTCCATTTATGCCTGAGAGGTGGACAGCAGGGGGCTGACACAGTGCAGCAGGGGCTGGCATGGAGCATCCAGGGCAAATGAATGCCCTGAACAGAGCCTTAATTTCCCCAGCTGAGAGTGGCCCTAGGTGCCAGATGGGAGGGCTCTGCCTAGAGGAGGACTTTGAGAGGGAAGGAGGGCTCTGCCAAGAGGAGGGCCCTGAGAGGGAAGGAGGGCTCAAGGAAGTCTCTGAAGCCATGCCCTCCCTTGAGGTCCAGCTCACCCCCTCGAGANGCCTTTTCACCTGAAACATTTTTATACAACTCTGGCTATATAGGCATGTTTAAAAATGTGCAAATCAAATACCAATGTTAAATCATAAAGGAAATGATTTTTAAAGATTCTTTGATATATATGTATAATTTCATCATTTATTAAAGATGAGAGCATGTATTCATCCTAAAATGCTCTACTTGTTTAGTTTTACATAGGCTTTAACCTTGGCTGCCTGGTGCAGGTCACCTGGCACCTGGGAGTACTCAGAGTACAGTTTCTCACTCTCCCAGGCTGCTGCTTGCTTTATTGACAGACTATGTTGTGGAGAGGGGTGGGCTTTCTGGCCTCCACAGTGACCCAGCAGCCACCCCTNTCCTGGCTCCTAGTGGCTTCAGATGCGCTGTGCAGTGCCCTGCTGTCTCAGGCCATGATATCCTCTCCAGCTGCCAGAGCAAGAAGAGGAATAGCTCACACCCTTCCTGATTCCTTGTGGTTGGGTTATTCTAAAATGATAGACCAATGTGTCCGTGTTTCCTCCTGCTCAGGCCCAGGACAGTGGTGAAAGCTGGGCAGAACAGCAGGACCTCCCAGTTTCCAGTTTGAGCANCNGGGAGGCAAATCCACACCAGGTGTTCCCCTGCCTCTGTATCTGAAGTCTAGAGAGATGGGTGGGTTCTGTGGGAAAGCAGCAATGTATCCATGGAGATTTAGCTGCTCTCCACAGAAGCAGCACTCACCTAGGGCCCCAGCAGAGGTAATGGGAGCCTTTTGGATAATGCCCAGTTCACGAGCACCTCCTAGAGTGTGCCTAGGCCTGTGTCTGGCTGAGGGGCTGAAGGATTCAGGTCAGTTGACTGGAAGAGGACAGTCACCAAATACAAGTCTGCTGGGCATCTGTCATGGGAACACAGGAAGACATCACACACCCCTGATTCTTCCCTTAATGGTGCTGGTGACTGTTACAGAAACATGCAACTCCAGTCACAGAATATGACAGAACACCATNGGAGAAATGGCCTACTATCTTACAGTTGAGGAAACCAAGGCCNAGAGAGGGCAAGGAGCCCATACAATGTCACCTAGCAAGCTGGCAGCAGATGGGGAACTAGAAGCCAGTCTGTCAGTGTTAAGAGTTCTGCCTGCCTCCTGATTCATCCTGGCCTTCCGATCACCCTGAAGCAGAATAAAATTAGACATTTCTCTGAGCCGTCCATGTCTGCATATCTCTGCTGCCAATTCTCACATAAACCCTGGGAGCATCATTACCACCCTACTTTACAGACTAGGAAACTGAGGCAGGGAAGCAGACTAAGTATCTTTCTAGAGTCTTTGAACTGCTAAGTGGCAGAATCAGGTCTAGCCCGAGGCAGGNAGATTCTATAGCATGTGCCCCGATCTCCACCCTGGGCATCTAGTTCTGCTGGGGTCGAGAAAGGAGTCTACTCTAAGAAGCTCTCACCCTGCAGGACGGGCCTTAGCATGTGTTGCTGCTGCTGAGAGCACTGTGACTGGTCACATCTCTGTGGATAAATTGCTGTTTCTCACTGAGCCAGCTTAGAGGCCAGGCCTGGGTACCAACAGTGTAGCTGCTTCTAAAGATCCGAAATAGAAGCCCTGTCTACTGCCCATACCAGGAACCTGAGTTAAATGCGTTCTTCAGTTTTCATCACTGGAACAAAATCCCTGAGTGGATCTCCTTACACATAGAAAAGGTTTGTTTTAGCTCACAACTTTGGAGCTTTCAGCCCATCATCATTTGGGCCCATTGGGTTGGGCTTGTGGTAGAGCATCATGATAGGGAGCCAAGCTGCTCCCTTCACAGCCAAGGATGGTAGGGGAGTGGGAAGGGGAGGAAGAGGGTGCCAGGGTCACATTGTCCCCTGCAAGGGCACATCCCCATTAGTGTAACTCCATTCCTCCTGGTCTCTTCTCTTAAAAGTTCCAACACCTTCTAGTAGCACCAGCCTAGGAGCCCTGGGGCCTTTGGGGACACCTATCTGATGGGAACAGAGGCCGCTGTTTGCCTAGGCTGGAGCCCAAGGCATCGCTGGATTAGCAAACTCACAGCTCTGGCTTGTGGATTGTTCTAGAATGTTACCTCTTTAGACTAGTCAGTCATTTTATGAGTTCTACAGATCTTTAGAATGTTTTATGTCCCTAGACTTCAAGCCTCATCAATGATCTAAAAATAAACCTTAATGGNCACAATCATGATTGGTTTTACTTTTCTCCCTTTGGCCAGAGGAGGCTACAGAATTTGAGTGGGTTAAGAGAAGGCTGAGCTGGGACCAACAGTCAGGAAATTCTTGGAAAATCCCTTTAAAACGAAAGAACAACCATAACAAGTATTTATTTGCCAGGATGGGGAAGAACCTGGACGCTTATGTCAAACCATGAGAAGATAGTCCTGTGGTCCCTAAAAATTCGCAACACAGAGTGACCATGTGCCTGGCAGTCCCACGTGTATATGTACAGCTTAGAGGAAACATGCACAGCTGCTAAGGACTGGTACACCAGCATTCCCAGAAGCCTTAGTAACAAAAGCAGAACCCAGAGACATTCCAGATTATGGGCTGTCTAATTCAATGGAATACTATTTAGCCATGCAAAAGAATGAAGTGTTGATGTCTGCTATAGCGTGAGTGAACCCTCAACACAACATACTGAGTGAGAAAANNTGGACACAAAAGTCTTCATTGACATGAGGTTTGAAATAGAGAAAATAGGCCAGGACCCAGGGACCTCTTGCACACAGTTAAAGGGCTTGGGGGTGGTGAAAATTTCTTCTCATTAGACATGGTGGCAGGTGAGGAGCCCTCTGAGCACACTAAAAAGCACTGAGTCGTGCTTGGTGCAAGGGTAAAATTCATGGTCTGTGAGTCACAGCTCAGACAAGCTTTCCTAAGTGGAAAACAATCCCTCCAACCCCCAGTGCTGTGTTGGAGACGTCACAGGTCAGGGAGCAAGACAACTTGTTTTTACTCAGCGAGAAATGGAAATCNAGTTCTCTAAAAAGCCTCTCCTTGGAGCCCTTTCTGGGAAATGTTACAAGGCTATCTACCCCTTGGCTGACCCCAGGCGCAGGGGGCGTTCTCCCCAGGAGGAACAGAGCAAAGTTCTCTGCAGATGGGAGNCTGNAGCAGGCAGGCCAGGATACAGATGCCTGCAGTCTGGCCTCAGCCCAGGCATGATCGGCCCTCCACCTCCATTATACAGATGTGGAAACTGAGGCTCAGCATGGCAGCCACAAAGTGGAGTGTGCCCTGGCTTGAGTCCATTTTCAAGGCTCTTTGCACCTCATCAGATTTCCTCTGTGCTTTGTCTCATTCAGAGCAGCGGGAGGTGACAGATCTCAGTGGCTTCTTGGAGGGAGTGGGACAGGAGAGAAATTAGTTCTCAATAGAAGAGGCCACCTGGGCGGGCCCTAAAGGGATTGTCTGCATGCTGAGAAAGTGCTGTCCACCGCGTGGGTGACGGGGTGGGGAGGACACAGACAGATAAACGATGAACAGAGACAGATGGACAATGGTCAGAAGTGAAGGCCAAATGTTTGGAAATCCCAGTTTTGTCCTCCTCCCTCTGTTCTGTCCGCTTCTTGGCTCTTCAAGCTGTTCTACTAATTGCAATCATCACATTTGCTAGCTGTCTCCATCTCAATCTTTCCAGCTTGCAGAGTACTCTTCCTCAGCCCTCTCCCCTTCCTGACAGGCTGGCCTCAGTCACACTTGTCCAGCTCCAGCTGGGGTGGACTGTGAGCTCAAGCTCACACTAGCAGTTCCCAAGAGGGAAAGCTTCNTGATAAGTTATGAGGCCCTTTAGACTGTGTTGTTAGAGATGGAAGTTAATGGTCAGAGTTGGACAATGTGAGCCTCAGTCACAGAGGAGACATGTCTTTTTATGACTCCAGGCTGTTGGAAAGGCCCTGGGCTCATTTGGCGGGTCGATTAAGGTAACAGCTTTGGGCAGCTTGTCATGCTCTCTTTAAACCTAAAATGACACAGAGGAAGGATACAGCTTGGAAGTTAGAAGCTGGCTGAGAAGGACTCCCCTCATGCTAGAAACCGGCTCTCTTCTCCCTGATGCTCTTATGTGACCCCACAGTACCTGTGGACCCCAGCTTGACAGACTAGAAACAAGCTGTGTGTATTGGTCAGCTTTCCATCGCTGTAACAAAACACCTGGCAGAAANACCTCAAGGAAGAAAAAGATTGATTATGGCGCATGGTTTCAGTCTGTCATGGAGGGGAGGGTGTCATAGAACAGCTCATAATGACTAGGAAGCAGAGATGGAGAATTCCCCAGGCTGGCAGCGACCTCCCACTTTGTCCCCCTCCCCCTCCCCCAGGCCTTCAGGCTCTGTGATGGTACTGCCCACACCTTTGCTTCTGGTCCTTTGCTAATCCTCTCTGGAAGGCTTCAGACACAACCAACAGTATGTGCTGCAAGTCTCCTAGGCCCTTACAAACCCAATCCAGCAGACAATGGGGCTGATCTCACCTTGAGTAAGTCANGCAAGGTCTCAGGGAGACCCCCTTCTTCCTGATGTGTGGGTTCCAGGCCTCTCAGTCACTGAACTTGACCTGACCACCTGATCTTCCTCCTGTTCCACCCAGCATTGAGTTACTATAGAGATGGCGGCCACCTAGCGTAGGACACTAGAAAGCAGATGAGGTGCCAGCCAATGTGGGGATGGGCCTGCAATGGTTTCTTTAGGGGCTAGGCTGATCAAGGCATCCATCTGCAGCTGCCAGGCTGTGGGGACAGCATCCTAACATGGAGTGAGTGTCCTCACCACTCTACTGAAGACCTCTATGCAGTTTCTTCCTCGGTCCTCAGAACACCCTTGAACCCCTGCATCACTTCCCATCTACTTTATGGATGAAAATAGAAAAACAGATGAGACACAGAAGGGGGTAACTTGCTTGAAGTGATAGAGCTTGCAAGGTTCCAGACAGGCTGGCAGNTGTGCATTCCACACCCCTTTCTCATGTGTTGCCATGTTCCTGTGGGTGTGTGCTCATGTGTGTATATGTGCATGTGTGTGGAGACCAGAACTCAACAAGAGTGTCTTCCTCTTACTTTTTTTTTTTCACATAGGGTCTTACTGTGTAGTCCTAGCTGGCCTGGAACTTGCTATGTAGACCAGGACGGTCTTCAACTCAAAGATCCACCTGCCTCTGCCTCTTGAGTGCTGTGATTAATGGACCCATCACCATCTTGGCCTCTGGGTCTTCCTCTATTGCTCTCTAGTTCTTTTCAACACAGACTCTTTTACNAGACATAAACCGTGTCCATGGGCCAGGCTGNCTGGCCAGTGAGCTCGTGGAGTTGCCAGTCTTTGCCACCACCCCATCTTTCCAGTGCTAGGGTTATAGATGCATGCCATGATGCCCAGCTTTTATCTGGGGGTCTGAGCTCAGGTCTTCAGGCTTACATGACAGACATTTTACCCACTGCCCCAGCCCCCCAGCCCTCCCTGCCCACCCTCTTAATCAGCATGCTCACGAGGGACAGGCTGAGCGGTGGGACTAATTCTAGACAATGTCAGAACCCTTACAAAGAGTTTTCAGCAAAAGGGCCACATGACCAGAGTGGATTTCAAGGTCCCTCTCACCAGTGGATGAAAAACAGACAGGTGGATAGTGAGGATGGAATCCAGTGTCACAGACCGTGAGGCAGGAGGTGGTCTGACCCACAGATGATATGATGAAGGCACCATGGACTCAGGGAACCTATGGAGAGGTGGGAGGCGCTTGCTGCCTGTGAAGCTGGAAAGTTTCCCCTCTCCCCCAGGATGTTCTCCAAAAGGCCTGCCCTTGCCCTGTGCTCCTTGATGAGAGTCCTGAAGCTCAGCTGACCACTTCTGCCCTCACTATTGATGACCAGAGGTTCTGTGCAGGCATAACAGACTCCTGCTGGGCAACTGTGGCCACTTCTNTAGGAGGGAGTGCCCCAGACACCCTGCCACCTACTTGTGGGACAGATACAAATGGTTACACATTTTCCCAGGTGGCTCTGGAAGGCAAGACCTGGGCTTGGCCACATGGCTGTGTATGCTTTCTTATGCCACTAACACCCACAGTGCCACAACAGACAAGAGGGCAGATCCATGGAGGCTCCAGCATACAACAGACCTAGTCTGGGGTATTTTTCTCCTGTGCCGTAGCAGGAAGCTCAGAACTTGTGGCAAGAGACACTGCTCTCATAGTTCAAAAGAAGAGGCACACATCCAATATTTTGAAATGAAGAACAGAAAGGTCTNACCTGTTGGGATGAAGCCTTGGTTTAGCTTAGGCTAAATTGCTTTCATCTTCACTCATGTCTTAGCCTGTCTGGACCTGACAGGGATGTGGGGATGTCTTTGACAGCATGTGTAAAGGCACCGAGGCCANAGAAAGCCTAGCTTGTCTGATGTACTGAAANGGAGTTACTGTGGCCAGGGTAGGGAAGGGAGTGTGCACTGGGTCACCCTTGAGTGTTCATCAGGGCCTTGTGAAATGGGCCAGACAAGCAACTCTAACCCTCTTTCCTGCTCTGCCTAGCGCCTANACGGAGCCCTACAAGGTCTGTCCCATCTCAGCAGCTCCCAGAGAGGACCTCACATCAGACGAAGAACAGGGAAGCTCAGAGGAGGAGGACAGTGCTTCAAGAGACCCCGGCCTCACACACAAGGTAGGGCACCCTCAGGTAAGGGTTTGGGGGCAGAGATGCGGATGTAGAGAGAATGGGAAAGACCACACCCCACCCCTCGCTGTAGCCACCCCCTAGTCACTGGGCAGTGGCTGGAGACACTTCCTGTGTCTGAAGGAGTTTGGGGCTTCCCAAAGTCTTTGTGGGTGGTACAGAGTGGAGCTGCATACTCTGAATCAAGACAAACTTGGATTCTGGTGTGTTCAGGCCTCAGTTTCCACATCTGTGAGGTGAATCAGAACAGGGAGAGTGTTGTTGGCTGAAAACAGAATGTAGGGTGCTCGCTGGTTTTGCCTCCCTGAGCAGCAAGCCTGTGGCTGGAGGTGATGGAGAAGCTGTTTGGAAGGGACACAGAGTGACCCTGTCCTGGTGGGGACTGGAGTCACTCATGGCTTGGTCCATCAGTGTAGATAGAAGCAGTGTCACTCTCCACGAGGTGCTCGAAGTGGCTACACCTCCCCTTCACTGCCCACTTCAGTCTTCCCAGCGCCCCCCTACCCCAGGAGCCAGGAGGTTTCCGCCTTGAATATCTGCAGTAGCCATGGTGATTGTCTGACCATCTTCCCCAGAAGCCTTTCCCAAGTCTGTCTCCCCATTCTCCTCACCATCCCCTCCGAGTACAGTTCAGGGTCTCCCAGTGGCCAGAGAAGATGGTGGCTATGGAAGCTGGGCTGGGGCCTGGCTCTCACCAAACTTCTGGGAAGTGAACTGTCATTTTGTAGCCAGACTTTGGCTTTAAAAAAAAAATCCACTTGTGTCTTTGAACACTGTTTTCTCAAAGTTACCAACCAAATTGTATATGAGCCCTCAGGAGTCTACCTATACTGTCTCACTGCCTTGCCTCCTCCTGCCCTGCCTCCTCCTGCCCTGCC
>LZPO01055088.1:126254-148839 GCA_001675575.1 Neotoma lepida | reverse complement strand
GTGCCCCTGCCCTGCCTCTGCTTATCCCTCCTGCTGCCGAGCTGTGGTGTAGTCCCAAAGACTCCTAACTGGCATCGCCAGCTCCCTCCCTGCTTTACAGTTGAAGACACAGGCTCAGAGTGATCAAGCCCCTGGCCCAGGGTCATGCTGCTGGTAGTTGAAGGGCTTGGGGACCCAAACAGGCCTCTGACTGGTTAGTATCTGTCTTTCTCTCTCCACACCTTCCTCCCCCGTAAAAGAATCCCTGAGTCATTACTGGAAGGAGAGTCCACCATTGCTGGTACCTGTTAGAGATGCACTTGGCTTTCCTAGGCATCTCNGGTATTGTGGGGTCTGGAAGCCAATGAAGGAGACCAATGGCAGGGATTTGGAGCTGGTGGCTGCCACTCAGGCTACCTGCTGCCCCTCCTCCAGCTGTGTCACCTTGGCCCATCAGCTTCCCCATCTCTAAAATGGGAATGTTCCTGGGTCTATAGGAGGCTCCAACAGGCCATGGTGAGGACAGGGGTGCAGTTGTCATCTGAATCCAAGGAACAGGAGGAAAGAGGGACAGAAGAGGGAAGAATGGGAAAGAGAGGAACAGGAGGAGAGAGANAGGATGGAGGATAGGAAGACGGAGGGGCTGGCCTGCTTAGGACCACTGTGAAGCAGTGAAGTCCCAAGGCCCTGGGCATTCATGGGCACTCAGAGGCAGGAAGCAGGGTAACATGTGACCAAGAGTTGGTTCAAACCCAGCTCTGCCACTTGCCAGCTAAAGGACAGACAACTTCTTAACTGCTGTGTCCTTTGGTTTCCTGTCAGTGAACTTGAACTAACCATTGGGGCTGCTGCAACGTGGCTCACAGGCGGGGCTGGTTAGAACACACGGAGGTCAGAGCTCAGGAGTGTGACACTGTGGATCAGGACAGTTTAGATAGTGACAGTTGCCAAGGTCAAGTGACCCCTGGCTGATCTGGCGGGGGTTACACCAGATAGAGCCAATGGGCAGCTGAGGCCAGGCCGAGTCAGCCGGGAGCATCCTGTTATTCTGAAAGGCGAAGGGCTGAGCTCTCTCAGAAGACCTCTTCCCTCTGCAGAGCATCCCCAGCCTTCGGTTACTGTCCTTTGTGAGGCTNACAAGATATACCAGAGTAGAAATCACCTTTAAAACCAGGTTTTCCTGCATTGGAGAAATGGCCCAGTGGATAATTTCCTCGTCAGACTATTTGATCCTTGGTTCTCATGTAAATGCCATGGCATGTGTCTATAACCCCAGTACCAGCACTGGAGAGGCAGAAACAGGCGAATGAATCCTTGAAGCTCACTAGCCTGACAGCCTGGCCAAATAAGTGAGCTCCAGGTTCAGTGAGAGATTCTGTCTCAAAAAAAAAAGTGGACAGTGACCAAGGAATAGACACAGGGTTGACTTCTGACCTCCAATCATAAGTACTCACATGCAACACACATGTACCCAAATGAGCACACGTGTACACAGGAAGGGCAAACAAACAACTGAACAAGCTAATTTCATTTCCCTTGGATGACGCATTGCTAGCATCATGACAGACAGGAGTTGGTGCCCCAAGGTCCTGAACCAAACCCCACACTCACGCTCATAGGACTCATTCTTCTAGAATGGTTCCTCACTTCTCCCATGTAGATCACTATGAATGGGAATAGCATGTACTGTTTGCAGAGTTACTTTTACAGAAATTGGATCAAAGTGTCAGGATCTTGAAATGGCTCATTTGATTTTTTTTTTTTTTCATAGTACCTCAGAGGTCTTCCCACGTTAGTACAGAGAACTCTGAATCACACATTTTCCTGACTGTGTAGTATTCCACTATGCAGATGTGCAGGCCTCTCTCTGGCCACCCCATTGCAGAGGACATTTACAGTGTCCAGTTTGTTTGCTGTTCACCTGACAGCATCGTGGTGACTTGCTCTCTCACCTGCTCATACCCAAGTGCAGGATTTTCCTAGGTTGGGGTGTGACTCAGTGGAAGGGTGCTTGTCTCCTGTGCTTGAGGTCCTAGGGTCCATCCCCAGCACCACAAACAAAAACCTTTAGGGAAGCACTCATGAGCTAAAATGTGCTTGATCTTCACAAGTGCTGCTATGCTGTCCCCAGAGGCTATGCAACCCACTCTGGCCATGCTCCAAGTTCCCAAAGTCCCAAGGCCTTGTGGCTGGTGACAGGCCTTGAAGTCTCCAAGTGGGGCATCTCCCCANTCTTTCACAGTTCAGGGAGGGGCTCCCTCGTTCCCTGTTCTCTATGCTCACCTATGTCAGAGAATCTTCTGGCTCCACAAAGACACCCCCCCCATCCATGCCTGTGTAGCATTATGCAGGAGGCAAGACAGAAGCAGGCCTCCCAGCCCTGACTCCCTCTGAAGAGAGCTGAGTAGTTAGTATGAACTCCTGAGGAGACCCTGGGGACGGTTTGGGGGTACAGTGGTGAGCTCCTCACTTCCCAGATGTTTGGAGGCAGGAGCAGGCCAGGAAGCCAAGTCCAACTGGTCCACCCCCGTGTCTGGCCTCACCCTCTCCTGCTCAGACACACAAAGTGTGTAGGTTGAAGGAAAGGAGGAGAGAGGAAGAAAGAAAAAGCGAGAAGGACTTAAAAATAGCTTTGCTGTAAAAGGCATTCAGAGGCCACAGGCTGGCGCACCCCGCCTGCCCAACAATGAGTATGCTTTGCAGGCTAACTGGGACTTTTCAGGCAAAATACCAGCTCCCAGGAGACTAGTGCCCAGCCTGGAGCTTACACCTCCCCTCCTCCCCTCCCCTCCTCCCCTACAGGCTACATCTAGTCACACTTCCCTGAGGGCTGGGCCCTTCCCAGACATACCCTGCTTGCAGAAAGNTCTGCTAAGGCTGGGCCCACAGGTCCCCTCCTGCCCACACCATGGCTCTTTCCGGGCTGACCTTGTCCCCAGCCCTTCCACTTGTAATTTCATCTTTACTCCTTCCCCAAGTTCATGGCTAATTGAACTCTGGTGATTCCCGTAAGTCCTCACACAGACCTGGATGGAGCTCAGGTGTGCACCTGCTGGGTCCTTCTGCATCTTGCCCCATCTGCCCCCCCCCCAGTGTTCTTACTCATCTTCTTCAACCACAGCATGCTTAATGAACACTCTGAACTTGCTGGATGCNAGCACCCTGCTGAAAGCTAACTGGTGGTGACCTGGAGGAGTTTCCCAGGCTGGCCTACTTAGTTCTGTAAGACATGAGCCAGGCAAACCGTGCTACCGGGACAGGAGCTCCTGGGTAGAGATTTGGGGATCTTAGGGAGGAGGGAGAAGCCTGATATGATTTTCTTTCTTTTAGTTTCGGGAAAATGTTATGATAAAATGCGCAACACAAATCACATTAACTTATGTGTGTGGTGCTAGGGATTGGAACCCAGGGCCTTGCACATGCTGGTCAAGTCCTCTGTCTCTCTCAGCCGTATTCCCCATGCTTGGCCTCCTGAGCATGTACAGTCAGTGATATTAAGCACACCCAGTTTGTGTAGCCTCCTCTGCCATCCATTTGCAGAACTTCTGCACCTTCCTCATTAGATTCCCTTTCTCCAGCCCCTGGCTCACACTCTACTGTTTTCTGTTCATGT
Source organism: Neotoma lepida (assembly GCA_001675575.1). NCBI lineage: Eukaryota > Metazoa > Chordata > Mammalia > Rodentia > Cricetidae > Neotoma > Neotoma lepida. The sequence continues at coordinate 145,247 of LZPO01055088.1, read as the reverse complement.
GAATTTACCCTCCAGGATCCATGAATGTGAGGAGTGGGAGGTGTTGCCTCTTGTGGCTACTAGCCTGTCGTTTTTCACAGGGTCCAACCATGTGGTAGCCCCTGAGAAGTCTACTGTCTAGCTAGACTACCTTTTGTCTGTACATTAGATGGCTTCTGCCTTCTGACCCAACTGTGACTAGTGAGGCTGTCTCTCACAGCCCTTGGTATCACTGAGTCTGTATCCAGAAGTGGGGTTGCTCCATTTTCTGATAATTCTGTTTTTACTTTTCATACAGTTTTTCCCACCTACNGTGTAGAAGATTCTAGTCTCCTTCCTGATGAAGGAGCCTCTGAGCTCCACATGGTGAGGCTATAGAGAGGCATGGCCAGAGACACGTGATGCNGGGGAAGGAGGAGGTGGTCAGGGTCTTCCCAAAGTCCTCACATGTGCCCATCTCCTTGGCCTCCACATGCACTCTGCACACCACACCCCTCTCTGATCCAGGCCTTGTCTCCTTGTCCATACTAGCCTCCATGCTCAGTGCCAGCCCCAGCCTCGTGGCCCCAGCCTCTGGAGGTCCTCTTCCATGGGCTTCACTGGCACTATCACTGTCTATCCCTTTCATTTCTCCAGCTGTCCCCTTTGTCCCTCTATATATGGAACATTTCCCAAATCCCGGTCCCATCCCAGTGCCTTCTTGCATCCTGTGTCCTTAGCTTCACAGCTGCAGCCTTCNACACCCACAGATTCGGAGACACAACACATCACAAACTGAGCTCACTCCCTGCCCACCAGCTCGCTCTTTCTCTCATGTTTCTGATGTGAATGGCAAAAGTGGGTTCCTGGTGTGTCACATTTTTATCACTATCTCAGCCACATACCAAATAAAGTCAAGCAGTATCTGGCCTTTGACCGGGCACGGTGAGGATACAGAACCAAGTGCTACCTGCCCTGCAGCCACCCCAGGACCTTTGCACTTGCCATTTCCTCCACTTTCTGCCCTCTGTGCAAAAACGTCACCTCCTGCTGTTCTTGCTGCAGCATTCCTGCCCATTTCCTGATCCCGGAATCCTGTCCTTGTATCTCGGNTCACTTGTGTGAGCCTGGCCTTTCCCTGTCAGAGCAGCCCCAGGAGGGCGGGTACCACATGGCCTGGTGCGTAAAAAGTGGTTACTATCTATAGATAAACAGATGAGTAACTGAGTACGTCAGCCTTCATCCCTGCACTTGATGAAGGCACACCTNTGCTCATGACAAGTTAGTAGAGGGAATATGCCAAATAACTCCCTCCATATAGCCGCTGAGGCTGGGATCTCTTGGCTCCCAAGCCTGCAAGGAGGATGTGGTCCATGCTACTGCAACAGGGACANTCTGAGGCAGTGTGGGCAAGGGAGAAGGTACAAACTCAGAGCTTANTTTTGAGGACCCAGGACGACTGGATCCAGAGGTCCAGAGATGCCTGGGTGTCACACACCAGTGTTGACCTTAGAGGCAGACAGGGCAAGGAGCTGGGCACGAGGATGCTGAGGGTCCCNTATNTAGTGGCCCCAGCTGTTTGATTGGGCCTCNGGTCACAGTCCCCTCCTTGNTNCCTCCTTCCTGGCTGGTGTCGTGCTGTGGTCTGCTTAGTACACAGTGTGCATAGGAAATAGCCACAGCNCCTGATGCCTCTTAGANGACCATCGTCCCAGATTCCACCTCAGGCCTCAGTCAGATGGCACAATGCCAAGATGCCCACTATCCCTGTGCACTCTCTGAAGATCAGCCTTGGCAACACCCTCTGCCCTGGGAGATGCCATTGAAGATGCTAATGGGGTTCCCAGCCTCAGAGGAGCTGGAGAACGACATCTCCTCCAATGACAACCTTTAGACTAAGCTTGGCATGCCCATCTTACCAACTTGTCTGTGTGATGTGTCTCCTAGTCCAGCAATGGCTCTGTGGGGCAGAACAGCAGGGAGCAGCCTGTATGTGCTGTGTATGAGCCAAGCATAACTGGGGAGGTGTTTGAGGCTTGGGTTGGGGTATGCAGGGGTGGGGAGGAGCTGTCCTTGTAAGAGACTGGATCATGGTTACATGAGGTCTTAGTTACAGTTTCTATTGCTATGTAACAACACTGACCAAAAGCAACTTGGGAAGGAAAGCGTTTATTTCAGNTTACAGCTTACAGTCCGTCATCCAGGGATGTTGAGGGGAAGCTTGAGTTGTTTTGGACATACCTCNGCCATCCTAAGAGACAGGCTCCAGGTGGGGCTCCCTGGCCTGTGTCACAATGTAATGCTAGTCAGGTTCACCTCCTGAAGCTCTGTGCTCTCTAGAAGGACATGTCCATTTAAGTCTTATGCCATTCCTGTGGGACAGTCTCTGGCATAGCACCTCCCTCTTAATAGAGGCCCCAAGGAATCTTGGTGTAACAAGGCCTTTGTCATCCTTATTTACACATCATAATGTAAACCTAAGAATATTGTAAAGCATGGGCTAGTGCTAGGGCCCAGTGGGTTGAGCATTTGCCTAGCATGCTTGAGGCCCTAGATTTGACTCCTAGTACCACTTAAGCGAGATGTGGTGTCAAACCAGCACTGGGAAGGTGGAGGTACAGAGATCAGAGGTTCAATGTCATCCTCAGTGTGAGGCCAGCCTGGGCTACATCAGACCGTTTCAGAAAAAAAAAAAAATCCATCTTGTAATATACTTAAAAATTGCAAAGCTCACAATTTACTGACATAAAAGGCCACTCATCTATCTTTGAGTCAAGTGAACAGAAGCCGGTGTGAAGAAGAGTGGCTGGATTTACATCTTTCTCAGTGCCAGTTGCGTCTGGCTGAGAGAAAGGTGACTAGGCTTACCTGGTTCCCCCTGCTCTTGCTCACTGCTATCATAGTTCTGACTAGCTTCAGGGAGGAGCTTCCAGACTCTCACAGATGCCAGATTAGGAAAAGGAGGACCCAAGGGCTCTTAGTGCTCCCTGCTCTGACAGGTGGGGAAACCAAGGCATGGCAACAGAACTGGCACTCTGGACTCTTTCTAGGACCTGCTGTTTAATGAGATTTCCTGGCGGAAGGACTGACCCTGAGTAGCTGAGCCTGATAGCAGCTGATTTGTCTGGGGAGTGGGAGGAAGGGACAGGACTGGTTGGCACTGGGACAGCCCTGGGTAGGGGCAGGCAGGTGTGTCTGGTGTCAACACTCACTATCTGGTTATGGGCAATGCCATGTGCAGGCCCTCATGCCCCAAACCAATGCTCCTGGGAGGAACCCTGTTCCCAGAAGCGTGTCCCTGGACACTGCCTTCATCCTCCAAGTTCACTTCCTGGTTAAATAAACATCTGTGTTAATTGGCCCNGTTGGGCCCCACCCAGAAGCGGCTTTGGAGGAGAACCTGGGGCACCAAGCCTGGCAGGCCTCCCCAGTGAAGACACATCCATCATCATGGAGTGCTAAAGCAGAGAGGCCTGCGTGTCCCACCCTGAATCTACCCGTCTGGCAGGAGGGACGTGCAGAGCCGTCCGTGCCAGGGCCCTCCCAGAAGTCTGTCAACGATGCTCTGAGATCTTAACAATGNTGATGACGACAACTTCAAAAGTCTGGGAAGAGTGGAACCTCTCCCATCCATCACCGTGTCCCTGCAGTGAGGGGTACACACCTTGTTTTTCATATAAGACAACCAAGACACATGAACAGCTGGCCCATGGTCACACGACTGCCCACAGCCTTGGGGGAGAACCAGGTACTAGTTTGTTCACAGCCCTGTGGCGGCTGCCCTGAGGGTCAGGGATTAGAAGGAACTGAGTCTAAGGACACCAGCCTGGCAAATCCTGGAATGCCAGCCCCAGCCAGGTGCCACACAGGAACATGCACCATCTAGAGTGAGCACAGGCATGCATAGTTCACTGAGTGCAGATGGTCCCCCACTTACAATGCAGTGGACTGACCTGGGGTATTTTGACTTTACAATGGGCTAATTGGGGCATCAAAAGCATTTATTTTGTTCAGTTTTGTTTGGAGACAGGGTCTCACNATGTTTCCCCAACTCCTGGGCTCAAGTGATCCTCTTCCTCTGACTAGGATTACAGGNACCTGCTACCACACCTAGCTTAAATACATCCTGACTTAACCATATCCTAGACTTAAGGTGGGCCTATTAGACACAACCNGGGTGTCAGGGGAACATGTGTACTTAGCCGTGCTGGCTCTTTGCCAGGGCTTAGACACTGGAGCTGGGGCTAGGATGGAATCTTGGCTACACAAAGAGGAGGAGTCATTNGTGCCTCCGTTTCNACATCTGCAAAAGTAGATGATTGAAGTGGCTGGATTCAGGGAGCTACCGAGTGTATATAGGTCAGAGCTGTGCTTAGCAGTTCCTGAGTGTCCCTATCTGGGAGCTCTTATGCCACTCAGTAGATATTATTGCCCCTGTTGACAGTTGAGGCTCAGAGAGGAGAAATAACACCCACAGGCACAAGGACAGGAAGAGGCAGGGCCCAGGATTTGAACCCAAGTCTTCTAACACCAGAGCAGTGGCTCTCAATACTGTGACAGGTGAATTACTGGCCTGGGNGANAATGAAGCCAGTTTCTNTCTNTGTCCTCATTTTTTAAGGGACAGACAGCTTTAAGTCTCTTGCCTACAAAGTACCTGTGTCTGTGGATGCTTTGCTGTGTGTCCCCTAGGCTGTGGAGGCCTGCCCTGGCTAGATGCATCTCTCCTTGTGAGGGTTTCCCACTTGCTGTATTCTGTTAGAGCCTCTGCCTTGTGAGCCCAACACTGGCCCTGCAGATGCAGATGGGATGTGAGTCGGTTTGGTTCCCATGGGAGGGAAGAGGCGAACAAGGACCAGAGGCTTTCCCAGGTCTCTCGCTCTCTCTGCTGTCTGCATACCCCAGCTGGAGGCTACAGTGTGCCACAAAAAGGAGACTGACCTAGGCCAGCCTCTACCCTGATAGGATGGCTGCCGTGACTTAAACTTCCAGGAAGTCATTAGGGACCGGCAGTTGGGGAAAGGCTGTGTTTATTTGGCACCTAATCTATGCCAGACACTGTATCTGATTTTATCAGCATGAGACGTCTGCCTGGCAGCATCTGAAGATATTTTAGGTGTCACTCGGGATTGGGGTGTTGCTGTCTTCCTGCAGACAGAAGCCATGCCTGCTGTTAATTAACTCGAAGACACATAGGAAAGTGCCTATGACAAAACCCAATGCTATGACCTAAGATCAGAGAATGGCTTCTGGTGTTCTCTAGGTTAGGTGCTGTGATGGTTAATATTGTGAACTTGACAGGATCTAGAATCACCTAGAAACAAACTTCTGGGCTTGTCTGTGAGGGAGTTTCTAGGTTGGGAAGACCCACTCTGGCTACAAGAGTCATTATCCCATGATCTGATGTCTTGGACTGAATAAAAAGGAGAAAGTGAGCTGAACCCCCAGCACTCACCTCTCTCGGCACCATGGATACAATGTGACCAGTTGCCATGTCCGCATGTCAGTCCAGTGCCACCCCCCCAGTCTTGGATACAATGTGACCAGTTGTCATGTTTCCCCCACCATGATGGACTGATTCTCTGAACTATGAGCCGAAAGAAACCCATTGTTTTTAAGTTGCTTTTGTCAGGCATTTTATGACAGCAATGAGAAAAGTAAACAATACAGCTGCCTGTAGATACTACACAAAGGCGCTGAGAAAGTCGGCAAGTAGGGAGAGAAGATGTAGGGAAAAGCACTGCAAGAAGATGGGAAAATGTGTGCAGAGACCCCAAGTCAAGAGGGCACCATCAGGAAAAATGTGTGGGATCAGTGGGTTTTTCTTTGTATTTCAGTTGAAAGACAGGCACATGAGCTTGCAGACAGGCACATGAGCTTGCTGAAGCCTCACAGTGTGCAGGTGTTAGATACTTGCGTGTGTGCATTTTAGAGAGAAGAAATTGAGGCCTAAAGAAATTGAATGTCCTGGTCAATGAGNAAGAGCTAGAGGCAGGAAGCAGCTCAACTCNGGAGCTATGTGTTAACCATACGCCATGCCCGCTGTAGGCAGGCCTCCTGTTTCTCACATGTTGACAAGGGGTCTCTTGGGGTTAGAAACACCCAAGGTTTAACACCTAAGAGCATTTATAGGTTGCTCTGTCTACACAAGGGAAACTGAGGCTTGCTCCCAGAAAGGCACTTGTTGTACCCAAAGGCAGGAGTGGAGCTGNAACTGGAAATCAGTGTCCTAGCTAAGAGAGCTCTTACCTCTCCAAGGGCCACCTGTCTCCAGCCACACCTGTGTGTTCCCTCTACTCACTCTCTACTTCATCTTTTTTGCCACTGGACCAACTGTCAGCAATGTCAACCATTTTTGGTAGGCATCAGGTTTGGAGCCACATGGTAGAACTTCAGGTGGCAGAAGTCCCTGGCATCTGCCCCCACCCATCCTTCCTGTTTGTGGACAGTCAGTGCATTCCCACAAACCCTGGATGCAGAAGCTGGGGCTTGGCTGGTTAAACAGCTTCCCTGCTGAGGTCAGCCACAGAGAGAATGAATTCCCATTATCACTCACTGGCTCACCTGTTCATTCTTTCACACGGAAGAGCCACTATATGCCAAGCACTGGTTAGAGATGGAGTTCATGATCCTTTCCTTTAGGGCAGACAGAACCATCTCTCATGGATAGNAGGCACAAGAGGAGAGTACCCAGGAAGTACCCTCTTGAGAAGGGGGCAGCTTAGGCATCTGGGGAAACTCCATGGAGAAGGCCAAGCCATGGCAGAATCTTTAGGGCTTCTTTTCTTTGAGGTTTTGGAAACGGAGCTCAGAGACATACCCCAGCCCTTGGTTTGTTGAATCAATGTCTTATTGTGCAACCCAGACTGGTCTGGTGCTCATGATCCTCCTGCCTCTGTCTCCTGAATGCCAGGCTTANAGATGTGCGCCACTTTGCCCAGCTATTATGGCTGAATCTTAAGCATGGCTGGGAACTGGGCGGGGAGAAGAGGAAAGCCCTGGTGGAACGGTGTATGCAAAAGTGAGCAAAAGAGGACTCCTTAGTACAAATACAACAGGACTGGTGTAACNTCGAGCTGGATGCCAGCCAGGGTCATGCCACCATGATAGGGACATTTATTGAGCACTGTGTCAGGCACCATGCAGGGCATCTGTTGGGCAGCCTCTTGGGGTAGACACTCTTCATACCCACATGTAGAGATGAGGAAACCGAGGTTTTGTGAGGATAAGTCACTTGCTGAAGGTCATACTGATAGTGACAAACACTCAGACCCACCTCNGACAGCGTGGTCATTTTCGGGGCTGTCCTTTCAGCTACCTACCCATCTTTTCACTGTTTTTCCCCCCACAGGTTGAGGGACAGTCCAGAGCCCTTGTCATCGCTCAGGAGCTGCTGTCTTCAGAGAAAGCGTGAGTGTTCCAGCAGCTGCCCGTGGCTTGTACACAAAGCCTTGCCCTTCCTGGCTTGTCCAGCGTGAAGTTAATGCAGCGCCATCCCTCTTTCCTTCCACAGATATGTGCAGATGCTGCAGCACTTAAGCCTGGTGAGTTCATCATTTTGATTGTCTCTAACTAATTGTCCTTTTACAGGGCTGGACTCTGAGAGGCAGAAATCAGGGAGCAGACAGGGGTGACTACATTAACAGGCTTGGTGGCCAAGGCTCTGGGCCAGACTTTTCAGGGAAGCCTAGTCTGCTGATGGATGTACTAGGCAGGATGACTCCCTGCCTGGGTAGGGTGGGAGCTCTGGCAGAGGACACTGGGAGGGAGTTTGAAGATAGATGGGGATACTCAGGGCAGTCTGTGTGTGTTTGTTTCTGTGATGCTTGGGGATAGAACCTAGGGCTTGCAGCATACCAGGTGAGCATTCCACCACTGAGACATGCCAAACTCCATGCATGTGCCTTATATTTGGGTCCTTATATAGATCATGATGTGTCTGCGCAATGCCAGTTGCTCAGGGAATCAAAGGGCTTTCTTAATCATCCTGTTCTCCTCCTCCCTAGGAGATCTCTGGCAACAAATGCAGGAAAAAATCATTGAGGGTGCAGGTGAATGATTATGGAGAATCTGGGCAGGCTTCCCTGAGGAGGTGGCTCCGATTCAGGCTGAGTCACAGGGAGAGTTGCACACAGCAAAGATGAGGGAACTGGATGTTTGGGCCCTGTGGCAGCTCTCCCAAGTGTCTAAAGATTCCCAGCCCCACNGCAGTTCAGCCTTNATACTTGATTCCTTGGCTTCATCTTGTCAACTCATAGAATGTCAGAGCCAGCAGTGGTCACTGGTGGGCATTTGGCAGGTNGTGATGTGTAGGCTCAGAGGAAATGACNGAGTCCAGTTCACATAGTGATGGAGGCAAGGCAGACATGGGTTTCCTAACACAGTCCACTATTCTCATGCCTGATCCACTCCTCAGAGCAGAAGACCAGAGGAACATCTCCCTGTGTCCTGCACCAAGCCAGGCCTCTGGGTGAACCAGTTAGAGATCATGGTGCTGTGGTGTCCCCATGTGAGCAGGGAGCAGCTGAGTCTCTGCGTGGAGGACAGAACAGTCCTCTAGTTCAGCATGGACAGCTGTTTGGGATTCCAGTTCTGTGTGTGTTATTAAACCGAAGTTCCCAGGGTTAAAATATTCCAATTCTCCTCCCCTTTCTCCTGAAAGGGTGACTCAGCAGGGCAGAGAAGAATGGACCCCTGAATTCTGCTCCCTCACTGGCTCTTGTCTGACAGCCTCACATGGGCTGGGTGCTCTTGTTTTATGCGACATCGGTGTGAGTTTGCAGCGCTTCCTGCCAGGTGGAGAGATGCTAAAGCTGTTGGCAATCCACAGCGCCATCCTGGGCAGGGGAGGGCCAGTAAATCAGTTCAGAAGCTGCTTTCTGGGACTGTGCTGCTGAGAATTTATCACATCAGAGCTGTGTGGACAGAGGTGGCAGAAACCTCGCCACGTGGCTCCAAGCCAGGGATGCTGGTCTTAGATTTCAGGGTGTAGCTCCCCAATCCAGGGGTTCATCCTACTTGTAAAGGTTGGCAGTTCTCCCTCAGATCTCTCTACTCTGCTGGAAAGGTCCCCAAGGCCACCGTGCTGTGAGGAGGGGAGTAGGCTTCTGTTTTCCAGGCTTGGGATTCAACCTCATGCTTGCCAAAGGGTCATTAGAGCTAATGTGGGTGAGGCTGCAAATTCAAGTCATCCAGGTTGATTCCTGCCACTTGGGGACCTGGTTCTGGAAGCTTGTTGACTGGGAATTGTTTTTGTATTTTTGAATGTTTGTGAAGAAAGACAGAGAAGAGTGTGAGCCTTTAAAGACCAATGTGGTCGACAAAGCCTAGAACGTTGTTTTGCTGGGCCCTGACAAAGGTGCCCTCTTCTATCCTTCCAGGAGCCCATCATCAAAGCCTCCACCCTCCTGCATGTTCCCTTCTATCCAGCTAGATGGCTCTGGTCACTCATCTCCCTCTCATCTCCACAGCACCAAATACTGTACCATTCACCTCTGTTCACCCACTACTCAGTTATCTCTCAACCATCTAAACACTGGCTTACTACTCCATCCCTTTTCCTCTGTGCCATCTACACATCAGTCCATCCTTCCTCCCATCCATCTATAAATCCACACACCCTTCCTTCCTTCCCCTATCCACTCACCCATCCATCCACACACTCATCTCTTCCCTTATCTATCTACACTTTCAACCACCCTTGCCCCCTTCCCCATCCATTGATCAATCCATCTTTCTATGGCTCCATTCATTCTCCCTAAATCACTCATTCTCATTCTCTACCCCACCCCCAATTCATTCTGTAATATCATAGGATACTTGGTTGCCATTGTTACTGAAATAGGCCTTGGAGCCCCAAAGATGAAAGGGCCCCAAATTTAGTCTTAAGTAGGTCTTTGTGTGTGTGTGTGTGTGTGTGTGTGTGTGTGTGTGTGTGTGACCTACATGCATGTATGTATGCTTGCATGTGTGTAGGCACATATGTATGCATGTGTGTATGTGTATATACATGTGTATAGGCCTAAAATTGAGTCATTTCCATCTTTTATTTATTGAGACAGGTTCTCTCACTGAACCTGATGCTCACCAATTCTGGCTAGTCTTGCTAGCTGATTTGCCCCTAGGGATCCCTTGTCTTCTGCTTCTCAAGTGCTGGGATTACAGGCGACCATGGCAGCCACTCGGCTTTAACATGGATTCCAGGCTGTGCCAGGAACACTTTACCCATGAGCCATTTCCCCAGTCTGACAGGTCTCATTTTTGTGAAAAGAGAGGATGGGGGTGGTGAGAAGGCATACTTATATCACTCAGCATAAATAGAATTTGCACAGCTGTATTTTTGTGCAGAGCCTACAGGGGCATGATGGGAAGAGTCTGTCCACTTTGGAATCCAGGAAGCCTTATAGGAGAGGTGCCACAGAGGTGGACTTGGAAGGAAGGATTCTACCAGATGCAGAAGGTGGGGTGGTTGGCCTGGGCAGGTGTACAGAGCCTGAAGATGTGTGGTGTCAAATCATGTATCATCTATGTGGTTAAATGTGGCTGTTTTACAAAGGCAAGAAGCCAAACCAGGGGTTGGGGAAAGGACCCAAACCCAAGATGAGCAGTTTGCAAGCCCGCAATGCCAGCTGAGGGCTTGTACTTTTCCTTGTATGTGATGAGTTGGTGTTTTGAACAGCACTGGTCTCTGATCACCTTGGTTTCTGTTTTCTCATTTAAAACAAACTTTCACCTATTAGAAGCTTATAATTCCTCCCAAGGACAGGGCCCTCCTCTGGACGGAGGCTCTCGAGACTGCCAATGGGAAGCGAATGGGGAGTGGCTTCTGTCAGGTCCCCTGGGAGAAGTCCTGGAACCCAGAAGAACTGGTGTCTGGCCCATGAACCCCTTGGCACCACCTTCTACAGTTCCCTTGCACCACAGCTTTCTTCTCTGCCTTCTGGATGCCCTTAAAGTGCTGTGGGGTATCCTGCAGCCTCTATGTCTGCTTTTCCATTGGCTCACAGCTTCCACAGCTTGATTGCCAGTGTCTTCTCTTCATTTGGGTCTCAGCCCAGGGTTCACTAGGGAACAAGCATGTTCAGAACTCAGTGATGTGGAGTAACATGTTACTATGTTCACAGACCCTCAGTGAAGTCCCCATGTCATCTCTCCCACAGACCCTTGTGAAGATCTCATGCCATCTCGCTCACAGACTTTCAGTGAAGTCCTCATGTCATTTAGCTTTCAGACCCTCTGTTCCAGAGACTTTCTCAATGCTTGATGGGGGACTCATCTCTGCTTAGCAACATCTGGGCCTTAACCCAGAAGTTTCAAAGACCAGTAGTACCTTGATGGCTGGGGACTGCAATCTCCTGCAGGTGTCTTCTCTCACACATCTGGTGGCAGATGGTAGCTACTGTCTGGGGCCTCAGCTGGGCCTATGGCCAGCAAACTTACCTATGGCCTCTCCCTGTGGTCTCCAAATAGGCTAGTCTAGGCTTCCTCCCAGCCAGTGGCTGGGTGCCAAGAGTGATTGTCCCAAGAGAAAGCTGGGAGGAAGTGCGTGCCATTTTTATGACCCAGGCTTGGAAGTCACGTAGCGCCACTTCCACCATACTCCACTAGTGGAGACAGTTATAGAGGTCCACCCAAGTTCAAGGGCAAGGGCTATAATCTCTACCNTTCAGNAGGAGGATTATCAAGCACACATTTCATAAATATCCTGTAGGAGATACTGTTATGGTCATTTTTTGGAAAACATAACTCACCAAAGACACCTTTTAAAAATGACTTTGTGTGTCTTAGGAACTGTGTTTGACTTCTGGCAATAAAACTGTAAATATNGCAGCTTAAATAATGTAGGGGTTATCCTCATGTGGAGTAAATCCAGAAGGCAATGTTGGGGGCTCCAGTACATCTCCAAAACTGCATGCGTTTCAAGGGTTCCTCATGAACTTGGATAGCTGCTATGGCCCTAACCTTCATATCCATATCTCAGGCAGAAAGAAAAAGAAAAGGAAGAAAGCTGAAGTTTCTGACTCCCAGCTGGACTTTGTTCCTTTGAAGATGCCTTGGGTACCACTGGGCAGCTTCTTCCCCTCGCTTGCCACTGCTGCCTTCAGGGAAGCCAGAACAGAAGGAGTCAGTGGCCAAAGCCAAGTGCAACTCAATGGCTCTGCTTCTTTGTGTTCATTCTGGAACTCAGGTGGGGCAGGGATGGTAGGTACCCCAGAAAAGCCCTTCCTGTCCCCAGTCAGCTAGGTGGGGGTCTTCTGCTCTGCATACATGGAAACTGTGAGTAGGCAAGAAGAGGCTCCTGCAGGGCAGGGCTTGGGCAGCTTTTGCTCCCCTCAGCATTTGACAGCAGCCAGTATCAGCAGCATACACGCATGACCAGGAGCAGGTGGACCCCCTAGTGCTATCAGGTCACAGGTCACAGCTCTAGTGTAGACGTAGGAAGTGGGTGTTGTGTCTTAAAGAAAATAGCAGGTTTCAGGCTGGGAGATGGATTGGTGGTTAAGAGCACTTGCTGCTCTTGCAGAGAACCCTGGGTTCAATTCCCAGCACCCACATGGGGGTTCATACCTTTCTGTAACTTTAATTCCTAGGGATCCTGTGCCCTCTTCTGGCCTCCCTGGGCACTGCATGCACATGGTACACAGACTACAAGCATTCATATGCACACAATAAACAGAAATCTTGAAAGAAAGAGAGAGAAAGAAAAAAAGAACAGAAAATAGCAGGTTCATGAGAAGGCAGCAGAGATGAAATTGCAGTTCAGGAGCAGTAGAGGCTCACAGCCACAGGCAGCCATGATGAGGCCCTGAAGTGGAAGAACAATAGGAGAGATAGCCATCACATATAGTATAACCAGGGACCTGAAGGAAGAGGGACAGGTCCTTCAGGTCTTCAGTTCCCAGAAAATTAGGAGAGTTTCCACATGATACCATGGGCAGCATCATTGATTGAGTCTTGAAGGACAAGGGGAGTTTCTGACTCTTATAGGTTTGAGATGTGTATGGTAGGAGGTAAGTTCCAAAAACCACTCAAGCCAGCAGCCTATGTGCTACTGATAAGTTTAGCTGTAACTCAGGGATGTCTTGGATCTGGACAGTAGGAAAGGGTAGACCTTGCAAGCAGGTGCTAGGGGTAGGGAGAGAACTCAACTCTGTGAGAATTGTAAGTTCACAGTAGCTCTCAGTACTTGGCCTTGAGAGAGAAACTGTAGGGGTTGTGGCCTGACTTTGGGGACAGTGAGCATCACATCTCTGATCTATAATCTGACAGTGGGGAATTTTCAGCCCTGTGGTAGCAGCTTGGGTATTGGAATTCCCCAGCTCCTGTCAGTGGCTGGTGTGATAGCTGCTGGCCCAGTATATCTAAGACCCTTCACCCTTAAGGTCACCGCTACTGCTGCTGCTGCCCCCACTGTGATTGGTCACCCCTACTGCCCCTTCCAACTGCTGCTCTGTTGACACACTTGGAGGCAGTGTGCAGCTCCAGGTCCTGCTGCCAATCCTGCGGCCCCATCTCTTCTGCTGCCATTGAAGCCCAAAGCCAAGGATGCCTTCGGAGCTCCACCATTTCCTGGGCTCAGCTTCACAGCCCACTCTTCTGTGGTGATAGGGGCCACTGCTGGCTGGGTACTGCCTCTCTCTGCCTTACAGATGGGGCATCATAGGAGGGCATTTCTAATGGCTCTCCAGTGACCTGAGCAGCCTGTTTCTATAGCCAGAGAGGTGCTTGCACCAATCACAGCAAACCGTCATTGTGTTTACACAGGCACACGGCATCCTTTCACACCAGTCACAGCAGTCTGTAAACCCAGGGAAGGTTCTCGCTCTCTGGTATGGTGGGAAAGTGTTCATGAGGCTTGGAATTGGAAAAGTCTTTGGTAAACTTTAAGACACAAATTCAGACTGTTGGGGCTGTGGCTACATGTTCAGGATCAGAACTTCTGTAGCCACAACCATCCCATGGCTTCCTCATGGTGTCTGTGGGGTGCTTGGTGCTTGGTAGGCTGGCAGTTTGACTGATAGTCCTCTGCTCAAGGTAGCCAGGACACTGGGAAAGAGCCCACTGTCAATCAGGGAGTCAAATAGTTCATCGCCCAACATTTTTTGTTTGTTTATAGGGAATCAAACATCAGCAGTACTTAAAATATGAACTTATTGCAAGCATTAATAACCATGTTTAGTGTGCTTTGACAATGCTCACTTCCTGTCCAACACCCCAAGGACAGGTGGGCTCCCCTTACCTGTCTCATCCCCATGGTGGTAGCTTAACAGAGAACTTCTGAGCCACAGGCTCTCCACAGCTACCTCCTTTCTCCCTCTCTGCCCCACAGCCACAGCAGTGGGCAGGAGACTCTCCAAGGGCAGGCGGCCAGACCTCCCTCTCCTGTGCCATCTCACACTTCATCATGTTGTCCCTGGTACCTTCCTGGCTGGCAGTTCCCCACCCCATGCATTTGTTGACCCTTTCAGTAGGTTTTCATTTCACAGGCTTCAGAATGCTTTCTGCCTTGAGCCTTCCTTCACAGCACAGAATTGTTCGGCTTCCTCCTGTTCGTGCTTCCCCAGACTCCTACCGCTGCTGGTTTCCCGGTTTCTGGGGTAGGAAGATGCATTTCTCTGGCACTATAACACATTGGGACTTGTGTTGTAGCCTAGCATAAGGTCACCATGGGCCGGGAACTGCTCCATGTGTGCCTGTCTCAGGTGTGCTTTCTGCTCTTAGCTCTTTTCTGGCACTGTTACTTGAGCCCTCTGAGGTCAGTGCCTTTATGAGTTTCTTTNTCTTGTTGGGCATCTGTCCTGTGTCTGTCTCATGGAGAGTGGACAGCCTGAGAGGAAGCAATGCCTAGAGGGAACCCCATGAACATAGGGTGGGGACAGACTGAAATAGCCAGCCCAGATTCCAGGTGTAGGGGAAGGCGTCTCAGAGGAAGGTCTGTCCAGTACCCAGGGAGGGAAGGAAGGCTTGCAGCTGCAGAGTGATCAGCATGTGCACACGCCCACAGGCCAGCTGGGTCTAGCCTGTTTAGGAATTGAGAGAAATTCAGCCAGGTGGAGGATGTTATGAGCAGGAAAACCTGAGACCAGCAGGGAGGGGGAAGGGAGAGAACCTCTCGACACATAAGGCTTGACCTCAAGTATCTGTGAGGCTACTGGTGACTCTAGAAAGAAGTGCTGTGGCATGCTGGGAAGGGCCAAGGACTGTGTTCCTTAGTGACTGGCAATGGGGTGAGGGGCCAGACTGATCCCAGATAGTAGGGGGATGGGTCTCTGCAGTGGCCATGTGAGCAGAGCAGACACTATGAGGTGAAGGACTCCAGAAGGCCCAAGCGCAGGTGGGCACCAGCCATGCCTGGAGAAGTGGGCATGGTCTGCCCATGGAAGACATGGGTGAGGCAGGGTTAGGGTATGCTGGGCAGGATGGGGGTTTTGACAGAGGCTACAAGGAGATATGTGACTAGGATTTGTGGGTCCTCCCAGTATGCNCCAAACTAGAACACTGTCCCCTCTTCCAGGTGGTGGGAACTGCAGTGAAGCATTGGTAACCTCCTGGACAGGACTGACCTCTCAAAGTGCTCAAGACAAACTCAGGGTCTGCAGGGCTCTGGGGTCAGCACATTTATGAGATTACTTATGTGGCACTGTCTGCCCCACCCATCCCCCATCTGTTCACCCAGTCAGCTCCTCCTCAGTGTCCAAGGTGACAGGCATGGCAGAGTCAGTGACTGCTGTGTGCCAACACCTCACATGTCATCTTATTTTGCTGCACATGTATATACCTAAGAGATAGAAGGGTACAGGCCCAGATACTGTGTCTCAGAAGGGAATGACTTTCCCTGGGTCACACAGCCAGGGTGAAGTAATGCCAGGGTTTTTTGACTTCAGAACCCTGGGAGGGAAAGGGGTCACTGTGATCTGGAGGAGTGATGCCTGGGAAGACTTTGTGGGTCTTGCCCAGCAGAAAACAGGGACAAACCTTATGGGGGTAGGGGGCAACTCCTGAGGGAAGAGTATGGGGCCATTGGGCCACCTAGGAAGTCTCTTCATGTCATGTGTCAGGTCTCTCAAAGGGACTCAGTGCCCTGATGACTCAGCTGGGCAGGCATAGGGAAGGGAGTTAGGGAAGGATGCCCTGGTGGGTTGAGTGGCAGTGGGAAATTCAGGGGACCAAAGGTTAAACCAGACAACTTCCTATGGCTATCCCCTACTTATCTTGCCTCCCTGCGTGCGGACACCATTAGGAAATATTTGTTATTTTCATTGTTGTTGTTGTTTTGAGACAGGGTCACACTGTGTTGCTAAAGCTGCCCTTGTCCTCATGATCCTCCTACCTCTGCCTCCCAATGTGTGCTCCTCTGCACCCTGCTAGGAGAGGAAGGGGAGTCCTGTCTTCTGGGTCTTGCTGGCTCCCCAAGGCATAATAAGCTCTCTGACATCTTGGAGGGGGAACACATTTTGGCTCAATGGGAGCCCATGATTACTCTCCTCCTGGTTAGGAAGGAATGAAGCAGGGTCCACGGAGAGACCCATGGAGAAGGCTTGGGCCTGGGCAGGTGTTATTTCCTCCTGTATGTTGATGCTGCCCTTCCTCCATGACTCTGATCTCTGAGGAAGTAGGTGATCCTTGGAGGGTTTGGAATAGAGGCAAAAAAAGTAGGGTATTCCTACTTGACCCCTATCCCCAGGAGACTCAGAGAATTGTTTGCCTTTAAAAATATTCTTGTAGCTTGCCTGTAGTTAGTAAACTAATCTTAACAAAAGAGCTCATGTATGTGTGCAAGAGAGGCAAACACTACTTCCATCATCTTAGAAGATTTCCTGTCCTTACCAATGGCAGAGGTCACCGGGGTGAGTGCATTAATGTTCCTACCCATCTAGTTTGTATTGTCTNTCAATGTGCCTGTTCTGAGCACTTCATCTAAATGGAACCTTAAGCTATGGTCTTTGTGGTTGGCTTCTTCCCTCTAGCGTATGCTGTCAAGGTTCACCCATCCCTGCATGTATTGGTCCTTCATTCATTTGGGGCTGAGTAATACTCGTTTGTGGGTGTACCGCAGTCTGTTTACGCCTTTACCAGAGGATGGATATTCGGGTTCTGGCTGGCTGTGTGGAATGGTAAGCTGCAGGAAGCATGTGTGTTTGCAGTTCTCTTGGGCTTACACCCAGGAGTACCACTGCTGGGTCTCATGTGACTCTAACCTTTTGAGGAGGCTACATGATTTTTCCTAGAATCTATTTCCATTCACCCTGGATAAAGAGAGCAACAATACCAAAGAAGCTATTTCATCATCTAAGACCTCAATGAGTTTTTTAGAGTTGCTTACAGGAATATGGCTGACTCAAGATCAGCTGCATCACTAAAAATTCCCACCCAACATGGGCGATGACTCCCGAAAGCTTGCACAGCTTTCAGTCAGACAGCTTTACCACAGAAGAGTCTCCTTTCCCTGGCAATCATTTACAGCTTTCATGTGGATTGCATAGCCTTGGCTCTTCTCTCTTGAGTGTCCCGAGTCTTGTTTCTTGAGTTTCAAGAGCTGTATGAGCCTCCTGCTGGAAGGAGTGCCTCAGTGCAGGGGATGCAGGTGCGTACCCTCATCCCACCAGGGCTCTGCATTTTTTTTTACTGCTTGCAACACTGGTTACTGTGAGGCTGTGGCAGCTATCCTGGCAGGTGTGGGGCACATCTCTGTGTTTCGTTTTACATATTTCCCTAAGGCCACATGGTGCTAAGTGTCTTTTCTTGTGCTTCTTGACCATCTGTACATGACTCTTTGGAGACCTGTCTTCTCAAGCCCTTTGCTCAGTTTTCTGCTGGGTGGTTAGTCCTTTTTCTTGTAACTCTGTAAATAAGTCTATTATCCAACATGCGATTTACAAACATTTTTCTCTCATACTTTGGGTCTTTTTCACTCCCTTTTCAGGTTCCACCCATCCATCTGTCCATCCATCCATTCATCCATCCATCCATTTGTATTAGGTGGAAGCCAGTATCTTATATATGCCAGTCAAGGGTTCTATCACTCAGCTACATCCCAGCCCTCATCTTCACTCTCTTGATACTATCCTTTGAAAGATAAGTTTTGTTTTGTTTAATTTTGATGTTATCACTCTTTATCTGTTTTTTTTTTCTACACGTGGTTTTGAAGCCTCATTGGGAAGGTTCACTCACTGCTGTGTGCTCTTTGTAAGTTGAATGGTTTTGTTCTGAAGTCCTTGGAGCTGGCCTTTGTGTGGTGTAAAGAACTCAGACTTCACTTTCCATATGTGGCCATCCAGCTGCCCAGAACCTTGTAGGACTGAGCTTACCTGGTGAATCTTCTTGATTGACAACCACTTGATACAAGTAAAAAGGGGTTCTGGGCCCTCCATGATGCTCCACTGATCTATGTTTCTGTCTTTACAACTCGTAGTAAATTTTGAAGCCAACAAACAGGAGTCTCAGAGCTCGGTGAGATTAGGGTGCAAACCCCTAATCTCAGCACTTAGGAGACCAAAGCAGGAGGATTTGCTAGTATTGGGCAAGAAGCTCTGTTTTAACAGCAACAACAAAAGCATGTTCCTCCAATATTTTTTTCCTTCTAAATTGTCTTAGCTGACGTGAGTCTGTGAGTTTTAAGATTGGCTCAGCATTTTCTGCCTGTAAAATGGAAACTGAGATGCTGGCAGAGACTGAGACAAACCTGTGTCAGCTGGGGGAGAGCCAACATCAGTAAAGTGGTCACAAGTGGGGGGGGCTGTCTCTATATGCTCATAGGTCCTGGTTCATTTCTTTCAATGGTGTTCTGTATTTTCAGAGTTCAAGTTTTGTGCTGTTTTTGTTAAATTTATTTTTAAATATTTTATTCCATTTTATTTTTTTAATTTTAATGTAGGTTCTTTTTATTTATTTGAAAGGTTTTTTATAAAAAAGGATTTTTATTTATTTATTTATTTTTTAATTAAAAAGATCTTCCACTCCTTTTACATACCAACCTCAGATCCCCCTCTCCTCCCTCCTCCTGCCCCACCAGCTTCCCCTCTCCTCCCTCCTCCCG
>LZPO01055088.1:112736-124334 GCA_001675575.1 Neotoma lepida | reverse complement strand
CACACATACACACACACACACATACACACACACACACACATACACACACGAGGTGGGGTATGGAGTGTGAGGCACACGGCTCTTGGGATGTGTGCTCAGTGAAAGTCTCAGTTGTTATGTTCAAGAACCTTCCTNAGTTGGGTGCTGGAGGTGCCAGTGGAAGACAGGAAACAGAACCCTAAAAGACAGCAGAAAAAGATGTTTGTGTCTCCACTTTGGAGCCCAGAGATGCAGGGGGTCATCTGAGGTCACGCAGAAGTGCCTCTCTGGGTAGATATGGGCTTGAGCATCTTCTCTGGGCCTTGACTTAGGGAGTCCTGCAGGTTAGAGCGAGGACTCCACAAAGTACTAAGGGAATAGAGTGGCCCTGGTCTATCCCTGAAGTGTCATCCCATTCCAGCCTCTACTTTCTTGCAAGGGGGCACTGACATGCATACTCATGTACACACATGCACACACAGATACACTATGCATATACTCATCCTCATAAAATCTCCTAACTAAGACCATCTTCAATCTCTCAGATGCTCTTCTGCCTAGGGCTACTCTCCCATCAGCACTGTGCTCCTTGTCCCGGTGAAGGTATTGCCTCCCTGGCAGCCTTTACCAAGCCAGATTCCCTCACCCCTGGCTTGCCCTAGGACCTCATTCTGGTCCATGTCATACATGTCTCCTTATCTTTTTTTATCTCAGTCTCTTTGTGGGCAGAATTACATGACTCCACTTCCCTCTGTCCTTGGAGCTTGCTGCAGGTCAAGCACTCAGAATGTATTGGAATATTTGCTGAATGCTTAAGATGAGATTTCTGGCATACCTTCCTCCCTGGGGATGGATACTGAGACCCTGTGGTGATGCCCAGGGATAGAGGCAGCAGAAACTTCTCCACAGGAGATGGCCCGTGCAGCAGACACTTTCTGGTTCCATTAAGAACAGGTGTGAGTAGATTGTGATTGTCTTGCTGATGGCTGTTCTGTCCTGTAGATGGGCCATCTTGTCCTGCAGGTGGCTACCCTGCCTGTTGGGACTGAGCCAGTCAGTGAGGATTAATTACCATGCAGGAAAGAATTACAGAACTGTTAACCCCGGAAGCTCCCCAGAGGACACTGTGCATACCACTGTCGTCTGCCGTTTCTCTTTCCCTTTTTCTGCTTCCCTCTTTGCTCTCCCGCCATCCTCTCCTTGTCCTGCCTCTCTTTGTCCCCGCTATGTGGTGCTTGTGGGTGTGAGCCTCACAGTGACGGGATCCCGATCTTGGGTTCCCCAGCCTCATTCTCCTTTCCCGTTAAATAGCAGTTGTGTGGTTCCCCAAAGGGAATGAAGCTCCTCCCACACTGAAGGTGCCTCTG
This sequence comes from Neotoma lepida, assembly GCA_001675575.1. Taxonomy (NCBI): domain Eukaryota; kingdom Metazoa; phylum Chordata; class Mammalia; order Rodentia; family Cricetidae; genus Neotoma; species Neotoma lepida. The sequence continues at coordinate 122,988 of LZPO01055088.1, read as the reverse complement.
GGCTCCCAAAAAACAGCAGACAGCAAACCATGTGTGGGCCTATGCTCTAAACACAGACCATCTTAAGTGTCATAACTGGGGCTCTACCAGTCTGCAGGGGACACCTTCCAAGCCTCCAGTGGATGCCTGAAACCCTACAGGGCATCCATCCTATACATGCTGCTTGTTTCTGGGCTTGTTCCCCATGATGTCATAGTTAGCATCAGTTGGCAGCTTGACACACCTGGGAAGACGGAACCTCAGTTGAGGAATTGCCTCCTTCAGATTGGTCTATAGGCCAGTCTGTATGGCATTGTCTTGATTAATGATTGATGGGGGAAGACCCAGCCCATTGTGGGAAGTGCCACCCCTGGGCAGGTGCTCGGGGGTATATAAGAAAGTAGTCTGAGCAAGTCCTGAGGAGCAAGCCAGTATGCGGCATTCCTCCATGGCCTCTGCTTCAGTTCCTGCCTCCAGGTTCCTGCCTTGAGTTCCTGTCCTAACTTTCCTGGATGATGGACTGTGAGCTGTAAGTTGAAAGAAACCCTGTCCTTCCCAAGTTGCTTTTGGTCATGGTTTTATCACAGTAATAGAAAGTAAACTTGAACAGATGACAAAGCCTGGTCCTCCAATCATACGTGGCAAGAGGTAGCAGCAGCTAATACTAAAATAATGAGAAAGGTTATGAGTTTCCCTCTGACCCCTCTTGTTTCTGATGCTGTGAGCTGATGCCTCTGTGTGAGCTAAGGGAAGAAGATGACAAAGGTGGGTGTCAGGCTCCTTCTTACCTTGGACCAACTAGACAAGAGGAGAAGTCAGGAGTAGGACTGCACACAGGGGACCCTACACAGACTCCTCTTTGACTTCTGTGAGTTTCCACTTTGGTACTCTTGAACTTTGGGGTCACAGACACCTGCTGTGACTTTTCCTTTTAGTGTGTGTGTGTGTGTGTGTACACATCTAGATGTGTATAAGAGACAGCTGTGTAGCCCAGGATAACCTTGAAATTCTGATCTACCGTCTTTTATTTTTAAAATTATATATTCGTGTGTATGTGTGTGTGTGTGTGTGTGGTGTGTGTGTATGAGTGTGTATGTATTTATATACATCATGTCACTGTACACATGTGGAGGTCAGAGAATAACTTATGGGAGTCAGTTTTCTTCTTCCAGTCTGTGAGTCTCAGGGATTGAGCTCATCATGCTTGATAGCAAGCGTCTTAATCCACTAAACCATCTCGTTGGCCCTGCTGTGGCTTTTTAAAGCTCTTTTTTTGAAACAATGTAACACTTGAGCTTCTTCCAAGATGGAGAACTAGAAAGCAAGGACTATGTGTTTCCTTAGCGAAGGAATCACAAACTGATTCCCTGTCTTGTAAACAAAGAGCACTGGTCAAGTCACCACAACATGGCACTGCTCTGTGTGAACAATATCGAAGACAGCCCTGTAGCAAGTGGGTACAAGCTGACCTTCCTGATCCACAGGTGACAATGTGGAGCCAATGACATTGGCCTCAGCTCTTGCAGCTGCCTCTGTTCAATTCAGGGCTCTGGAGCCTCAAGGGCCCTCCCTGCATGGTGTATAACAGGCCTCTGGGGTTGCAGGATTTCCATGGAGCCGTCCTGAGGGCCTTGGAGGACATAGAGCAAGAGGGCAGAGAGCCACTGGCCCAAGAGGAGCTGCGGCAGGGCCTGCGGGAGCTCCCAGCTATCTGTGACCTTCACCAGGGCATCCTGGAGAACCTGGAGCAGAGGCTGGGGGATTGGTGAGCAGCCTGAGGTCCCATACCCCACTTATGCCACCTGGGGTGGGGGGCAGACAAAACCTCCACAAAAAGTGATGTCTCTGGGTGACAAACAGGGAACCCAGCGAGAGGTGGTAAGTTGTGTACCCCAAGAGAAGCAGCCTCCAGAACCCTTCCTCTCACCCCTTGTTGGTCCCAAGGCTGACTTTTCACTGTCTATCCTCTCCCTAGCAGTGGGGAGGGCCAACAGCAGGTGGCCGACATCTTCCTGGCCCGTGAGCAGGAATTTGAACACCATGCCGCACACATCCTGCAGTTTGACAGGTACCTGGGGCTGCTCGCTGAGGGTTGCCTGCTCTCACCCCGGCTGGCCACCACCGTCCGGGAATTTGAGGTGGGTACCCAGGTCTTTAGAGACCCTGCTATAAGGATGTTGTGGGGCCCAGGCAGAGGGACATGGAAAAACTTAAGAGAAGTAAATGAGACAGAGAAGGACCAAGCTGGGCAGCAGATCGGGAGACCCAGTCGGGGCTAGAAGGGCCACCCAAAGGAGGGGAACCCAGGACAGAATGACCCCTGTTGGGCAACGGGTGGCTAGGCCATGGGAAGAATCTGAGAGCTAATTCTCTCATTTCTATCAAGCATGCCGGAGCCCAGTCAGAGGGCAATCAAGGAAATGGCCAGCACTGGTCACAAACTGGAAGCCTAACTCCTGGGTGGGCAAAGAGGAGCTTATCTCTGTTACTAATGTTGGGGNCAGAATAGGGCCTCAGAGAAGTGAGTTACTGAGTGTGTGACCTTGAACCCAGAGGGATGATCCAANAGGGCTTCCTGGTGGAAGACAGCCTGGGTCTGACAATGTGGGAGATTGCACCTGGTCAGGAAGCAAGATGAAGTGTGTCTGTGGGTGGTGGGGGTCTCTGATGGCATCTCTCCTCCCTTCTCAAAAGCAGCAGAGTTCACAAGGGGGCGGCCAGAGCATGAAGCATCGTATGCTGCGTGTAGTCCAGCGCCTCTTCCAGTACCAAGTGTTGCTCACTGGTGAGCCATTGGGGTCCAGGTGGACTGAGGTGGGGTAACATGGGAATAAGGACTTCAGTTTGTGTATATAAGCAGGTGTGGGGAAGACGGCACAGTCCCAGATCCCCAGGACCCCAGAGATTCACATATACTGCCATTACCACCCTCCTCCTGCCACCTTGGAGACCTTGCTTCAGTGGCTCCTCCTGTCCCCAAACACAGAAACCTAGTGACACTCTCACTGTGCATTTTCTAATTCAGCTGACATCTTGCAAAAGCTGCCTTCTTAGGCCCCCTCGTGGCGAGAATAGTGGACTTTTTCCACCTCAGGCTTGCTGACATCCTGTGGCTTTGCTGCATGCTGCCTCTTGAGGCCTGTCCCTCTCAGCTCTGCAACATGCTGTCCAGCCTCCCTCCCACCTTCTGCCCTTTTGTTGCTCTAGCTGCCTCTTCTCTTTGGCTTGCCAGTGGGTAACTGTTTTTGCCAGTGTTCTATTTCTGTGAAGAGACACCATGACCAAGGCAACTCTTATAAGAGAAAGCATTTAACTGGGGACTTGCTTACAGTTTCAGAGGTTAGTCCATTATCATCATGGCAGGGAGCATGGGACGAGCATGGCAGGTGTGGTGATAGAGTAGCTGAGAGCTAGATATTAATCCTCGGGCAGGCAGACAGACAGACAGAAAGACAGAGACACTTGCCCTGGTATGGACTTTTGAACCCTCAAAGCCCACCTTCAACAACAGACCTTCCTCCAACAAGGCCACACCTACTCCAGCAAGGCCACACCTCCTAATCTTTCTAATTCTTCTCAAATAATGCTACTCCCTGGTAACTGAGCATCAAACATACGAGCCTATGGGGGCATTCTTTTTCAAACCACTGCAGGGACCTCACAGGACCCAGGCCTAGGCCCTCTCTCTTCCCTTCCCTCTCTGCCTTGCAGACACCCTGCCTCTGTGCTGGGCTCCACACTCACTGGCCACAGCCCCCCACATAGACTCAGGCCCTATCCTGTTTCTGAGGTGCCTGTGAGTGTCTTTCTGACACCCTTGCAGAGTAGGGCACGTGCAGTTTGAGGGGTCACAAGGAAATTTTGCTGGGGTTGAGGACTGAAGAGTCTACTCATTCAGTTCAAGAAGTAGCCACTGTGCTCTGCCTGAGTACCAGACCTGTGCTGAATGCTGCCAATGGCAGCAAATGAAACAGGCAGCAAATGACAGTTAAAATGGAGAGATAGAACGCTATGACAAGCCATCGGCTTAGCATATGCCAGACCCTGGGTCCATCCCTAGTACCAATGATTTTATACCTAAGTATGCAAATACATATTAAAATATATAAATACATAATATCCATGTTGAGAATGCTACTGAAAAAGCAAGTAGGTTACAGGATTAGGAAGTGGGGCTGAGGTGTTAGATATGGCGGAGAAGACCTCTCCAAGGAGGTGACATAAAACAAAGATTTGGGCAAGGAAAGGACATGAACTACATGAAGCTCTAGAAGAGATTACAAGTAGAGAGGCCCTAGGGCAGGAATGTGTTCAAGGGGTAGCAAGACTGCTGTGTGGCCAGATTTCAAGAAGCAAGGTAGAAGGTAGGTAGCAGGGGTAGGGCCATATCAAGGGGTAATATCCCCCACCCTGTCATATAGACCCAGAGCTGGCCCAGCTGAGTGTATTCTGCATATGACACCTCTTGGGTATCTGCCTGACTCCTCAAGTCTTTTGAGATGACATCTACCATCTTTAGCTGTGGGAGCCTGAGGACTCTGTCCAGCAGAGGAAGAGAAAGTCTCGGAATTGGGGTATCTAAGAAGGATGTTTTAAGATGTTCACTGCTCCAGTAGCCACACCATGCTCCCTCTTAGGCCCTACCAAGGTGGACCCACTGTAATATAGTCACACTGTAATATAGTGCTGTGTGGCTTGTCATTGCTTGTAACCTTGCAACAGACAGCGAGTACTTTCTTGTGTCTGTATCCCAGAGGTATGACATACCGGGCATGTAGCAGATCATGAATAGATAGGGGTTGAATGAGTGATGAATGGTAATGGTGGCCAGGACACTAAGAGGGTCCTAGTCTCAGGGTGGGCTGATGTGGTGAGAATATGGACACTCCATTCTTGTGGATCTCTTCCCTCTCTAGAGAGGGGAGGTCACCGTGGAGGACAGGAGGCCACCTTACTGGTAGAACTGACTGTTGTCTCTCCCTCTCCCTCCAGACTATTTAAACAACCTGTGCCCGGACTCAGCCGAGTATGACAACACTCAGAGTAAGTCTGGAGAGACCCAGAGAAAGCTACACCTCCTTGTTTTGTCTCCTATCTACCAACCCTCAAGTCTACACCAGTGTCCAGTGTAGACATGGAGCAGACCCAGCTGGGTGTATTCTGCATATGACACCTCTTGGGTATCTGCCAAGGTTCCTTAAGTCTCTTGAGATGACCTCTACCATCCTTAGCTGTGAGAGCCTGAGGAATCTGTCCAGCAGAGGAAGAGAAGGTCACGGAGTTGGGTGATCTAAGAAGGATGCTTTAAGATGTTTACTGCTCCCTTAGCCACACCATGCTCCATCCTGGGCTGGTGCTTCAGCCCCTACCAGGGTGGACCCACTGTAATCTAGTCAGGAGCCAGGGAAACTGGGGAAGTCATGGAAGAGCTGGGGTTAGGCTCATGACCTGATGCTATAGTGGGGAAAACTGGTGCCACTCCACCTTGGTGGCCGGCCACAGGTGAGACAGAGAAGACACTCAGCCGAAGAAGAGGTGAGCGCTATGGAAGCTGGACTAGACCCCATAAAGCTGCCATCTGTCCTTTGTTCCCCAGGTGCTCTGACTCTCATCTCTAAAGTGACAGACCATGCCAATGAAAGCATGGAGCAAGGGGTAAGTCCAGCCACTGCTTCTCTGGCGTAGAGACTCCAGGACCTGCTTCATCCTGCTCATCTGCCTTGTGCTACTCTACTGTCTGTCTCCTGGGGCTCTGCAAAGAGCCTTGGGTTCTGGCCTGACATTTGCTGTATGACCTGTGTGTTCCTCTTTGGGCCTCTGGTTCCATTTGAACTGTGAGGGGTTATAGACTTGCACAGACTTGATAAACAATGCCACTTCCCATTGTCTCAGTAACTGACATGCTCCACTCCTAGGAATACCTCATATCTCCAAAGTCAGAATCACTGGTCTGCTGGGTGCCCGAGCTCTGGGTGTACATCTGGTTGTAATGGCATGTGTCCTGTTTGTTGGACACTGGTTGGGTGTTTTCTGGTTTCTGCTGAGGATGTCAGTCTCTCTTCCACATCCCAGCTCTACCTGAGTAGTTTTTATGGTCATCTATAGCCACATAAATTCATCGGGCCATTACCACACTAGAGTTGTGTATTGAAAATGAGCCAGAGGCTGAGTCTTAGCCTAATGGGAAAATTCAGCAATCCATTAGTCATGTCATTCACTGGCATAGAAGGGGATGATAGTGGTATGTGTGCCAAGGCATTGCTCAGCAGCTCTGCTACAGCAGATGCACAGAGAACCCACACAGAATAGGAAGTGGCATCTGGGGACATTGCCTAAAAGTCAGGCCTTTGAGCTCTTCAGAACAGTGACCATGGATGCAAATAACCATACTTAATGGTTAGTGGGAGAGAAGAGGCTGAGGGTTCAGATGATGGAGTGTCCTGAAGCTGGGGTTAGAGGAGGTAGCATCACTTCTGATAATAGGACATGCTGTGGAGAGTCCTGCAAGCCTATACATGTTGATGAGAAGACAGGGAAGAAAGGGCCAGGGCAGAGGCTGGGAATGAGGGATCCCGGATGCATCAGCTGTGTTTTGTCACCCAGTGTGGCTGGAAGGATCTGGGAACAGAGAGTGGAGCTGGCTAGGATGGGCAGCTGAGGTGGAAGCTGAAGGCAACAGGCTTGGAAACAAAGGTCAGTGTCTGGGGCTGCTTCCAGGAGGATCACAACCATCACGGTCATCTGTCCTCTTATCTCCTACTGTGAGGATGTCATACCTCACTCTTTGTCACTTTCGCATCCTGTGCATGCAGTGAGGCTCCCTCGGTGCAGCTGAAAGATAGAGGTGCTTTGAGGCCANGACCCTGTCACTGTAGAAGCTGGTGCTGTTCTCCATATCCTGCTTTAGGAAGTCCTGCCTCTAAGATGACGTGAATGTGTCTCCTGCCCTCCCCAGGGAGAGGTCAGTTTTCATGCACAGCACCCATAGGAGGGATGGGGCAGCCACACCTGAGTCAAGGTGAGGTAGATGCTGTGGTGGGAGGCACAGGCAAGCTGCTTCAAGTGAGACCCCCACCCATGCTTGCAGGTCTGACCAAGGGCTCTGCTTGTGACTCAGTTAGAGAACCCAGAGCTGACCCAGAGCTGAGTTCAGAGGCTGTGTTCCTAAGGCTAGGGTGAAGCTCTGCCACCATCAGATCAGGCCTCATCACCTCCTCCTTGGAGCAGCCTTCAGGCTCTGGACCAGCCCTGTCCATCCACTTTCATCTAGCGTCCAGAGTGATCTTATTGATATTAGCATTAATATGCCTGTTTGGAAAGTGTCGGTGCTTATATGTAACTTTCAGAGTTTGGGAATACTTACGGACTTTGAGGACAGGGAGGCTTCCTGGAGGGGACACAGTGTTGGTGTAGAATTGAGGCTTTGGTCACATGGCTGCCACTGTTCACTCTGTTATGGATGAAATGGCTGGATTTGAACTCATGAATGCAGCACCTGTTAAGGGTTAACATGTGAGGTTGCTCCCATGCACACTGTGTAATATCTAAAACAGACTGCACACACCCACCTCCTTGCACTTGGCATTTCCTCANGGTGCAGTGTTCCATCCTTGTATGTGTCTTGAGCACAGGGTACCAGTGTCCCCACAGTCACTACGTGATATAGTAGCTCAGCAGAGCTGCCTACCCCTGTCTGTGACTCAGTTCCCAATGAGAAACACCCTCCCCATTCCCACTCCCTGGTCTTATAACCATCTCTGCACTCATCTCCCATGAGACAGCTTCCCCTACCATCCCCACTGGAGAGCAGGAGGCATTTGTCTCTCTGTGGCTGCTTTTTTCACTTAACATAATGATCTCCAATTCCTTTTCTTGTTTAAATGACAGGATTTTGTTCTTTTCCAGGCTGTACACACTCTCTTGTGTGTACAGATGGAAGGTTCTTTTCTACTTATCTGTAGACAGGCATGTAAGCTTCCATTTCTCTGCTGTTGAGAGCAGTGCTGCAGTAACCAGCAGAGTGAGTGTGGATGTCTGTGTGACATGCCCGTTCTGATTCCTTTAGATGTATCTAGTAGGATTGCTGAATCATACAGTAGGTTTAGTGGTTTGAGGAAACTCCACACTTAATTGCCATAAGGCTGAACTCACTGCATCCCCCCAGGGGTCTCTGTTCTCTACATCCTCACCAACACTTGAGTCTTTCCCCTCTTCTTCAATACTGCTCTCTCCTATGAGGGAGATGGTATCTCGTGGGTCTGGTTTGTATTTCCCAATGATGAGTGGCGTTGAGCCCTTTTGCATATACCTGTCGGCCATTTGTATGTTGTCTTTGTAGAAGTCCATTCATAGCCTTAGCCAGTTGTTATTGCTGCTGCTGTTGTGTTTTGTTCTGAGACACAGATCTGCCTGCCTCTGCTTCCCATATGCTTAGTTAGCCCTTAGCCCATCTTTAAACTGTGCAGCTGTCACAAAGCCCATCTCCAGAATGTCTTCATCTTTCCAACTGAAACTCTGTCCCCTTAAACACCACCCTTCATCCAACCCCTGGAGCCTACCATGCTGCATATTTTACTTTTTAGAACAATTTTTAAATTACAGAAAATTGTAAGAGGATAATATGAAGAGTTCCTATGAGTTCTCCTGTTTCCCTGTTGTTAATGTCTTCTATTAATGTGGAACCCTTGTTGTGTTAAGAGCCTGTTGGAAATGGCATTATTACCCATAATTCTCACAGGCCCAATGTCCTGTTCTAGTGTCTGTCACTTTGGTAATTACATCTATGAAGGCTCCCCTTGGATCCAGTTTCTCAGATGTTCCCTGACTTTGATGACTGTGGAGGTCTTGAGGGAGCATGGTCAGGTATACTGCAGGGCACCCACTGTTGGAATCTGAGGTCTTCCTCATTATGAGATCAGAATTGTGGGTACTTGGGAAGGAGATCACAAAAGTAGGATTTCATCTTGTCATGGCATGACATGACCCTGGTCCCCTGACTGAGATCATGTGCTCCCTGCTTTTTCCACAGTCTCTGAAGGAAAGCCACTGTGCACAGCTACACTGAAGTGTTACAGAGAGACTCCTTCCCTCTTCCTTTAAGCTGACGGCCTCCTAAATGTTCTGGAATCTTATTTGTAGATGTGTGTCTTCCCTCTCAGTGATGGGTGCAGCCCATCCTCATATATAAAACAGATCAATCATTTATGTCAGTACCAATTTGTGGATATTTATTTTAGCCCACATTGTTTATTTATTTCTCAAAATAGAGAAGAGTCAAATTAAAACAATATTTAAGCCCACAATGTTAAGAATGGGAGAATTTCTTTGGCAAGAATCGTTCTAGGGTGCTCTTTCAGCTGACCTGTGCTTCTCCCTTTGAGTGTGTAGGTATTTTGTTATTGGTTCACTCATTCTTCTCTACAAAAATAATAGACCATCTCTCCAGGTTTCCCTGGAAGAGAGAGAGCTCAGGGGTAGAGCATTTGCCTAGAAACTGAGCTACTGTGCTGCAGGCTCTCATTTCTGTTAGGTGCTCCTGGTTGACAGAGTGAAGAAAAAGACATGTGTCTACTGACCTGTATGTAGACACATAGGTGGATAGTCCCATACCTAATCTGCCTGTCTACTCGAATCATTACCACCTGGATGGTTCTAATCCCTCACCTTGCTTATCAAAATCCGTCACTCCGAGAGAGAGAACCTGCTTCCCACCTTCCATCTCCCATGTAGTTAATTGTGTAGTTTACCTTCACTTTTGAAAAATATTTTTCCTGGGTATTAGAAGCTGATTTGGTCAAATTTTTTCTCTCTCTGTCACTTGAAGATGGCACAACATTGTCTTCTGACTCACACAGTCTGCTAAGAGTGTTGTTATGATGTTTATATTTGCCCTCTGTGTTGTGTGCCCTTCCTTTTTGAATGCCTGTGGTACCTTCTGTTAGCTGGGCATGGTAGCTCATGCATATAATCCCAGAAGTCAAGAGGCTGAAGCAGGAGGATGGCTGCAAATTCAAGGCCATCCTGAGCTGTATGGCAAGAGTATGTCTCAAAATAAATAAATAAACAAATAAACAGTTGTTTGGTTTGGGGAAGTTTGACTCTGACGTGAGGAGAATGGGGTGGGCTGGGCCTGTCAATCTCAGCTTCTTGCTTGGGTCTGAGCTTTGTTGGTTGTTCATTTATTTTGGAAAAGTCTCTTGGATGCTCCATTCTCAACCCCCCTCCATTCACTCACACACACACACACACACACACACACACACACACACACACA
>LZPO01055088.1:59950-78274 GCA_001675575.1 Neotoma lepida | reverse complement strand
TTGGGAGGGTGGAGTGGAAGGGGAGGGAGGCGTGGGCAGGGCGCGACCTCCTGAGTGACGGCCGGGCTGGCCAATCGCCCCCCGACCGGAGGGCCGCGGCCTGCGGCGCCGCCCCGGGGCTGTGCTGGTTGGCCCAGGCGGGAGAGGGCGGTCCCCGGGGGGCCGGATCGTGAGGGGCGTGTGGCCTGGCGGGCCAGGCTCTCTGAGGAACTGGGTGGGTTTCGGGCTGGGAAGCTGATGATGCCATTTGAACCCATGGCGCGGCCTGGAGGGAAGAGCTCGTCGGCACACGGAGGCTCTTCGGGGTTCGCGTTTTCCTCATGGTTCTGGACGGAGTCCCTCTCGCGGGCTCAGTTTCAGTCACTGAAATTGGGACACCAGGCGTTTTTGGCCAAACAGCGCCTCTCTCCTCAGCATTGTTTGAGGGACTAGTCTCAGAAAATGGAGTGCAAGCTACGCTTCGAGCCTCAAAGTGATTTGCAAATGATGGTGTTTAGCTATTCTTTCTTTTTGTTGTGGTGCTGAGGACGGCTCTACCATTGAGTTACGTCCCTAGCTCCAAAATGGTGATGTGGAAAAATACGATATGGAACCGACTGAAGTGGAAAACTTGAGGTGATTCTCTTCCCTTCGTTCATAAAACACAGATGTACTTAGTTTTAGGCACTGGGGATACATCCGGAGATTCAGCTGGTCAAGGAGCCGTTCTCTCCCAGAGTGTTGGATGCGTGGGTGGGTGGGTGGTTGGGTGGTATTACAAAGGCTCAGAGAATGGTCAGTTCCACAGAAGAAACTGGATGATGTGCTGAAGGAGTTGTGAGGGCATTAGTTTAGATTAGAGGATGGGGAAGGTAGGCTTCTCTGAGAATGTGATATTTGAGTCGAATTCAGGAAGAGAGCAGGGTTCCAGATAGCAAGCTTGAACATGGGAAGGGAAGGCTTTGGACGTGAATGCCTGGCTTGGAGAGAGAGCCTCAGAAAATCAGTTCCAGATTTAAAGCCTTTGTCAGCTTTTTATGTCCCTNTGAAGCTGCCAGATATTTGCTGAGCTCCGCTAATACTCCAGTGCTAGGCCGGAATACGGAGATGACTAAGACATGGATCCCTAAATATGTGCCCGTTAGTCCATACATGTGAACTCTTTTCTCTCTATCTCTGGATGCACACAAAATAAAAGTTAACCGTTGTGATTAATAGCTCAGTTTACTAAGCAGTGTGATTTCGGTCAAGTTACTTAGCTGCTTGAGCCTTAGTATTCTCAGCTGAACAATAATAGAACCCTCTCTCCAGAATTGAGGGTTAAATGAGTTTATGTAAATAAAGAGCTTATAGTGCCTGGTTTATAGTAAAGTACTGAATAAAAGATGATGAAAATTAGTTATCTGTTCAGGACATTGGCCTAGACAGCATGGTGTAGGAGCAAGGGAACTGGATTGAAGCACTGGATTTGACTACCGTTTTCAGAATACAAAAGTTTATTTAGAAAACTTTGGACCCAGTAGTAACAAAAATATGGCATGCTTTATAATTTGCAAGTTACAGTAGTGGTAGAAGCCCTTTTCCAGAAACCTTTCTGATGCTTGTCATGATTTTCTTATCCCTGGGCCTTCTANTTCTCTGTGCTCTTGACACACTGACCCACCATCTTCTCTGACAGTGTGGCTTACCATCTTCTCCAGGCCCTTCACCCTGATATCAAATGTGTGCCCCTCATATTCCTCCCCCACCCCTAGTCACGCAGATCTATGCTAGAGCATGCCTTTCTCGGGGACATCCTCTTTGGTTCCTAATGCCATTCTAGGACAGATTCTTTATATTGTATTCTTTCCTTTATAGCTTTTAATCTAACTTGGTAATTACTCCCTTATGTGATTGCTTAATTAATGTCTAGCCTCACAAGTACCAGTATAAGCTTTAGGCAGGCAGAATTATTTTGCAAATCATTATGCATCTAGTACTTAGCAGAATACCTGACAACTGTTAATTGATGATACTGCTGATGACTAAGTTGGTTCCTTTTTAGGAACACTTACTTGGCAGTTGGGTTAGCACAATCAGCAATAAAATGTCCATTATACTTTTGAGGGAATTTGAATTGGACTTCAGTAGACATTCTTTTAACATATTTTTTCATAAAATTGATGGATGCCATGAAGTTATTGGAAATCTTTTAATTGTTTACCAAAGTGAAAAGCAAATTTTACAAACTATAATGTCAGGCTTCCATTGGATAATTTGGTAACTAAAATATTTGTATATTACATAATAGGAAGGGCTAGCTAGCATGCAGGAAGCCTCGAATTCCATCCCTAACACTGCATAATCCTGGTGTAGTGGTGCATATCAGTAATCCCAGCACTGGGGAGGTGGAGGCAGGATCGGAAGTTCAGTGTCCTCCTTGGCTACACAGAGAGTTTGAGGCCAGCCTGGGCTACATAAGATCCTGTGCCCCCACCTCCAAAGTACAAATATTTGAAATTAAACAACAGTATCTTTTTAGTAATATTAATAGTCACAGTTTTAATTTTTTCTTTTGGATGTTTCAAGAGACAGCTTAAGACTACCAAAAAGAGATTGTAGTAGCTGTCCCAAAGTGACTTGCAGCCCAGTTTGTTCTGCATTGTGAATTTTAAAGTTTCCTGAATATTTATGAGGTGATAGAATAGTCATGGAGTAAAGTGACCTTCCCCCCCCTCCCAAAGTATGGTGGCTCTTCCTTCTGGATTTTCTCTTTCCAAAAGCTGAAGATGTCAAAATCACAATGTGATTGATACTATAATGATGTCAGATCTTTTGAGGATGCAGACCCTTGCTTCATGTATAGATGTGAAAAAGTTCTCTGTTACCTTAGTTTCTAATATAGCAAGAACAGCCTAATTGAAGCTTCAAGGCTGTTTAACCACAAAGGGCAGTTTAATAGGAGACACAGCTGCAGTTTTCCCCCAGTTACTTTGTATCTAACTCCTTGTCAGCCTGTCCTCAATCATACCTTAAAGAAGAGACCTGGCCAGGTGTGGTGGTGGCTCAGGACTTTGATTCTCATACACAAAAGGCAGAGGCAGGTGATATCTCTGAATTTTAGGCTAGCTTGCTCTACATAGTTCCAGGCCAGCCAGGGCTGCATAATGAGAACTCTATATTGGGGTTGGGGTAGGGTGTATGTCAATAGTCTCTTCACTTATTAGAGGAGTTCTAGGAATTTTGAGGGTTTTATTGTTTAGTTCTGTTGTTTTGAGATTGTTGCCTACTTGGCCTTTAAACTCTGGCCCCAAGTCATCTTCTTGTGTTAGCCTCTGAGCAGCTGGGGCTATAGGCAGGTCTTGCTACCATGCCTAGGTGGGGAAATTTTTAATGTCTTCAAGGAGCCAAATGACCTGGTGTGATAGAAGGAGTTTGGANTGTGGGGTCCAGAAACTTGAGTAAGTAGCCTTTTTGAGGTTTATACATTTGTAAACTTGGAAATAGGGAGCCAGCAGTAAACTAAGATGGGAGAGTGGGGTGAGGAGCTGGCCTGTGTCTTGTTTGAGTGGCTCCACATACTGAGGATTACCTTTGGGTACTTGTCTTCGAGTTCTCCTATGTGCCATTTGCTCCAGAGGTCTTAAGTATCAGAGNAAACACCAGTATGGTCTTAAATACCAACAGGGACCATCTGTGAAAGGGACCTTGTTGTAGAATATTATTTTAAGGTATGTTACTTTTGTTTATGTTACATTTCTTTAACTCTGTGAAGCTGTGTTACTGTGCCTGTGTAAAACATCTGATGGTCTAATACAGAACTGAATGGCCAATAGCAAGGCAGGAGAAAGGATAGGCAGGGCTGGTAGGCAGAGAGTAGATATAGAAGGAGAAAACTGGAAGAAGGGAGAGCTAGGAACCAGAGGAGGAGGAGGACACCAGGGGTCAGCCACCCAGCTATACAGCAAACCACAGAGTAAGAGTTAGATTTACAGAAGTTATAGAAAAGGAAAAGCCCAGAAGCAGAAGGTAGACAGAATAATTTAAAGTTAAGAAAAGCTGGCTAGAAACTAAGCCAAGCTAAGGCTGGGCATTCATAATTAAGAATAAACCTCCGTCTGTGATTTCTTTGGGAGCTGGGTGGTGGGGCCCCCAAAAATCTAGAGCCAAGAAATAAACAACAGACCTTAGCATCTCAGGGGTAAGAAGTGAATGAGGAGACTGGAGCCAGTCTGAGCCATATAATGAGTTCCAGGCCTGCAACCCTGTTTTGAAAAACAGAGTAGGAAGTGGTCTTGAAGTTCATTGAAACCAGCCTCACACCTGTTATAAAGTCCCTCCATTTTAATGTCTTACTTTATTGCTGATTTATTTATTTTTTTTTTTTTGAGACAGGGTCACATGTAACTCTGACTGGCCTGAAACTCTTAGATCTACTTGCCTCTGCCTCTCCAGTGCTGTGATCAAAGGTGTGTGTCACTATATCCCACTTACCGGCTGACCTTTTCTGTGTGTGATCATCATCTGAAATTCATTCATATTCCTGTTACACACTATAGGAGATGGTGGTTCTTTGGTCTTTGGAGGTTTAACTTGCCCAGAGGCTGAGTTGTTCCTTCCCCACAACCTTTGCCACTTTCTTCAAACCCCAGTAACAGGGATATCCGTCCTTACTACCCTGAAAGCTGGTGTTGAAGCAGAAGGAACTGTCTGCCTAAAGGCACAACAGCCAGGAAACACTTTCAACTAGCGTAGCTCACAGTGAAGGAAGTGTATATAGGGAGGTCTGAAGCCTAACAGGATATCGGCATGGGGCATTTGTTTAGGGATATTTCCACCAGGTTCACACCCTGGCATCTGGGCATCTTGGAGGAAAGGAATAAGTTAGTGCAGACTTTTGTCTGGACTGTATGAGGCACTTCTAGACTCCAGAAGCATATGTCAGTGAAAGTCAGTTTCAGGGCAAAGCATAGGCGATAAAAAGTACCTCCTCCATTGTAATAAAAGTCTTAAAACCCTTAAATAGTAGGTTACATCATCTGTTTTGTATTTACTGACGATAACCTTAAAGGTTTTTGGAAATGTCAGAATGTAAATCAAGAAGAATTTCATTGCAAGAGTATAATTTTCTCCAGTTCAGGTAATGAGTGATGTGGTAGAAAGTGCTAGAGCCTGCAGAACAGGGCAGCTGTTAGGAGAAGGGAGGCTGGTGGGACTGGACTCAAAGGTGAGGGCTCTCCAGGGAACCTCTCCTTGTTTACCTTTACTGCTCTGTCAAGAAATAACAGCTATGCAGGAAGTAAAATAGATTCCTACCAAGCCCTTTATATTCTAGCACTGGCTGATTGGATGCCTCTTGAAGTTGCCCAATGCTGGAAAGGTTCAGTATGTGTTTTCCGCAGGGCTTTTCATTCCACAGTGAATCTGATTGTGTATTAATAGAACATTTCAGAAATGTCTTTATGTTACCCGTTGTCCCCTCTCCCACACCCCCATTCTGCAGCAACACAAGATTTTACTAGGTTGATGAAGTGAATTACCTTGTAATTATTGTCTTGTTTTATTAAGGTGAAAGCAGGTTGTCACAAGTGGTATTATATCAGTCCTCAGCTGAAAAGGCTGGTGATTAGAATATGTATATTGACTTACTTAACACAAATTTTTTAAGAAATGAAATTATTCTGTTTTTATGAAGAAGTACAAGATAGCCCCTTATGGGTGGGATGTGTGTGATTGAATCAGGTGTAGTAGTGCACAACTGTGATTTCAGCTCTGCATCTTCTAGTGTGTGACAGGAGCNTAAATGAACTAAAGGTCATACACAATCAGTAATATTTATTGTAGTTGGCAACTAAAATTGGGGCACACAAGAGTGAGGGGCCTGCCTCAGGTGTGAGGCAGGAGGATGGCAAATTTGAGGCCAACCTGGGCTACATAGTGAGGATCTTAGAAAAGCAAAAGCTAAAAAGTAAATGAAAATAAATAAAAGGGGTTGGGAGTGGATGTCAGTGGTACAACTTGTACTTAGCACCACACACACACACAAAAAATAAGACCTGGTGGGCTTGGTGGTCCCAGCAGAGACAGGAGGATAACTGAGTTAAAGACAAGCCAGGACAAGATCTCAGTACCATAAGGCATGAGTAAGACTATTCACAGAAGCACTGGTCATAAGAGCTCCAGACTAGAAACAAGCTGAAAACTCAGAANCTGTAAATGAGTGGCTTGTGGCATAGTCATATGTTAGAATGCTAGACAGTAATGAAAATGGACTGCTCATAGTTTTTGCAAAATGATGATGAACAAGAGAAGTCAAACATAAAGTATATTACATATAGTTCAAAAACAAGCAAAAATCTTCACTGATGATATCAGGAGAAGAAAGGAAAAGTTAATGACAACAGGGGAGGTACATCAGAGACTTCAGGTTGCTGGTACTTTGTTTTCTGGTGTGAATATGTGTTCTGTTAGTAGACTGTCATCACAATGTTTACAATTTGAGCATTTTTATATTTGCATGTTGTAGTTCAGTAAAATTTTTACTTAAAAGTGTAATTATTCTCACTTTTACTTTCTGTCTTCACAATTCTGGTCAGTATAGTTACTGTATAGCTAAAATATTAAAAGTATATTTGAATTCCTAAGAAATCATCATAGTAGAGCTGGATCATAAATTCCTGATGACAGTACTGAAGTGTGAGTGTGTCACATTTAGGAGTTAGTAGTTGTTTATATTAGTTATTAAATGTTCTAGCTTATGAATGAAAGAGATAGGTAACTATTTCTGTTTTTCTTCCTTGACTTTGTGTTTTTCTTGGGAAGTTATTTTGAAGAGTACTGTGATCTAGAGGTAATAGTGTGAATTTTAGAGTCAGAGAGGTAGGAGTTGGAATCCTAGCACTTCATTAGCAGCTGGATCACTTTAAACAAGTTTACTTGTGAGTTTGTTCTCCTGGCTTCCTTGTTGGAGCTTATATATCATGCTCAGGTATGCTGAGGATCAAAACATTCCTAGTTTGACACAAAATATGTTACAGGTGCTCAGAAGTCTGTCTTGCTATCCAGTTGTTTACCCCTGACCCACACTAACAGAAACAGAATTGGCATTGCCATTAATTATTACACTTGGGTCTTTGGTAGGATGAGGACGCCACCCACAGTATGCAAATTTTTGGAGCAGTCTTCACACAGAAACCTGTAGCAGTGCCCCAGTAGCATAGGAACAACATGGCTGTGAAAGCTCCTGTTTTTCCCTGCTCTCCCCCAACCCCCCACATAAATATCATTTCTCCTTTTACTTACTCGAAGAAACTAGTTTCCTGTGTATGGCCATGATGGGCAGGAAGTCACATGACCCAGAGACATACGTGATCTTGAGTCTTAAAAAGCATCAGGATTTTGATGACTGGGTGTGGGATCTAAGCTTGGCCTTAGAAGCATCTAAGGAGCATGTTTTCNGTTGAAGAACATTTGTATTATACTAAACTTCGATTTTTCATGTCTTAATTCCAAATCCTAATCTGATCTAGTCTGTGGTTCTGTGTTTCCCACATTTTATTTTCTCATGAACATAAAGAGATTTCTAACAGAACGTACTTAAACTATATTAAGAAATTCTATCCAGTAGTATCTTTTCTTTTTTTGTTTTTTGGTTTTTTTGTTTTGGGTTTTTTTGTGAGACAAGGTCTTACCATGTAGCTTTGGCTGGCTTGGAATGCACTGTGTAGACCATGCTGGCCAATTCGCAGGCACTGGCCTGCCTCTACCTCCTAAATGCTGAGATTAAGGGTGTGTGCCATCTTGGCCAGCCTTCCTTCCCTTCCTTCCTCCCTTCTTTCCTCCCTCCTTCCCTTCCTTCTGAATCTTTTTTTTTTTTTATTAAAACATTTGACATTGTCAAAAAAACTGCAGGAGAGACAATATACAGATATCTTGAACATAAACACAGGTTACAAATTCTTATCTTAATAATGAAATGTTTCACTAAAGCATGCCCAGTGATTGGGCAAAACCAAAACTTATTTTATGCTACAGTCATCCTAGGGTCCTTCCTGTTAGGTAGCCTCCCTGGATCTGTGGGTTGCAGACTGAGCTTCTGTATCTTTCAGATGTTCATTAGATACTGATTTTTTTTAGTTAGGGTCTCACTACCTAACCCTTGCTGTTGTGAAGTTCTGCATCAGGCATACAATGCATAAGCATGAGTGATTTGAATCAGTTGATCATGGAAGGAAANGATAGGTTCCTAGACTCCTGTTACTGAAGACAGTTTCTGCATTGCTGAGTGGTATAGCTGTACTTCCTGGCTGCTGAGAGAGACCAGGTGTTCCCATCAAGAGCCTGGNTCACTGTGTTAGGGTCGGTAAGTCTAACTTAACTGAAGACAAAGTCTNATTAGCTGTCAGTCTTTTGTGAGTCNGGAAGAGTTCATTTGTGCTCTTGTTACCCTGTGGTCTGCACCAGTTTTCACTTACTGTGCCCTGCTGTCATTCATGTGCTGTCCTGGATAAACTCGTTAGCGCAAATTAAATTTAAGGATCTACCTTCATTTCTTACTGTTGTTGTGGCTTCCTTACTGGCCCCTGTCTGTAATACTCCTTTTTCTGTCACCTCCACCCTGCTATCATAAAAAAATTTCTTTAGTTGAAGATCAGATATGATCGTGTTAAAACTATTGGTGGTTCCCCCAGCATCCACAGTGTCAGCTTCTGTCCTCTCCCATAGTTTTTGGCATATTGCCTGCTGTTCCTCAAATACCCCATTCTATGTCACACCTGCTAGTTTCTTAAGAACTGGTTTTATGCTTAGAATACTCTCCATTCTCCNTTTCTTTGATAAATTTCCACTTTTCAAATCCTAGTTTAAATACATCTTTAAGATTTTTTAATTAATTTATCTTTCATTTGTGCAGAGAAGGGGAACATGCACCTGGAGGACAACTTGAGGGAGTTGATTCTNTCCTTTTACCATGTGGATCCTGGGGATCTAACTCAGCTTGTCAGGCAGGCCTGAGGGCAAGTGCTTTTTACTCACCGAGGTATCTGCCTCCCTTTAAGATCTTCTTTGGCGCCCCCAGCAGAGGGAGTTACTTCTTCCTTGGAACACTCACCATAGCCTTTGAATGTATCAGGTTCATCAAGGACAAGGACTCCCTGATTTTGTTAATTCTCAACCTTCAGCTCATTGTCTNGTCAAAGCAGTTACTTAATAAGGGTTGGTGGGGCTAGTTGGAACTTACCAAGTTTTTACTTGGAGTGCTGTCTTTATAGCTCTTCTGACAATTAGTTGAGTTTTCTTCTATCAACATAGCTTATTAATACACAATGCTTATTAATACAACAACACCTGTTGATTAGTACTGGTGTTGCTAAACTTACCTCCTCAAGCCAAGAAGGTTTTCCTTAAAAGCTGTTTTCCTTTTTGGTGATTGGGATCAAACCCAGGGCCTTGCACATGCTAAGCAGGCTCTCTATCACTGAGCCACACCTCCAGTTCTCCCAGGTCCTAAAAGCCTGTTTCTGTAGTAATAGATTTTAGTTTTGGTGTTTTGTTGTTTCTAGATTTCAGTTAGGAAGTTAGTGACTACAAGTTTTCAAACTACCACTGTACTTTGGAGCTTGTCATTTTTGGAAGGGAGATGCCCTCTAATTGAAAACTGATGCTCCATACTTTGCTCCAAGGGCTCTGACCTCCTTCTCCCCATATGACTTTTGTGTCTGTGAGTTGTCCTGTGGTTGTATAGTGGCGAGAGAATATTGTTCACATTATCTTTATTTCAGGAGCACTGAGTTAAAGGTACCCACCCCCACAGCCCTACTTCCTGACATCGCTTGAGATTTTATTTTGCTTGCTTTTTGCATTATGATGGTCCTACAAAGAGAAGCTTCCTTTTGTACATAAGAATAGGATTTGGTTTATGACAACATGTTTTCTAACATGGTTAAATGAAGAACTAATGTTTTCTAACATGGTTAAATGAAGAACTAGTTTTGAAACCCCTTCTCTATTATTTGCTCTAGTTGGATATAAATCTTTCTGTTGGAATCACAGTTGTCTTCAGTTTCTCTGCTTGTTCTTATTCTCACTGTTTCTGCATACATTCCTCCTCTTTCATTTTTACTTAGCAGTTGATGGCTGAAGCTGCTTGGGATGTAGAAACCAACATTGAGATTAAGAATTACAGAAATTCAAGAGATGGTCCAGAATTCAAGACCTATAAAGGTCTGACAGTGAAATAATGTTGATAGCAAANAGATAAATAGCCAGTAGTGGAATAGAGAACTGGTATTATATCCACACTCAAAAGGAAACCTGAGTTACAGCAGAGTTGACATTACAGATCAGTGATGAAAACAATATGTNGTTCAGTGCATGGTGATGTCTGTGCCTCGCTCATCAGACTCAAAAAACCAATGGGAAGATGGATCAGGAGTTTAAAAATGTGAGTGATAACACTCTTTAGCATTTATAATAAAAATATGTACTATGGTATTTATAACCCTAGGATAGAATAGAATGTCCTTAAAACATAAAAATGCAGCCTGCCAGGGCTGGCAGGATGACAAGGGGTAGATGTTTGCAAGCTTGTTGGTGTGAGTTCAATCTTTAGAACTTGTAAAGGCAGAAAGAATCAACTGCAAATTGTCCTCTAACCTCCTCCACATGTGCACCACCACATAACATANTCCCCATCATATACTAATAAGTGAAAAAAATTAATACAAACTGCTCACATAGTGACCCATTCAGCATTAGTATCATACCTCTGTTCATCAAGACATGTTAAAGAAAGTAAANAGAAAATGGGAAAAGACATTTACAAGTGTATACACTTACACAATCAAACAGTTTCCAGAATGCTTAGCTTTTTAAAGCCTAACAGGTATACTCTTTTCTGACTTAATATTTATAGATACTGGTTATTAGAATTATTTTGAGACTCATAACTCTTATCTTAAGTTGATTGGCCCTGCAGATTTAAAGTGATTCAGGCTAGGGGTGCAGTTTGGTGATAACATGTTTAAGGCTATGAATTTGGTCCTCAACAATATNAAACAAAAGCAAAAAGAAGCCATGAAGTGGACAATTACAGTAAGCTTTCTGGGTTACTAAGCTTGACATTCAGACAGTTGTCTATAGGAAACTCCATGGAAAGATGGGCCTTTTAAAGAATATTCTGATGTTTCTATAGTATTCAGTAATAAATCTCTAACAATATTCTGTGTATTCAGAGTCACTTATTTTTTACTCAAACTACATTTAGCAGCAGAAACACTGATAATGTTTCAGAGTTATAAAATGAGTGGCTCTCTGTCTTGATTTTAGTTCTTGCTATACGTTAACCTACTGGCTATCATTTACTCTGCATTATTTTCTTTGTTGAATAGTGGAAGTCTAGACTTCACACATGTAGGTGTTTCTCTTAAGTTTGAACCAAATCATAGCAAGGCCCAAAACAAAACAAAAACCAAAGTGTTCCCTGTTGCATCTTGGTTTTTTTTTTTTCTAGAAACATTTTTACCTACTTACTAAAAAGATAAACAGGCTGCTTGTAACCGTAGTTTCTCGGTCCTTCCCGGCCCCGTGGTTCCACAGCCNTTTATAAAATAAACACTCAGAGGCTTATATTAATTACAGACGGTATGGCCTGTGGCTTCAGCTTCTTGCTAGGTAGCTCTTTCATCTTAAATTAACCCATTCCTATTAATCTATATGTTGCCATGTGGCCGTAGTGTTACCGATCTGCTGGCATCTTGTTGTTCCTTTGGCAGTAGCTGGCATCTCTCTCCCTCTCTCTTCTTCTCTCTGTATCTCTGCTTGGATTTCTCGCCTGGCTGTAAGCTTTCTTGCCATAGGCCAAAACAGCTTTATTATCCAATGGGAGCTACACATGTTCACAGCATATGGAAAGACATCCCACAGCAGCTGATAATGTAGCTTACTGGTAGAACATATGCTTCTCATGTATGATGGGCTCTAGATTTGGTCCTAGCCCTGTATATCCTGAAAGAAAGAAAACACTTAGAGTAAGAAGAAGGAATGACTAAAGTACTGCCCCACAGCTCATACCTGGCCTTATTATGTGGAGGTGAATCACTGATCTGTGATCTGGTGTCATGTTCCTGTTGATGCAGCACCTGTGCTTACAGGTTCTAGGTCTTTTTATGTTGTCAGCCACAGGTTCACACTTCATTCACCACTCATCATTTTGGCAATAAAACAATCTGAATGGGAATTAACAGTAATAGAAGTGGTTACCTAAAAGTGGGTAGAAAAATACAGAGAATGACCACAGTTAAAAAGCTTNGAGATCTGTACCTTATAGGTAGGAATGCTATAGAAAGATGCTTTGTGAAACTGTATTCATTGTATAATAGTCCAAGCAAGCAAATGAGCTTTGTGGGCATCTGTGTATATTACAAACAGATATATTGTACAGTAACACTGTACAGTTTTTATGTGCAAATCTTGAACATAATTCTGCTAGAGCCTATTTTCCTCTTCAGCCTGGGACCTGTCTCGATGATAATGAGTTGTCCCAAATAAACCCTGGCTTCTCTGTAGTAAAGTTACTGAAAAGTCTTTAAGGGATATTTAGGGAGCTGTCTTTGTGACCAGAAGAGATGAAGATTCTATTTGATCAGCAGTGACTGTGTTTAAGTGACTCTGACTTAGGAGGCTAGCAGGCTTTTTGATCTTTAGATGATCTTCCTCAAGTTTTGCAAGTGATGGCATCAAACATATTTTTTCTGTTATTGGAAAATTAGAGACATATATATGTGTGTGTGTGTGTGTGTGTGTGTGTGTGTGTGTGTGTGTGTATCCAGGTGTGGAGGTATACTCCTTTAATCCCAGCACTCAGTAGGTAGAGGCAGATGTGGATCTCTGCAAGTTCGAGGCTAGCCTGGTCTACAGAGTGAGTTCCTGGCCAGCCAGAGTTATTACACAGTGAGAACCTGTCTCAAATATATATTAATAAATTGATGGGCACTTTGTTCTTGTTAGCATAGACTTTGTCTCTTTGTTGGTGATTATTGTTTGTCTTTCAGCCTGTAAGTGAAGTGTGTAAGCTGGGCATGGTTTTGCTTCTCATATTGCCACTAGTAGTAAAAGTTCAGTTGATAGCAGTCTAGCAAGCTAGTACTCTATCTAAAGTTAACCTTTCACTTTTCTCAGATAGCCACACTTTTACTCAGTGTGCTGTGACCAAGAGCTATCCAAAAAGATATGTGTAGTTCCCACCTCTCTGAGAGGTGAACCCAGCAGTCAAAAACCAAGAAGATCTGATAGGTAAAGTCCCTCATTCCTCTGTGTTTATATCTGTCAAGAGAAATTTCCTAATTGAAATGTTTGTACAAATTTTGGTACACTGATTTTATGGCATATCCAGATATGCTTACCCTGCTGGCTTTGTCTCCTGTAGAAGGCATAGTCCTTGTAAGACAGTATCAAAGATGAATTTTGATGAGTGATAATTTTCAAGTAGCCTGGTTTTCCACACCTGATAGAAGTTGCTGCATCTTTCCAAACAGGTTCTCTAATGATCTTGCTTCACCATGGCTACAAATATGGAGGGGCTGGTTCAGCACAGAGTGGGGACCCAGCAGGTGGCTGAGGTGAGTGACAGGGGCTAGCACAATAGCTGGCACCCTTGCTTTTGAAAGGGTAGAGATCAGTGTGCTCTGTGGTTTTCAAAACAGTCCCGAGGAAGTCAGGACATAATCCATATCCAAAGAAGGGTGCTGACACTAAATAAAAATAAAATGACAAGAGCAGATGTTGGTAAGGTTTTTCTGCATGGGCAGGGTGGCTATGTACAATAAGGTGACTTGAAATTTTACCTCAGCCCCAAGTGAACAGAATCTGATTTGTGCACTAATTTTAACTCTAAGGCTGTGTCTTGGTTTCTTATATACTTGTTACTGTGCAATGGTAGACCAGGTTATTTAACNACTTGCCACTGTCTGTAGTACTGAAATACAAGGGTGCTCACCAGACCCAGATAAGGAGTACCAGTAACTATAACACTATGTGCACTAGATGGCTCTTCAATGACAAACATTTATCAGACAGATCTAGGTAAGTGCAGTGAGGAATTTTGTGGCAGATTCTAGGCAGGTTAACATGAGGAGAAACTCAGGAAAAGGAATTGAGGTGTGAAGCAGCTTGGTATCTGTAGGCAACGTGAAGGTGTAGTCAAGGCCAGACCTTGAAAAATGTCNTTGCTATCTCATCACTTACAACATACCTGAATATTCAGTAAACCAGAACCTATGCAAGGTTAACTCTGATGATAACCTTTTGAAGTTGGTACTGTTACTGTTTACATTTTATAGATGAGAAGCCAAGCCTCAAAAACATGTTATTAGCCAAGAGCTTATTATAGCAGAAATGAGATTCTGGCCCAGGTCTTTGTACTTTTTATAAACCTCCCTATTTTATATTACAACCATGTACCCATAGAAAAAAAATGAAGATTTGCATTTTCGAATTACATTTCTGAAGCAAAGACAAATTTACCAAAGAGTGGACATTCAAAGAGAAGACATATGTGAATGAATCTATGTGTGTTTTGCCTGAATATATGTCTGTGCACCATCTGTGTACAGTGCCTGCAGAGGTCAGAAGAGAGCATTGGAGCCCCTGGANCTAGAGTAAAGATGGTTGTGAGCTGCCATGTGGGTGCAAAGAATTGAACCCCAGTCCTCTAGAAGAGCAGCCAGTGCTTTTAACCACTGAGCCATTTCTCCAACCCCTAGAAATATATATATATNTNTATNNTATATATATATATNAAATATATATATTTAAATGAATTACTTATATTTTATGGGCATTGGTGTTTTGCCTGCATATATGTCTAGTTGAGGGTGTCAGATCCCCTGGAACAGGAGTTACAGACAGTTGTGAGCTGCCGTGTGGGTGCTGGGAATTGAACTCAGGTCCTCTGGGAGAGCAGCCAGTGCTCTTAACTGCTGAGCCATTTTTCCAGCCCATAGAAATATATTTTAAAAGAAATATCAGAACTATGAAAGTATTGAAGCTTAAATGTTTGTATTTGCTGCTTTAATTTGTGACAAGAATAATTACTTTGATAATGATTGTTGGTTTTTCAAATATTCAGGGTTATTTTACATTTAATAAGGATTTCCTGTTGAGGTTGATTTGCTATTAGCTAAAGTCTACTCCTAGGTACCATTCCTAGCCTCTTAGTCACTCTTTGATCTGTGGAGAAAGTCTAAATCTTCGTCTAAGAACAACCTTCATTGCTCTTTTATCATCTTCATTGCAGAAAACTTACTGTTTCCATGGAAGGGAATGTTTAAAAAATGGTTAAAATGAGATCTGTATATTAAAAAATGGAGCTCTCCCAGCTCCGAAACAGCAGTCAGTACTGGCAAGGACACATCCTCAAAGGGGAGAAAGCAGTCATCCCTTCGATGACAGGTTTCTGAGTCTTAGATTGTCCAACTTTTATGAATAAATTTGATTTCTCTGCCCTCTTAGGAGCTAGACACATAAGTTCCCATGTTCTTTTCAAAGAAGCACATACATATCACATGAATTTAGGCCAACATTATTATAGACTTGAAGCAGTAAACATGATAAGCTCCTGAACCAGGCCTACCTCACCCTATCCTTATGCCTAAATTTGCTATCTTTATTTACCTTCTCCTTATAAAAATGTCTTTGCCCTGTTAGTTCTTGACTTATCAAGTGTAGACAGTATCTTTTTCTTTAAGAACTTTTTTCTTTGAGATAAAATATACAGATCTCGCCGGGCGATGGTGGCGCATGCCTTTAATCCCAGCACTCGGGAGGCAGAGGCAGGCGGATCTCTGTGAGTTCGAGGCCAGCCTGGGCTACCGAGTGAGTTCCAGGAAAGGCGCAAAAGCTACACAGAGAAACCCTGTCTCGAAAAACTAAAAAAAAAATAAAAATAAAAAAAAATAAATACAGATCTCATTTTAACCATTTTTATTACTGTAAAATAGACATACTAGGTTCCATCTGAACCAGAAGTCCAGCTCAGTGATATTAAGTATGTTCACATGGTNTATACTACCCATTTCCAGAACTTTGTCATTATCCCAAACAAAAACTTGGTTCCTGTTAAATACTGATGACCTACCCCCACTTATGTCCCTAGTAACCGCTGTTCTGTTTCTGTAAATTTGATTACTCTAGGTACTTCATATTAACAGTCATGGATTTATCATTTAGTGTCTGGCTTACTTGAGTGAGCATAATGTCCATAAGATTGCTCTATGTTGTTGCATTTGTCATGATTTCTTTAAGGCTGAATACTGTTTGACTGCAGCTATATACCATGTTTTGTTTGTTCATTCATTGATAGATATTTGAGTTGCTTTCTTTCACCTCTTCACTACTGGAATGCTGCTGCTATGAAATATCTAAGCCTTTGCTTCCAGTTCTGTTGGATAAATACCTTGGAGTGAAATTACTGGACCATGTAATGATTCTGTGCTTCAAATTTTAGAGACTACCTTTACTGTTTTCCATGGTGACCACACCTTTTTCATTTCCACCAGGAGTATACAAGTGTTATACAATGTCCTCAGTAGCACTTGTTTTCTGTTTTGTCTTGTGTTTTGGTAAGTGCCATTCTAATAAATAATGATGTGGTGGTGTCTCACTGTGGTTTTCATTTGCACTTCCCTAACAATTAGTGACATCCAACAGTACTTCATGTGATTTTTGACCATATATATGTTGTCTTTGGGTAAATAAATACCTGGTCAATTTCTTTGCTCATTAAATTTTATCAATTATTAAATTTACTATATATTTGCTTTGCAAATATGGCTCCTTTTCTATGGCTTGCCTTTTTATTCTCTCAATAGTGTCCTTTAAAGATTTATTTATTTTTGTGAATGGGTGTGTGCCTGTGTGAGTTTATGTGGCCCCAGAGGCTCTGGAGCTGGAGCTACAAGTAATTGTGAGCTACAAGTGGTTGTGAGCCACCTGAATAATGCTCTCTTAAGCTTTGTTCATTANTTTAGTGCCCATCAACCCACCTTTTCCATTCTTCCTTCTTTCTTTACCTATCTGCACCAAAAGTTTGTTTTTGATGAATTCTAATTTTTTTTCATTTGGTTCCTTGATTTTGGTATCATATCCAAGGATTTATTGCAAAATCCAATGTCATGAAGGCTTTCCTGTGACTTTTTAATTTGTCTACAAGGCATGAACCTGGCAACATTCTTTTTGTATGTCTTGCTCTTAACACAACTTTCTGAAAAATTGTCTTTTCTCCCATTGAATGGCTTGGCATCCTTGTCAAGAAAAAGTTGACATTTCTGCAGAGATTTATTTCTGTGCTTCCCCTACTCCATTACCTATATTGGTAAAAACCACATGGTGTGAAATTGAACAACTTTTCAGTATATAGTATACTTAGTGTTAAATATACTTGCAATGTAAATTTTATGACAAATCTTACAAATATTAATTCATTAAACAGCAATACCCTGTTCTCAGCCCTGGCGGACAACCTATTGTCCACTTAATGTGAACTTGTTAGAGCGTGTCCCTTTGTTACTGGCTTAGTTTACTTAGCTTAATGTCCTTAAGGCTTAAGTTCTGTTCAGTTTCATCAGTTTGTCATTATCACAAAGCCACATTGTTTTGATTACAGAAGCCTTTTTTAAAATTTTATTTATTTTTATTTCATGTGTTTTGCCTGCATNTATGNCTNTGTGAAAGTGTCAGATCCCCTGAAACTAGAGTTACAGTTATGAGCGGCCATGTGGGTGCTGGGATTTGAACTCCGGTCCTCTGGAAGAGCAGCTGGTGCTTTTAATTGCTGAGCCATCTCTCCAGCCCCGGAAGCCTTTTGATAGAGTGTGAAACAGCCAACTTTCTCTTTTTCAGGATTGTTTTGACTGGATCTCTTCCTTCTAGTTTTGGATTTTTTGTTCTCTGAAATCTCATTGGTTTTGTTTTTTGTCTTAATGCAAAAAGAGAGGATGTATCATAGATGTTTTTTTGTTCTTATATGTGTAAACAGTTTTTGTTTTTGTTTTTGTTTTTGTTTTTTTTGGTTTTTCGAGATAAGGTTTCCCTGTGTAGCTTTGGTACCTTTCCTGGAACTCACTCGGTAGCCCAGGCTGGCTTCAAACTCACAGAGATCCGCCTTCCTCTGCCTCCCGAGTGCTGGGATTAGAGGCGTGCGCCACCACCGCCTGGCTGTAAACAGGTTTTTATGTTCCCATTTTTAGTGATAGTTGAGGGCGGGGGAAATCTGTTAAATAATTTTACTTCAAAATTTCAAAGGCATCATTTTAATGTCTGTCTGCCTGCTTTGAATTTTGCTTTTGAAAATGTCAGTGAAGAGGTTGTTCT
>LZPO01055088.1:54566-59781 GCA_001675575.1 Neotoma lepida | reverse complement strand
CTACTAAGTGTTGATTTATACTTCTCTCTCTCTCTCTCTCTCTCTCTCTCTCTCTCTCTCTCCTTCTTCTTCTTTTCCTGAAGACAGGTTCTTGCTGTGTTGCCCAGACTAGTCGAGTACCTAGACACAAGTGATCCTCCCACCTCAGCCTCCCAGGCCCAGTATCTGGAGTACAGGAGCAGTAGCTGCTGACAAGCACTCTTGCTCATGCTCCCTCTCCCCAACCCCTCCCTGTTTCCTTCTCTTGTCTCCCTCTCATCCTCCCTCTCTTTGACACATAGTGTGGTCCCAGAAAGGAACTGAGGGCCTTGTTCATGCTTGGCAAGCAATTCACCACAGAAATTTTATCTCTCTTTTTCCCTGCATTATTTTGAGTCAGAGTCCCAATATACAGCTGAAGCTGGCTTAGAACTCAGGATTCTCCTGCCTCTGCCTGTGCCTCTTTCCTGGGATTTATAGGCTCCTGCCACCACACCTGGTTCTAGCATTTGTATTCTCCATCTTCATAGGTTACCTCTTCCTTTCCCTCTCTCCCAAGTTCTTAAGATCTTCTCTTTATATCCATTTGTTCTGAAATTCATGGTAATGACCTTTAGTTGTATAGTTTTCATACACGATACTGGGCATCCAGAGGGTCCTTTGAGTTTGGTAACCAGGGCTCTAAGGAGGTTGTTTTATATTGGTTTTCTAGTTATTTCCTCCTCCAGTGTTGTTCTAGTCTCTAAAGAACTCCTAATTAGTTGGATGTTGAATCTCTTGAATGGATCCTTCATCTTTACTATTTTCACCTGTCTTCTGCTTCTTTAAGTGTATCTTCAATACTTAGTGGTGCTGGAACTTGAGCATATTGCTCTGTTTGTGCTGGTTTGTGTATCCTGCTTAAGCAATTTTTGTCTCAGATTCTATTATGGAAATTTTAAAGTTTTGTTTTTTAAATTTAGGCCTTTTGCCTTTTGGAATTGACATTTGCCATGAGGTGAGGATTTATAAGGGTCAATTTTCACTAACTTTATAAATTTTTAAGCAATAATTTGTATTTTCTTGGTCCTGTGATCCTCAATATAAAATTTTAAATTAATTCTTTAGGTTGTATACATAAAGAAGTAAAACTCTTAGCTTTTAAAATTGGAATTGTGGATGTTTAATGAATCAATTTCAAGAGAATTGCTTTTTGTTTGTTTGTTTTTGAGACANGATATCTCTGTAGCTCTGNCTGTCCTGGAACTCACAATATAGGTTAGGCTGGCCTCAAATGCCCAGAGATCCACCTGCCTCTGTCTCCCCAGTGCTGGGATTAAAGGCGTATGCCACCTCATTCGGCAATTAATTGCCTTTAAAAATATTGAGTTTTGAGTCTTTTGATTCATTATGGTAACTCTCTATTTATTTAGACTTAAAACATTTTTAATTTATTTTTATGTATATGAGTATTTTGTCTGCATGTATGTCTGCATCCTACATGTGTGTCTGGTGCCTAAGGAGGCCAGAAGAGGGCATCAAATCCCTTGAGGCTGGAGTTAGAGATTGTTGAGAGTGCTGTGTGGTTGCTGGGAATGAAACGTGGGACTTCTGCAAGAACAGTCAATGCTCTTAATCACTGAGCCATTTCTCCAACCCTAGGCTTCATTTTAAAGTAGTAATTTCTGGGGCTGAGGAGATGGCTCCATTGGTAAAGTGTTTACAAGCTGCAGAAGTTTGAGGACATGAGTTCAGATGCCTCATACCCACATATAAAAAGCAGGGTTGGCAGTAAATACCGGCAGTTCCAGCAACAAGGAGTTAGAGAAAAGGGGATCCTGAGGGCTTGCTGGCTAGGCAGTCTAGCTGAATCCATGAGCCTCTATCTAGGCTTAGTCGAGAGACCCTGTCTNAAAAAACAACAAAAACTAATGTGGGTGTCTGGGAGATGGCTGAGTTTCTAAGTTACTTTTCTGGAGCTGTGGTAAAAATACCTTGACAAAAGCCACTTAAGGAAGTGTGGTAATTTTAAAAGAAAATGTCACCATAGGCTCACATATGAACTCGTAGTCCGCAGTTGATGGTGCTGTTTGGGGAGGTGGTGCAATTTTGGAGTAGCTTTGGGAGTTCATGGTCTCCTCCACTTCTAGTTCCTTCTCTCTGCTCTGTGTTTTTAGTTGAAGTTGTGATCTGTCAGTTTCTCTTCCATCTGCCTGCTCTAATGCCTCTCTCACCATTATGGAATCTGGAACCATAAACCAAAATAAACTTTCATCCTTAGGTTGCATTTGGTCATGGTATTTTATCCCAGCAACAGAAAAATAACTAATACAGGAAGGAAGGGTTTATTCCGTGTTACAGTTGGAGGTACGGGCCATTATGGTATGTCAAGGCATCAAGAGCTTGAAGCACTTGGTTACATTGCAACCGCAGTCAGGAAGCAGACAGTGCTGGATGCTTGTGCTCAGTTCGCTTTTTCTTTTTTATACAGTTTGGGAGATAAAAGGACAAGAGAGAAGGGAAAAGAAATAAGGAAGAGGGGGAAGGGATATTTGCCCTGGAGGGACAAAGGACTGCTTCTGGATAGAGAGGAGACAGATGTGGCACATAGGCAAATGGCGCAAACCCTGTGTTGGGATGAGTTNGTTAATTTTGATTGGGCATGNTAATTAGGGCAGCCAAAAGGGGGCTTTTGATTGCTGGACTTCTGCTATACTTTGATAGGTGGACCTTGGTAGTCAGCCTCAGGAAGAGGAAATGGCCAAATAAGGGAAAGACCTCCTCAGTGGCTATCTTTAGGAATGTCATCTAATGAGTTTTTAGCANTGGGGAGAAGGGTAAAGGACAAAACCTGTAGGTTCCATGTTTGCCATGCTCGCTCCTGCTAGAACCCTTCACAGGTGGCACTGCAGCAACAGATGTGTTAGAATCTAAGTCACCTGCACTGAGATTTTTGTTGTTTCTGCAGGTATACAATGGTGGCAGTCTGAGCTCAAGGCCAAATATTTTCAGTGCACATATTTTCTGCAGAGCTTCCTTGTATGCCACTGTTGTGGTCTTCAACAGAGGGCCGCTGTTGCACGTATCCTAAATGGTCTTATAATAAAAACCCGGAGCCAGATATCAGGGTGAAAGCTGAAAGATCAGAGAAGCAGAGCAAACTACAGCCACCACCTCTTACTTACCTCACCAACTCCTCAGCCTGACAGAGCCTCTGCAAGAGAGCAAATTCTTGTCTCTTCCTATGTTATATTCCTTTCTCTGCCCAGCCATATCACTTCCTGTTTCAACCTTCCTAGTGCTGGGATTAAAGGTGTGTGATCCCAAGTGCTGGAATTAAAGGTGTGTGCCACCCCTGCCTGACCTCTGTGGCTAACTCTGTGGCTGGGTCTGTCCTCCAATCTTCTGGCAAGATTTATTTCTTAGATTATAAATATATCACCACAGGCCCCTTTAGACAACTTTGGTGAAGAAATCTGATTGCTTAAAGAAAATGATCCTTACAGGGATAAGACCTGAGTCTTGTTGAGCACTACTGTTGTTCTGTTCCTGGCATTTAAAATCCTGAAAAGGTGCCACCATATCCTCTTTCGTCATATGGCTAGGAAGCTGAAACTGAACTCAGACCCTGAATCATAGAGAAGTTAGTAACAANTTTTAACAGTACTTCAAAATGACCCATAAGGCTTTCCACATCAAAGTGCCAGTTGCATGTTGACTCTGAGTTGTTTGGAAAAAAACCTCATCAGGCTTAGTTCAACCAAGCATTTAGATAGCAAAGTCTTTCAGTTTTGCATTTTAAGTCCTTCCAACATACATAGCAGCATATGGCCCATAGAGCATACTGCTGCATGTCAGCGTGTGCCTTTTCCTCTATTGATTTTTCCTCAGAGACTTTTATCTTTGTTTATTGGNGTGGAGAAGGCGTGCTTGTGCCACAACACTTCTGTGGCAGTCAGAGGACAGCTTGTTTTGAGTCCATTCTATTTTTCCATCATGGAGGTTCAGAGATTTAGGTATCAGGCTTGCACAGCAAGCACTTTACCTACTCTTAATCTTGCTGGTGCTGCCTGGTTGATTTTGAGACAGGGACACATTCATTAGCTCTGGCTACCCTGGAACTCACTGAGTAGACCAGGATGGCTTCAAACTCAGAGATCTGCCAGCCTCTNCCTCAAATGCTAGTATTAAAGGCATGCCTCCTAGATTTTTAAAAATTGAACATTCTTACTAATTCTTCTGGGTTTTTTGTTTGTTTGTTTTGGAGACAGGTTTCTCTGTGTAGCCCTGGCTGTCCTGGAACTCACTCTGTAGACCAGGTTGGCCTTGAACTCTGCCTCCCCAAGTGCTAGGATTAAAGGTGTGTGCCACCATGCCCAGATAAATTATTTATCTTTGAGACAAGGTCTCACTATGACAACTTTTGACTGTCCTGAAACTCACTCTGTAGACCAGGTTGGCCTCTAACTCATAAAGATCNGCCTGTCCGTGTCTGTCCTCCGTTCCCCAACCCCCAACCCCAAGCTCTGGGATTCCTNCTTTTAAGAAAAGGTTCCTGATNACAGAGCTGAAGCTCACTAATTGGTTAGTCTGGCTAGCCATTGGGCTCTAGGGATCTTGTTGCCTCCAGCTCCTCAGCTGTATGATGATAGGTAGGTACATGTCCACTGCATTTGGCTTTTTATGTGGTGTGGGAATTGAACTCAGATCCTCATGCTTATGTGGCAAGTATTTTATCCACTGAGCCATCTTCCCAGCCACTTACTAATTCTTAGCTCAGATTTTTTTTCTTTTCTGCTTTTGTCTTTACTATACTCTTCTGGCTAGGATGTCTACTACAGTGTTGAATGGAAGTAGTAATAGCAAATATCTTTACCTAATTCNCATTTCAAATGGAAGGGTTTGGGGTAGTTCTATGAGCTTTTACTCCTTATTAGATAGATTAAGGATATTTTCTTATATTCCTAGTTGGAGGAGAAATGAACTAAGAGGGTGTTAAAGTTTATCAGGTATTTTTCAGAACCTAGTAGGATGAACACGCATTTTCCTCTTTCAGTCAGTTAATGTGGTAAGCTAGACTGACTTTGCTGTTCAAGTCTTGTATTCCACAATAACCTGAACTTGACTTGAACTTTGTACTTACACATTTTTTTTTTGCATCTGTGTCTGTAAATTAGATTAACTTTGAGTTTTTCTTAAGTTCTGGTATTAGTATTACTAGCCTCATAATGAGCTAAGAGAATGGTTCTNCATATTT
>LZPO01055088.1:37098-47161 GCA_001675575.1 Neotoma lepida | reverse complement strand
TTAGACCCAAATAAACACACAGAGGCTTATATCATTTTTAAACTATGGCCCTGGCAGGCTTCTCGCTAGCTAGCTCTTACATCTTAAATTAACCCATTTTATAAATCTATGTCGCCACGTGTTCCACGTGGCTTTACCTGTGCGCTGTTACATGCTGTTGCTTTCTAGATGGCAGAATGGCGTCTGCCCCAGCTCTGCTTCTGCTTCTCTTCCTCTAGTTCGAATGTCCCGCCTAACCTTATTCTGCCTACCATTGGCCAAACAGCTTTATTTATCAACCAATCAGAGCAACACATTTTTAGAAAGACATTCCCATCACTGGGCCCTATACATTTGCTTGGAGTATAGTGAGCACTTAAATTTTGCTTGATGGGCTAGGCATAGTAGTGTACTTCCAGCTCTTGGGAGGCAAACTTACATCTCTGTAAGTTTGAGGCCAGNTTGATCTACATGGTTCCAGGCTAGCCAGGGCTGTGTAGTGAGAACTGTCTCAAGTAAAATAGAATGTGTTTATTGGATGAATAAATTCTTTCTGGTCTTTTTTCATATCTATTTATCCAGTTGTAACCACAGTATGCATACTACTTTGTTTTCATAATGCCGTTTCACAGAATATTCTATCTGCAGATTGCTACATAACCTGCATGAATATAATTTTTCATAGCTGTACTATGTAAGAGAACATAGCTTAACTTACATCCCATTACTTAGTGTGGGATGTAGAATTTATGCTAACCTTTCTCTGTTATAAATTAACACCAATACACATATCCATTCTTTACCAGTCAAAGCATCTAATAGCGAGTAATGGAAACCAANTTACCATATTTAAGTTATGACTCATATTGAGTGTGTGGAGATGGATGGATGGACAGAAGGATTGAGATAAATGTTGCATAAAACTAGGCAGAGCCACAGTAGCGAGCCAGTCTAGTGGCTGGAGTATCTGATGGACTGCTGCTTTCAATGGAACTATTAAGTGTCCGGCATTTTCTACTTCTGCAGCTGATGATGGACTCTTCCCNACTAGACCCTTAATGAGGAATCCCTTTCNATTTCTTAGAAAGATAATTTGGGATAAAGCCATTTGTGTATGGTGGATCCCATCAGTAGAATCATGAAGTCAGAGCATGAAGAGATTTTTGTGCAGAGTCCTCTGGTCCTCAGAAGTTTGATCCTGGAGCTTTTTGCTTCTCCATATCCCTCTTTCCTTTCATAGGCACTTACTGGATATAGGCAGTGAATTATTGGAGCTCTTAGTAGTTGTTAATGGAGGGACTTTCGGTTTACCTTCCCTAAAAGGAGGCTTCATCTTCCTGAAATGTTCTTTTGGATTGTAGTACCTGAATTCTAGAATCTGAGGAATGTATGGGTGTTTAACTTACATTGTCTTAAATCATTGCGCATATAAACTTCTGAAGTGGAAAAAGGGAAAAAAAACTTTTTGAGGCAGTCTTATGTATCACCCAAGCTGGCCCTAGAATCCACTATGTAGCCAAGGATGCCACTGAACTTCTGATGCCCCTGCCTTTACCTCTCCAAGTGCTGGGACCACAAGCCTTTGTTACCATGCCTGGTTTATGCAGTGCTGGAGATCTTAACTAACTTACGGATACTGAATACTAGGCAAGCACTCTGTGGACTGATCTACTTCCCTAGTCCAACTTGAACTTGTACTGGTTGTTTGTTGAAGTGGTGTGTGCCTATATCAAACAGAAGATTACCCTCTGGCTTCATAGCAGATATTCTTGTCTCAAAGCCAGAGAATCAGTGTTAGTATTTGCAAAAACACATCTCTAAACTCACTGGTGCCTCAGGAGCTCTTTCCTCAGTGGCCTTAGAAGAAGAGTTGGCTGAAACTTGAAGCCATCCTGTGCACCTCTGGCATCCTTCATGCACTTACACATTTGTTGCCCATCTTCCTACCCAGACTTTACACTGGAGCCTCAGCTCTGCCCTTTGTTTGTGTGCTGGGCATGTGTTGAGTGAATGTAGATAAACAAGTCCATTCTGTTATTCTTGGAGTGGTTTTGTATGTAGTGTAGACCATATGTTGTTGCCTTGCCTTGAAGATTCCATATCTGTAGAAATATTCGCTTTGGCATAGTGAAGATGAAGATACTGTATGCAGAACATCTCCAAAATCTTCTCTCTATTCCATGTAGTTTTGAAATTGTTTCTCGTTGTTGTTTGGACTCCATGGTAACGTTCTGCAAGCTCACTAAAGGAAGGTGGTATGTAAAAGGGAAGGGTGTTGAGGAGAGTATTTAACAAAGCCACAGGGGTCTAGGTAAAGGGAAGACTTGGAGAAGTAGTGTATGCATCTTCCCTAGAAGCAGGTCATCATGGTAGTCAACAGACTGCTTTAGCAGCTGGCAGAACAGCAGGAACACTTCGATTTTGCTTCCTTGGTTACAGGGAATGATGGTGTACTTGACCTTCAGCAAAGCAGGGTCACAGAAAGGGTATCTTTAAACAGCCCTGTCTGGATGGTAGATGGAATCTACACAACAGAGTTTGAAGGCACAGGCCTGTGGACTCTCTCCACCAGCCCCTGGCTGATTTGGTTGTTGTTTGGCTTGGGAAGTTGCTAAGGGGGAAAAATGTTAATAAAGCTGCTGGGAACAATTGACTGGTGAGCCCTGTGTGTTGATGGGGTGGGGACTAGAAGAAAACAAACCCATGGAGTAGTACAAGAAATCTTTCCTACTTGTGAAACCTCTTCTACTTCTCCAGCTATCCCACCTCCTACTCCCCCAGCACTATATTTCAGTAGAAACTTGATTCTGAAGCTGTTAGTAAAACTGCATTGTATTTAGAATCCAGT
Organism: Neotoma lepida; assembly: GCA_001675575.1. Taxonomy (NCBI): domain Eukaryota; kingdom Metazoa; phylum Chordata; class Mammalia; order Rodentia; family Cricetidae; genus Neotoma; species Neotoma lepida. The sequence goes on along the minus strand of LZPO01055088.1, from coordinate 44,334 downwards.
TGTATATTTTGGAGGAATTCATATCTATTGTTATGCTAAATGCCAGCAGGCTTTTTTTTTTTTTTTTTTTCTCTTTTTAGGAATTAGTGTGAGAGTATGATGAGTACATTGCTTGTTTTTGGCAGGTTAATCTGCCTGTGGACAAAAGATCATGCGCCAAATTGCTTTTAAATAGCTTGCTCTTTTACATAGAAACCTGCTGCACAGATGATGCAAAAGAGGGGTCACTGCCCAGTGACCCTTTGCCATACTAACTTTGATGGTCATTTGAAACAGATAAAAAAGAAGAATGTGGTTCATTTCGGTCTAGGCTGCTTGCAACCCTTCCCTCTTTTAGTCATTTGAATTGCCCTAGTTGTTAAGAAGTTCCCTGGTTGAGATTTNTAACATATTAGGTCTGTTTGCTGGTTCTCTAGACTGTGTTTGAACTCTTTTGCCCCATGGAAATGTTGCAACTTAAATCCAGAATAAATTGTTTATTTAGAAATCTTGTTATCTGCACATTGACTCCATGTTTTGCAGATATTCCTCAACCGAAACGTTTGTTTTTCAGCAGATTACTGTGTGGGAGGCAGTGCTGTTCAGTGATGGAAGAATGTGAGAAAGNCTGAAGTTACATTTAGGAGAACCCATCTATCTTCTTGGTTTATGTAATAAACTTCAAGACAGGCACTGAGTTGTACTTACAAGATGTCTAATTAGCAGACAGAAGATCTAGGTGAAGTTCCAGGATTAAGTCTGCAAAGCACAGAGACATCGTATTCTTTCCCTAAGATAATATTGTTCATTCACTAAGCATTCATTGTGTGCCTAGAGGAGAAACAGTCATATATTTCTGTTCTTAGGTCACTNAACAGATGGGGTGGTGCCCTGTGAAGAGTGCCAAGATCCAGGACTTTGGAGCCTACAGGAGACATTCAGGCCACAGGAACAGGGTTTTAGTTAGACTCTGGAAACAATAAAGATGACCCTTGTGTCAGAAAGGCATGTATAATTTTAGAAAGAAGTGAAGTTCAACAGCTGCTTTCACCCTTTCAGTCTGAGCTGCAAACTACGATAAGGTCTTTGTCCAAACACACCTTCATAACCTAGTCTGCACACAGTTTTATAGGAGTCTTGATTTATTTGTTTTGCAATACAGTGTTGTCGTCTTCTTCCTGCTCTTCCTCTTTTTCCTTTTTTTTTTTTCCTCCCAAGACTGGGTTTTTCTGTGTACCCTGGCTGTCCTGGAACTTGCTCTGTAGACCAGGCTGGCCTTGAACTCAGAGAGCCACCTGCTGCTGGCTCCCAAAGGCTGGGATTAAAGGTGTGCACTACCACTGCCCAGCTCAGGTTTCATATAGCCCAAATTTCTGATTCCAGTCTCCCTAACTACAGCCTCCTTGGGGCTGGGACTATAGTTGAGTGCCATCACACCCACATAAGTATTGCTNGGGATTGGAATCCAGTCAGTGCCTTTTCATACTAAACAAGGCTCTACCATTGAGCCACACTCTCAGTGCCTAGAGGTCTTTGTATTAGCAGTTTTCTTGTTAAAGCATAAGTATTCTACCTAGGGTATAACGCACACGCACACACACACACCCCTACACCTGCATGTTGCCTGGAAGTTGTACTTGAGCATTAATTGATTCTGTCCTCTGCAAGCTAAGTAGTTGAAGAGGTAGAAGCTTAGCCAGGGCTAAGGCAGAGACTGTTAACTGGCACTGAGATGNCACACAGAGAAAGATAGAAAGCAGAGGCTTAAACTAGATGGAAATATATTTAGTGTTTTTATGTTTTGTTAATCAAGCTGACCTTTTATCACTGTGCTGAATGGTCCCCAATATACATATGGATTTCCAGGTCTATTTATAATGCTAGTCTCTAAATTCAGACACCTGCAAGCTGTGTCTTCTTAGAGGTCCTGTTATGACATCACTTTTTAAAATGAGCTGCATAAGCACAATACCCCAAACAAGAGTAGAAACATATATACACTATAACAAAAATAACCTTAAATTAGTATCAATATACAAAAATCCATACCAATGTAAAATATTTGAGGTTAATAGTTGTCTTTTTATCTTCTATTCCTATAGTCCCCCTAAATGATGACAAGCATCCATAACCCATTGAATAACCAAAAACCACCACTCCACCTCTTGGGAATGTGGGTGTTGTGTTCCCTAGACTGCTTACTGTTTTCTGTGGGTGAAGGCATCTTTAAGGAACCCTGAGAAAATTGAAATAATGGTCGGGTCCTAAGAAAACTAGCTATAACATTTGTTGTCCAGTCNNTGTGCAATGGGAAAGTGCAAGGCTTATCTGCAATCCTGAATAGAATAGTCTGTGAGGCTGGACCATATTGAAGCTGTTCTGGATGCAGAACTCTGAGGAAACTGCAACAGAGGCATTCTGAGAGGCTGGGTCAGCTGGGCCACTCGTTTGCATTGATGTCTGATCTTGCTCTGAAAACACACAAACTTTCAAAGGTAACATGTATTTGCATTAATGTAAGTATGGATTGTGCCTTGTACACAAGCCAGCCAAAGATGATTTTTTGGTTTATATTTGAGCAGGTAAAATAATGTCAACTGGCTTGTAGTTTTTCTAGGTTTATTTCTTTATGTCTATGGCCAAGGTTTTCAGGGGGTCTTCCCCATCAAACCTGATCTCTATTAACCTTGAATGAATCCACAGCCTTTCATCTCCTGTGGAAACAAAGCATAACCACTTCCCCAATGCAGTACATTTTTTGACTTCCATTTTAAGACATCCCTAAAGTATCTAGGCTGGTTTAATTCTGCAGTCTCCTCTACAATCCCATGTCTCTCAGCAGCTGTCGCTCGCTCATCAGCATTCAAAAAATTCAAAGTCCACAAGGCACTATACAGGATCCATACTCCCTGTGTATTTTTCATCTTTATGTAGCTTATTCTTTTTTATATTACTTTATCTTTCTTTAAAGACTACTGTATTATTTTTAAACTATTTTTTTCTATAACTGTCTGTAATACCCCTTTTCTTTCTTAAGCCTATGCACGTTTTTAAGCACACTGTAACCTGTTTAAAAANTTTTTTTTTTCTGTCTGGACCTGCTTTACTAAGTGCCTGCAGCTGCCCACTGCAGCATTCTCTGATGCATGAACCTAACTTTAAACTGCTAAGCAGCTTTGCCTGCTTGTCCGTGAAACCCCAGCTTTATGCCCTGGGGGCCTGGCTTTTTAACTGGGAACTGCATTCAACCACCCTAGCTCTGGGATGCTGATTGCGCATTCTGTGGCAGGCATCCTCCTACCCAGAACTTTTTCTTTTTCTTTTTCCTTTTTCTTTTCCTTTCAGGTATCTCAGGCCCTATGTGGAAATTTGGACCTCACATTGGAATGCCAAATGTACCAGGCTTTTTCTTTTGGGCCACCAACCAGTTCCCAAATCATGACACAGAGACTTAAGTTTTGAATGCTTGACTTTAGTTTAGCTCTTATTTAAATTTATTTCTCTTTATCTATGTTTTGCCTTGGGGCTTTTTTTTACCTTTCTTTCCTTCTGTATATCTTACTTTCACTGCTTCTTGTCTGTCTGTCTGTCTGTCTGTCTGTCTGTCTGTCTGTCGACTCTGTGTCCCTCTCTTTTCCCCTCATTCTCTTCATGTTCCCCCTGAGGTGAAGCTTTTAAGTAAAAGAACAAATAATAACAGAAAGGTAACATCAAACCAGTGGCTTATAAACATCTAGTAGAAAATAACTTAGGAAGCCCTTTAAGGCAGCCAGCTGAGTTTCCCCGACTGATTGTAAACAGGACAGTGTGTTCCCCTGGGGTGAGACTTACAAGCACAAGAACACATAGCAACAAAGAGAGGTGACATCAAATTTGGTACTCACCACATCCAGCAGAAATAGACAAGAAAAGGTGAGGCAGTCAGCTGGAACTCCCAATAGAACTTCCCCTGAGGGCTAAGCCTCCCNTCCCCCGCCTCGCCCCTTGGCTAGTTCTTACTCTCTGCCTTGTCTTTCTATTGCTGGCATTTTAATATCGTGGGATAAACAGTGGTAACCTCTGTTGGAAATGGTTAACCTTCCAGCTGGCCTCAGGACACAGTGTTTTGTTTTTCCCTTGGCCTGTTTTGCTGCTTTCTTCCCTCCCTGTCACAGAGTTAGGGGGCCAGCCCATACCCACACAAGGGATCTTATAGGACATCTTGAGACAAACATATCTGAAAGTAAGGTAGGGGACTACAACCCTGCTTCCAGAGCCAGTTTCTCTGGAACAACACTTGACAGTTTACCAAGTNTGTATTACATGGCCCCCACCCCAACACAGCCACAGCTTTTCATTCTGTTCTTAAAGATGTGTCTGATGTTGTCATCTCATAAATGGAATCATGTAGTATGTGGTCTTTTATGGCTAACTTTTACTTAGTATATGTATTCGAGGGCTATCTATATTGTAGTATACTAGTAGTTCCTTCCCTTTTATTATCAAATAATTGGGGGATTATAAAATATTTTATTTATTCATTCATTCATGAGATGATGGCTGTTGGATTGTTTTCAGTTTTTCAACTGTTAGGATAATATCTGTCATGTTTTTTGTGGGCCTGTGTTTTCTTTTGTGTATGTATCTAAGAGTTGCTAGTCAATGGTANCTTTATTTTCTAAATGGCTTTCTGATCTGTGTATGTGGTTGTGAATATGTGTGCAGTATACATGTTTATGTGTGCATGTGGAAGCCAGAGGATAACCTTAGAGTCATTCCCCAAGCACAGGTTTTCTCATTGGCCTAAAACTTAGCCTAGTGTAGGCTAGACTAGCTGGCAAGTGAGCCAGAGGGATGTGCCTGTCTCTGTCTCCCCATTGCTGAACTTACGTGTGTGTGTGTGTGTGTGTGTGTGTGTGTGTGTGTGTGTGTACACCATAGCAAGCATGTGAAGGGAGGTGTTATGTGGGTTCTGCGGATCAAACTCATCTCAATAATCCCTGGCCTGACTTTAATGTGGGTCCTGGGGGTTGAACCCAGATCCTTGTGCTTGTGCTTTACTGACTGAGGTTTCCTCCCAGACTTGTTTTGTAACTTCCAAGGAAATGCCAAACTGCTTTTCAAATTGACTATACTTTGTTACATCTTTGCCAGCAAAGTTATGAGAATCTATTTTCTCCATATCCTCCCCAACACCAATGGTGTGAAGTGGTATCTATTGAGATTGTGAATTGCATTTCCAATGATGTTCTGCATATAAGTCCCTTACCAGTTATATAATTTTGAAATTTTATATCACTTTTTGATATTCTCTAGGTTTTCTTTTTACCTTTAAGGCCAAAAGTTCTTAATAGTGCAAATTGCATATTCTTATTTTTTTGCTTTTGCTGCTTGTACTTTAAGTGATGCATTTAAGGAGAGCACTGCCTAGTTCAAAGCTACAGATTTATAGTATGGCTTTAAATTTTTGTGTATAGTTTGAGGTTGAACTTAATACATTTTGTAACAGGAAAAAAATGAAAAGAGCTGGGCATGGTGAAACACAAATTTAATCCTAGTATGTGGGAGGCAAAGCAGGAGAATTTCAAATTTAAGGTCGGTTTGTGCTACATAGTGAATTGGATTGTGAAAGGAACAAAGGAGAGAAAAGATAATGAAAAAAAAAAGCATTCTGTTGAGAGGCTCAGCAATAAAATTCATCGTATTCTTGTTTAACTGAACTTAAGGAATTTTTCACAAANTTTATNATAATGATGGCTGCACTTTGAGCCTCACACCATTATATAAAGTGATAATAGTATGTCATTATTGAATTTGAGAAAATTGAAATTTATATAAACTGGCTCATTCAGGGTCGTGTTTCAGCCAGTTTTCCAAGATCTCATAGTCTGTGGGAACTCAAGCAATGCTGGCTGCTTTAAAACTAGTTGCAATTAAGATAAAGAGCTTCAGGGGGGGAGAGAAGACTTAGCAGTTAAAAGTACCCACTCCTCTTGGCTGAGAACCTGAGTTCAGTTTCCAGCACCCACATGATAGCTCACAACCACCTGTAACTCCATTTCTTCTTGCCTCTGTTGGCACATGTATACATGTGGTGCACAGATATACAAGCAGGCAAAACACTCCTGCACATAAAATAAAAATAAATAAATCATTTTTGAAATAAGGTTCCTCACTGGTATCTTGGGCTATTTATCAGTGAAGGATTTTAGATCTTTGAAGCTGGCAGAATTAATTTGGAGTCTAGTATTAGGTGAGCCCAAATTCTAAATGCTCATTATTTAGAAGCATATGATGAATGGGCAAAACTTTTTTATCCTTGATGACAAAGTATGTGCATGAACAGTGCTAGAAGAGAGGCCTTGGGATGCAGCTTCAGCACATCTGTAAAGCACTTCTGTCCTGTCTGTCTTAGTCAAGAGAGCAAAGGAATCTGTATGAAGCGTTCCTAAGCTAAATACCACTATAATGTTGTCTTTTATACTGGACTTGTTGATAAAGTTAATGCTTTATGAAAGAAAACATTTTAATATGCTTAGTCATCCATTTCCATATACTTTTATAGTTTGAGATAGATACCCTTTTACAATGTAAAGTTTAGTGGTGTGACTATCCACATTATCTAATTAAAAATTTATTTCATCATCCCAAATTGTCTTAGTTAGGGTTTCAGTTGCTGTGAAAAGACACCATGACCAGGACAGCTCTTGCAAAGGAAGACATTTAATTGTGGTGGCTTTCAGTTCAGAGGTGTAGTCCATTATCCTCTTGGCCAGACATGGAGGCATGCAGGCAGACATGGTGCTGGAGCTGAGAGTCTCACATCTTGATAGGCAGGCAACAGGACGTGAACTGAGGCACTGGGCATTACTTGAGCATATATGACACCTCAAAGCCCACCTCTAAAGTGACACACTTCCTCCAGCAAGACCACACCTACTCCAACAAGGCCTGACCATTTTCTTTCAAATCACCACACAAATTGAAGCCCCGCCTCCCCCTACATTGCCTCAGCCCAAAGTAATCAGTGATCTATTTTCTTTGTTTATGGATTTGCCTATTCTGGACATTTTATATAAATGTGTTGAAACTAGTCTGCTGTGACTGGTTTATCTGGGTTGTAGCATATGTCAATACACATCCCTTTCTAAAACTTTTTTTAGATTTATTTTATGTGTATGTTGATTTTGCCTGCATGTGCACTGTGTGCATGCCTGGTAGCCATGAAGGTTAGAAGAGGGCTTTAGATTCCCTGGAACTGGAGTTATAGACAGTTTC
>LZPO01055088.1:24646-36899 GCA_001675575.1 Neotoma lepida | reverse complement strand
GTTTCTCTGTGTAGCTTTGCGCCTTTCCTGGAACTCACTCGGTAGCCCAGGCTGGCCTCGAACTCACGAGATCCGCCTGCCTCTGCCTCCCGAGTGCTGGGATTAAAAGCGTGCGCCACCACCACCTGGCTAATATATTTTCTTAAGCATACTTAGCAGTAGAATTGCAGGGTTATGTTGCAGCTGTTCCAATCTGTCCACATTGTCACTAGTACTTATTATTGGCCTATATTTTCATTGCTATTGTAGCCATCCCAGTGGATGTGAAATGGTATCTAACAGTGAATTTTGACTTGCATTCCCTAGTAACTAAGGACACATAGGGAATCTTTCACNTGCTTATTGGCCATTTGTGTATTTTGTTAAAGGAACCCCACCCCCGACCCCGTGTATGTGTTGTGTGATGCAGTCCTGGGAATTGAACCTCACAGCCTAGTTATGTAGTAACACATGATCTACCACTAGGCTACATTTTAAGTTAAAGCAGTTCTTTATATGCTGTGTGTAGCCTCATATGTGATTTGCAAGAATTTCTNCCATTTATGTGGATTATCTTTTCTTGTTGGTGTTAGAGTATTTGGGACATAGAAGTTTTTAATTGGGGGCAGAAAAGGTGGCGAATCAGTAAAGTGCTTGCTGGATGTGGTGATATGAGTTAGTAATTCCAGCCTTGGAGAGGTAGAGACAGGCAGATGCCTGCAGCTCTCTGGCCAGCCAGTATAGCATACCTGGTAAGCTCCAGGCCAGTGAGAGACTTAACTTAAACATAGGTCAATGGCACCCAAGGAACAACACCTGATACTATTTTCTGTCCTTTACAAACACATGCACACAAGTTTTTAATTTTGAAAATGTGCAGTTTATCAGATTTTTTNCTGTTATTTATGCTCTCAGTGACATCTAAAAATCATCACTTAAATCCAAGATCACAAAGTTATACCTGTTTTATTGCAAGAGTTTTAATGTTTCGAGACAGGGTTTCTCTGTNTTAACAGTTCTGGCTACCCTGGAACTCACTTTGTAGACCAAACTGGCCTCGAACTCACAGAAATCTACCTGCTTNTGCCTCCTGATTAAAGGCATGCGCCACCACAGCCCAGCTGAGTTGTTTTTATTTATAATGTATAGCTGTCACCATTTGTTATAAAGATTATTCTTTGTCCATTTATAACCAAATTTGGTCCCTTGGTGAGTGAGCACAGCCAGTAGATATACACAACCAGATATTGAATTGGAGGGAATATAACTACTTGCAGCAAGTAAGGAGAGCCCTTGCCATGTCAAAGCATTGTACCCTGAGCAAGCATGTACCCTGAGAAAGCCCATGCATGTTCACTTGGGAAGACTCATTCCTGGAGGTAAGTGGAATTCCTGAGCATGCTCAGTTTGAAGTTATGCTTCATTCATTGCATGTTCAAAAAATGACAGGTGGGAATGCATCCTGCACAGAGGTTTTAATTTTAGTATTGCAATGAACAAACTTTACNCTAGGTCACCTAAATATTTTAAGGTGGTCAGAATGCCTTGGAGAAATTTTGGCCACTTCCTTGAAATNTTCCCTGGAGGGCCTTTTTTTATTTTTTGTTTTTTATTATGTGTTTGTGCATGCCATGGCACATGTTTAGAAGTCAGAAGAATGAGTTCTCTCCTGCCATGTGGGTCCTAGGGTTTGAACTGAAGTCATCAGGCTTGGTAGCAGGCACCTTTACCCATTGAGCCATCTCACCAGACCTGGAGAGCCTTTGTTGAAACAAGGTACTTTGAAAGAAAGTATTTTGTCATTTAAAGAGCCAGATTACCTCTGTCTCTACTGTAAATGATTGTGATTGTCTCCAACAGTACTTGCCTAATGACAAACAGATTTTGTTTTCTTGCACCGCATCAAAACTAATGTGGATAAGTCTTTTTTTTTTTTTATTACTGAATTCTCTGTTCTGTTCCATTGATGTGTATTTTATCTTTACAATAATCACTATCATACTGTTTCACTTTTTGGCTTTTAAATTAGCAACTTATTACTTTCATATATTTGTGGGATACACAGCAACACTGTAAATTTTTAATACAATGTAGAATATTTTTTAAGTCAAACTACTTAGCATTCAGCACTTTAAATATTTTGTGAGAACACCTGAAATNTATTCTTAGCATTTTTGAGGTGTGTAAAACACTCTCATTAACCTCGTTCACCACACTGTGCAGTAGATCTCAAATAATACCCAAGAAAACTGCGTGAGTTCATAATCCTTGACATTGCCTTCCTGTTTCCATCACTCTACTCTTCTGTGTTTTCAGTTGTTTGAGGATAATGTGGGTATCTGTGCTTGTCATGTTTCATTTAGCATAGTGTTCTCTAGTTCCGTCCACGTTGTCATAACTGACATTGTTAAATATTCCATTGTATATGTATACCCATATTTTTATATATCATTTAAAAATATTTTTATTTTATGTGTATGAATGTTTGCCTGCGTTATATATGTACACCACGTATATGCAGTGCCCCAGGAGGCCAGAAAGTGATGTCAGATTCTCTGGAACTGGAGTTAAGGTTGACTGTGAGCTGCCATATGGGTGCAAGAGCAGCTAGTGCTTTTAACTGCTAAGCTATCTCTCGGCTCCTAACTGTGTTTTCTTTTTTTTCTGATGTGTATAAGAGACAGACTCACGAGATCCGCCTGCCTCTGCCTCCCGAGTGCTGGGATTAAAGGCGTGTGCCACCACCGCCCGGCCCTAACTGTATTTTCTTTATCAATTCACCTGTTAATGACATTTGGGTGATCTCATAACTTCGTTGTCTTGAATACTGCACTGAAATGCAAACATCTCTTCCATAAACTGATTTCAGATCTTGTAGCTAAATACCAGAAATGAGAGTGGTAGATCTCACGTTGCTTTCATTATGTAGGTTTTAGTAATCAAATGTAGAGGTGTGAGTCCTCTTACATCTTCATTTTCTTTTTCAGGATTGTTTTTTTCTGGGTTCCTTGCATTTCACATGAATTTTAGGATCAGCAGNTCAATTTATGGAAGGGAAAAAGCCCCTGGTATTTCAGCAGGGATGACATTGAATCTGTTAGTTTAGGAAGCAGTGCTTACTAGTGTTGTGTTCTGGTCTATGAACANGGATGTCTTTCCACTTAAGCTGTCTTAATTCTTTCAGTGGTATTTTCTGGGGATTTTTTTGTTTGTTTGCTGGTTTATTTTTTAGTTTGTTTTCTTTTTCTTTTTTTAGACAAGTTTTCCCTCTATAGCCCAGCCAGAGGTACATAGAATTTTTGTATCTCTGGTTGGCTTCAAACTTTCTGCTGCCTCAAGTTTCTGGGAATACATGTGTGAGTCATCACACCTGNTTTATTTATATTTATCTTGTTAAATTTATTCCCACATTTTGTTCTTTTTTGTATTATCAGTGAGATTATTTCCTTAATTTTGTTTTCAGATTGCTTATTGCCAATGTAAAGAAATACAGTTATCTTGTACCTGCAACCTTGGAACTATGACCATTTGTGAGGGCATTTTTGTGGATTCTGTANGATTTTATATAGGAGCATGCATATGGAGATGATTGATACATTCTGCTTCCCTCNTNTTTCTTTCCCTTTCACTCTCATTTCTCCTCCTCTTAGTTTTCTTCTCTCTACCTTGTTTCCCTGCTAGCAGTTGCAGTACATTTATACAGTGATGAAAACATACCTGGTCTTGTTTCTCATCTTGGGGAAAGCTTTGTCCTCTCTCCTTTATCAGATTGAGTGCTCTCCTTATTTCTAATTTGTTGTCTTTCTTTTCTTATAAATCATGAAAGAGTGTTGGATTTTTGTCAGGGGCTTTCTGTTTGTTTTGTCCATTAAAGTGACCTTGCAGCTTTTGCCGAACTGATTTTCATGCATTGAACCAGCCTTGCGCTCCTNGGGTAAGCTGCACTTAGGCTTGCTGCTGGATTCAGTTTGCTTTCTTTTATTGAGTTTTTATAGCTGTATTTGTTGGATAATTTTCATTACATTTTTTGTNTTGGTGTTGAGCAATTATAACCTCACAGAATAAATTAGGGAAACATTTTTAGGGGAGAGGGGACATGCCACCTTTGTATGGTGTTGGTTCATTATATGCTTTTAATCCAGGAAAATACTGTCTTCTCACTTCAGGTACCCAGGTGACCACTCAGCACGTTGATCCTCACCTTTGGTAGGTATCCTTGTGTTTGTGGTGAGCTTTGCCCAACTTCTTTCTGCCTGGGTTTAGGAGGTTGTCAAGACCCATAAGTGCTGCTTCCAATAATTTTCAGGGCTGTGCTCCCTGTTTGCCATCTATCCCTGTCTCTTATACACATCTAGATGTGTATAAGAGACAGATCATGGGCAGTATCTCACTACTTCTTTTGGTGTCCTGTGTTGATACCTCAAAATTCAAGTTTGTCACTCAAGGCCACAGCAAGAGCAAGAGGCATGCTCGTGCTGGGCATGATAGTGCATACCTGTAATCCTGGTACTTGGGAGGGAGAGACAGGAGGGTCAGTAGTAGTTCAGTAGTTCAAGGCCATCATGAAGACCTGACCCTGCCTTTAAAAACGACAAGTGTAGTCCTCAGGAAATCACTTCCTAAGCCCCATGTTCTCATCCATAGGTACCACGTGCACAGACCTCTCGGCCGGAATCTCCAGGGATGACCAGCCCCTCCCCGCGCATCCAGATAATTTCCACCGACTCTGCGGTAGCCTCACCTCAGCGCATTCAGGTACTCAAGTCAGTTATACTGGATTTCTTCATTCTGTCCACAAGCAAACCTGCCTGAGAGTTTCACTACAGAGTATATACCTCTTAGCATCAAGTTCAGTGTGAGCTTATTTATTTGGAAAGCAGCAGTTAAAAGTTTGTATTCGTCAAAAAAAAAAGTTTGTATTCGTTTACGTTACTTTTAAAGCAAAAGTATGAACTGTTGCTTCAAACTACTGGATGATGGACCATTTTATTATTTACTTGTTTACAAATTGAGAAGCAATATATATTTTATTAGAATCAGGAACCCCTGCTTGTAGTCACATCCAATGCCCTGACTTAATAGGTTTTTCAATCGAGGCAATGACAATTTTAATGCTTCACTTTTTCTATTTGGAAAATATATATAATAGAGCTTGCCCCAGGATTTTGTGAGGAATCAGCGGGTATAATGCTTTTAAAATGCTTAGAAAGGTGTCTTGTACATAATCATGTTCAATATGTGTTGTCTATACATAGTAACTAGCGGTAGTGGTAGTGGTAGTAGTAGTAGTATTGTTAACTGTTACTTAAGCAGGGGCAGGGCTATGAATCTGTCTTTAACCCACTACTCTTTTGAACAAAAAGACTTTGGAAATTATGGCAAGAAACTGGAAGGAAGGGATTGATGTTTGATTACCCAGCTGAGTCAGGACACATGAAGAGAGATGTTACGTGAGTGTGAAGAATACCAGGGTTGGGACAACAGGATGCCTCAGCAAGTAAAAGCACCTGCCACGGAACCATGGTGACTTGAGCTCAGTCTCAGAACCAACACTAGGAGGAGGAGAGAACAGACTCCTCAAGTTGTCCTCAGATCTCTACATGGGCACCATGGCATGCATGTACCTTCACTCATACACTCATTGCATGCACTCCCGTTTGTGCTCGCACACACATGTANAAACTCACAATAATAAAAAAAATTTGAAAAAAGANTTATTTTTTAAAAGTGAAATAATTTCTGTGTTTTTAGTGTTAATGCATTTTTAATATTTTAGTGTATGACAGCAATGCTTAGAACCTAAATAGTGGCTTCTCTGGAAAGGCTAAGAGGGAAAGATGTCAGGTTAGACAGTGTTTAGCCTGAATTAACAGACCTAACATCTAGTCGGCTATATGACCTAGGGAGAGTTTCCAAACCTTTGTTTCTACAGTGTCACTGCGGATAGTGCAGAAGGATGAAGTGTGATAAGNCGTGCAGCTCTGCAGATGAGTACCAGGAAATGCTAGCACTTGTGCTATAGGAGGTTTTTGTTTGGTTTTGTGTTTGTGTTTTGCAATGGGCTCTCTCGTAGCTCAGGCTGACTAAAACTTGTTGTGTAGCTGAGGTTGGCCTTGAACTCCTGATTCTCCTGTTTCCACATCCCCAGTACTGGAATTACAGGCTGGTGCTAACATACCTAGATTTGTGCTATAGCTTTTAAATGTCCTATTTTTATACTGCTTCAAATTTACAGAAAATAGTAAATAANATTCTGTTATAACCTTTATTCAGATTCACTGTTTGCCATCCAATTCTGAATGTATGTTATATGTAATATTTCTGATTGATTTGATCACAAACTACAGGGATCACTCCTTTGCACTGAATCAGTCGTACAGATTTCTGAATGATGGCATTCTTTTACATAATCATAATTATGTAAAGAAATATTAATACTGAAACATGCCTTTGTAGGATCCCCATAATCCTCATTCCACAACTTCCAAAGTTTTTCTTTTTCCTTTCTGGGATCTGTTGAAATTCATTATTGATTACGATAATAGTAATTAGGTGCCAGGCAACACAAAACACCATCCCTTGTCATGCAGGTTAGCACCAGTGGCTAAAGGTATTGTTGGTGTTCTTTTTATTGTTTTAGGGAGGAGGAGGAACACAGTCCCTCAGTGGAGGAATGGCTGGGGCTGAGAGCTGCTGCTTTGGGGATAGAGATGTAGGGCAGTAACTAGGGAGATGATGAAAGACACAGGAAACATTAGGTTTAATTTTTACTTTTTAATCCAGCTTTTAAAAGGAAGATAAGTTAAAAGGGAAAAAGGATTGCATAGTGTTCCATTTTGGAGATGATTGTGAGATTTTCTGTCTTGTNCATTCTTCAGTGGTGACTTTGTGAGAATTCTCTGTCTTCTGAGGTTCTCCTGGGATGGTCCTCCATCTCCCCTATTTTCAGCTGATGCNTTTCAGGAAAGCATCATTGTAATCATTGATCAACTTTGCTTAAGTGCTTATTTCTAAAATACATTTACNTATATAATATTCAACTATATTATATATTGAGATTCATGTACAATTTTGTTAGAAATCACTTTGTGACATGTTTTTTCTTTTGAAAGTTTGAAATCTTATTGCAATCCCTAGGAGAAGGCTTCTGAGACTCTTATATATAGCCTTTCTATATCTGCTTCCCACTTGCAGTAGCATTGTGTTTTGTGCTTTCTTTGTCCACCACTTTCTGCTGTTTCTTTCTTACTCTAATACTCCAGTGTCCTCTCTTAGATACCCAGAAGAGTTGTTGCTTGCCTGTGGNGGTTGGAGAGGTAATATGTGCATGCTGTACCAAAGTCACACCATTCAAGGAACAGGGTGGGGTGGACATAGGTTTGTCTCAGTAGATCTTTTTTTCTTTTCTTTCTTTTTTTTTGGCCTCAAACTCACTGTGTAGCTGAAGATACCTTGAATATCCATGTGCCTCCTGAGTAATGGAATTACAGGTGTGTGCCACCATACTCATTTTTTGTGGTGCNTGAGGATCAAATTTAGNGCCATGTGCATGTGAGGCAAGCACTCTATTAACTGAGTCAGATCTCTAGCCCTTCCTTTCTTCCTTTAAAAAATGTTTAAGGAATTTTATTTGTTTTTAATTTTATATTATAATTTGAGATTAGATAAAATCTGGAACTTGCAATTTTGGCTAGCCTAACTGGCCAGTAAGCCCTTGGATCTCCTGTGGTTACAGGTATTCCTTGCCATGCCCAGCTTTTATGTAGGTGTTTGGGATGTGACTTCAGGTCCTCAGGCTTGCACTGGAAGCACTTCACTGATTGAGCTATCTCCTCAGCCCGTCTTGCTGTTTCAGAGAAGGATCAACATTTTGTGCATCTTTTGCCCTTTGGTTTTTTGTTTTTTATTTTTTTAAAGATGGTTCCATATTCTTAGGTTTCTCTTGCTTGCGATAGAACACACTGTGACCANAAGCAACTTGGAGAGGAAACGGGTTTTTTTGGCTTACACTTCTGTGACAGTCCATATCAAAGGAAGTCAGGGCAGGAACCTGGAGGCAAGAACTGAATCAGAGATGAAGGCTTGCTCCCCATGGCTTGTCCCACTTGCTTTCCTGTGCAGCCCAGGACCACCTACCCAGAGATAGCTGAGTCCTTCATACCAATCATTAGTTAAGGAAATGGTCCACAGGCTTGCTGACAGGCCAATCTTATGGAGATAGATTCTCAGTTAAAATTTCCCTCTTCCTTTTTCCTAGATAAGTCAAGGTTTCTATTAAGTTGACAGAAAACCAACTGGCACACATACAGTACAAAGCAGATGCAACTATTTCTGTTGAGTGACTACTTGATATCCCATTTTTTNAAAAATTTATTTAACTTATTTTTATGTGCATTGGTGTGAAGGTGTCAGATCCCTCAGAACTGGAGTTACAGACAGTTGTGAGCTGCCATGTGGGTGCTGGGAATTGAACTTGGGTCCTCTGCCTCTTAACCNCTGAGCCATCTCTCCAGCCCTTGNTATCCATTTTTATCGCACCATCACTAAAGAAGGCATACTGAGTTATGTTCCCACCAACCCAGCCTGGAGGCATCTATTTTCCCATACTTAATATCATGTTTTACTTTTAAATGTCAGTTTGCTAAATGATCTGTTGATGCTGTGTAACTTTTATACTTTTATATAAATGTACATAATAAACAAAAAATATTGGTTTTGTATATATTTTCAGGTTTTTTGTTTTATTTTTGCTTTTTGAGACAGGTGTTTTGTAGATCAGGCTGGCCTCGAACTCACAGAGATCCACTTGCCTCTGCCTCCTGAGTGATGGGATTAAAGGTATTTTCAGGTTTTAGGTAACAAAAAGTATTGTTTTCTGTGTCCTTCCCTGTATTCTTACTCCACTTATTTTTCAACCAATNGGCCTTTTGAAAATGATACCTAACTTTGTTGAAGTTATCTTACTGTATTTAAATATACTTTATGATCCAAATTACTTTTTGCATATATATGCACATACTTGTGCATATATATGAAAAGGCTATGCCTTTCCATAACTACTGCTCTGAAGTATCTTTGGTCTTTTAGCTGAGTTATCTGCTTTACAGGAGAGACCTATTTAGGAAATGGTGTGGAGACCATCTGTAAAATGTCGAATAATTCTCATTTAATTCCTACTGCCCTTCTCTTCCTAACGGAAAATGTTGGGGTTCTACAGAATTATACTTTGGTATGGTAATATATTGTGTATCCTAATAAAATATGCCTGAAGATCAGAGGACATAACAAGCCACTAGATTAAACATAGATGCCAGACAGTGGTGCCACACACTTTTAATCTTATATCTCGGGAGACAGAGATCCATGTGGATCTCTGTGACTTCAAGGCCATGCTGGAAACAGAGCCAGGCATGGTGACGCACACCTTTAATCCCAACACTTGAGATCCCATGTCTTTGGGAAGGACACTCGCCTTTAATCCCAGGAAGTGATGGTAGGAAGCAGAAAGATATATGAGGCATGAGGACCAGGAACTAGAGGCTTTTGAGCTTTTAGGCTTTTGAGCAGTTCAGCTGAGATTCATTCAAGTGAAGACTCAAAGGCTTTCAGACTGAGGAAACAAGATCAGCTGAGGAGTTGACAAGGTGAGGTTGGCTGTGGCTTGTTCTGTCTCTCCGATCTTTCAGAATTTACCCCCAATATCTGGCTCTGGGTTTTTTATTAATAAGACCTTTAAAGATTCATGTTACATATAATCGTGTCTTCAGCCTGTGTTTTATTATTATTTATTATTATTATCAGAAATAATATTGTTTTGATTTCTATTTAAGTCTCATTGAGTTTGAGAACATATTATGTATGCTTTCCACTCTGCAGACTNTTTTACAATGCATTTTAAGAGCTAGAACATAGTTTCTGTTTGTGACTCTCCTGTGCAAATTTGAGAAGGAGGGGCATGTGAATGTTAAGAGGGGTTATCATATGAATGCCGTTTATATCAAGCTGATTGTGCTGGTTAGCCTACTAGTTCCTTACTAGTTTTTGTGCCTNCTGGTGCTTACAGGAAGGCATTGACATCTTCAACTATAGCTGTGGATTTCTTTATCCCTNTCTCTAATTCTGTCTGAGTTTGCCTTGTTTTGTTTGCCTGATTGTTTTGTGGGTTTGGTNCTAGTGATGGAACCTAGGGTTTTACACATGCTATCCAATAGCTGAGCTACATCCTCCTAACTCCAGATGCCTAATGTATTTTACTCCTTGTTGTTTGGTGCATATGGATTTAGGATTATTACATCTTTCTTTGAGAATTGATTCTCATTATGTTGTGCCTCTTTACAGGGCCTGAGAGTTTCCTTGTTTTGGAGTTTATTTTGTTGGAGATTAATATAGTTACTCCATCTTTTTGTTGTTGTTATGTTAATCCCACTGATTGAGAATAAGACCACTACCACAATTTAAAGCTAAATTTGAAGCAAGCTTTAATTAGTCAGGTGGATGGGCTCTGGCCAGCTCTATGCCCAGGTTCCTGGAAAATGGCCCTGAATCAANTTTTGCAAAGGCTTAAGAAGGAAAACCCACAATTCATTGTATTTTCCTTCAGGTCCAATCAGGGGTAAGCATACATCCTGACATATTTCCTGCCTGTGAACTTCCCACCCACATGTGCACATCGGGTACAGATGGGTCAAATGAACTTCTTTAGGGGAGTGAAAAACATGTGGCCTGTTATCTCCCATAAACAATAGCCTCCAGCATTTCAGGAACTATCTGTCCTTGAGCAAGGGGATTGCATGTCACAGACATTTTTCATGGCTCTCTTAGGCATAGTAGTTAAAATGTAACTTTGGCTCTCACAGTTACTGTTTTTTTTATCTTTATGTACAAGATACATCTTCATCTCTTCATTTGTGTCTTTATGAAATGTGCTGAGTCTTGTTTTACCTAATAATCTTTGTGTTTTCATTGGTGTATGCAGACCATTCATATTTATGTGTTTATCAGTAACTTAAGATTAATATCACCCTTTTGTGTAACTTCTGTGTTAAGTGCCAGAGGTTTTTGTTTCTGGTTTTAGTGGAGATATTTATGTGATTTCTTTGGCTGCATATCAATATATATCTTTTAAAAATGCTTTCTTTCAGTTGTTGCCTTACTGCTTACAATTTATATTTTAATACTTTAAGACCACCTACAAATGATACACATTACAAAAATGCATATTACATAAAAAGAAAAATATTTTTAATTGCACTTCAGTCTGTTTGCCGTGTTGTGTCATCCCTGCCTCATCTAGTTCACCCAACTATACTCAAAAAGCAGTTTTCTATCCATTTCCCCTTCACCTTATTCCCTGGAAACCAACAGTCTGAAGAAAAACACAAGATGTGTGTTGTGCTCAGCTCTTTCACTAATCTGTAATAAGTGCCCNTCACCTCTGAATGGGTANAAGATCACAGAGAGCAGGACCTCTCCTCTCAGTCCTCTCCACCCAGTTCTCTCTAACTGGTGGGCAGAGAGCAGGGAAATCTGGGCTTGCCTCTTAGTATAAGCTTCCTAAGACTGCAGTACAGTCTTCCCCAAACTTTGTGACTTAACAGAAACAAGTTGTGCCACAGCTCTNGAGGCCAGGCATGTGAATAAAATTGAGGTGCTGCAGGGTCTAAGGAAGCTCCTGCTTAGCTTCCCTGCTTGCTTGCAGCTGTTTCTCTCCAAGTTTGCTTCTGTTGTCTCCTAGTCTTTTGTGAACTCTACTAGGCAAGGATGGGTGNGACTTTGTGCAACATACCAAGCTCAAGGTTGTGTTTTGTGTTTACTTAGTGTTCCTCATAGAAGAAATGGTACATAAAAGCTAAGTGTGGTGTCACACACCTGTAATCCCAGTCCTTNAGAGTCTGAGGGATAAGAATTATGAGTTCAATGAAGACGAGGCTCTGGGTCTTTGAGGAATTGGAATCAGGCCTTCTTCAGTGCACTGTCTTTTATTATCTTCTCTCCATGTGCCAGGCCTCTTCTGGCTCTGACCACACAACAGTAAAGTTAGATGTGGTCTCTAAGAGATCCCAGAGTCAGAAAATGGAGTGGGCTGGTGATGAATCACAGTGGTAAGCTAAGTGAATTCTGTCACCTAGACAAGGTGCCCTTCAAAAGTATCACTTATTTCAAGCAACTCTCTCCAGATTTTTTGAAGAGTTAAGGCTGCTTTCTTTTTTGACTATGACAGGATAGGAGCGTTTCCTTTCTTCCTCCCTCCCTCCCCCTCTCTCTTTCCCTCCCT
>LZPO01055087.1:603914-618365 GCA_001675575.1 Neotoma lepida | reverse complement strand
ATATTTAAGATTTTCAAAAACCAAGGCTAGGGATACCCCGTCCTCAAAAAGGACAGCAATTTGAGAATTAACAACTCTTTGCTATTAGGTCCCAGTGAGTCCCCTCTGTTAAAGTCATTGAGAGTGTTCTGAGTACTTACAGTAAGTAATGGACTNTCTTAGGCATTCGAGATTTAAATACAACCAAAACATAAACCTGTCTTCAAGATGATAAGAGTTCATCTTCTGCCTGTGATGAGAAGTAACTTTTAATGTAACTTTTCAGTTGAGTACTTGTCCTGCAGTCACAGAATTTACTACCGAGGAAAGTAGTTCAGCCAAGTGGGGTGGAAACCATGTCTGTATAGCTGTTACCTTCCTCATCTAGAAAGGAGCACTTGTTGATTTCTGTTGTAAACAATACTTCTCAGCTTCCTTGTCTGGTTGTTCAAACAGTGAAAAATATGCCAACTTTCTTTATAGAAGTAAAGAACTTTTGTTCCCATTTGTCTTCTAAAATATGCCGTTAAATTGTACACAAAACAAAGAGTATTTTTACAACAGAAAAGATAATTCAGCCACCAGTGTCAACTCTACATTGATTCAGAATTGACATCATTAGAAATGTTAGGGCTAACCGGGTGGTGGTGGCNCACGCCTTTAATCCCAGCACTTGGGAGGCAGAGGCAGGAAGATCTCTGTGAATTTGAAGCCAGTCTGGGCTACAGAGTGAGTTCCAGGACAGCCAGAGAAAAGAAGAAGAAGAAATGTAAGGACTTTCTCATAAAACAACATTGGTGTAGAAACCTGAGTATAAGAGATTTTTTTTTTCCCTAAAGAAGAGAAAAAGTTACTGTTTCATTGAATACAAGTATAACATCTGATCCTTCTATACCTTATTTCTCACACTGAAAACACCCTCAAGAATATAACCATCTGTCAGCACCTGTGTTACTGTCATCTTTGTCCAAGCCCCTTTTCTCTTTCAGACAATTGCAACGTCTCCCCAGCTAGTCTTGCAGTTTTCCTTCAGCAATTTCTTTCATGAAGGGAGAATACTTAGCAGTTTAGGTCAGATCATATCATTTCATATCATTCCTCCACTTCAAATCCTGAAGTAGCTTTCTTATCAGTGTTAAGCCAGAGTCCTTACATTGGCTTTCCAGACCCTCATGACCCATCTCTTCCCTCTCAGATCCTCTTCTGCCATCTTCCCCTCGCTCAGTCCAGCCTCGGGTGCTTCTGTGTATTTATATTCTTTCTGCTAGCCCCCACTCCTTTGTACCTGCATGGCTAGTTTTCTCTCTGATCAGTGGGGATCTCTCGTGGCCATCCTATATAAAATGGCAACATAACACCCAGCCACTCCTTCCTTCCTTCCCTGCTGTCATTTTCTTTGTAGCTTATCCAATTTATCCTTTACCCTGGTCACTTTATAAAGCAGGGATGTGATGTATGCTAGGATTTTTTTTTTCTGTCCCCAGTTGCTAATGGATAATAAATTAATAAATCCATGTGATTAGCAGTATAGCTGTAGCTATCTTTGCCTCCTGTACTTTGCTTAATTGACATGAAAATGGTCTGAACTACAAAAGATCTGAGTTATCTTCAAAGAAGGAAAACTGTAGCCATATTTTAGCCTTTACATTATAGAACATTAACTGTGCTTAAACCTTATAAATAGTTGAAGATGGGAGTGGGAAAAGCTCCAGTTTTTCATTAGAAAAGTAAACATCTTTTGATTGACAAAGTTTACCAATGTTATTTTCTTGTGAGTATAGACTCTGAGTTTAGATACATGAGAACTAGAAGACATGCATTTCATTTCCATCATGGAGTCGTAATATTAGGAAATGGAGGTTTTGAAGTCACATATCATCTTCATCCAAGTTTAGCAATAGAAACATTGAATTTTTCAAGGTTAGGGAAGCAGATAGCCTCAAGGTCACACTCTAAAGTTAGTGTGGTGTTGTTGCCTGGTTTTTATCCTGTTTATAATCCATNTCATAGTCCCTTTTACTGCTCTACTAAATTTTCCAGTCAGAACATGAAAAGAAGCATGTTATAGGCACTGTACTTTTGTTGAAGGATGGTGTAGGAGCCACAGCTTACTCCTTTGACAGGCTGTCTTGTCAGCTCATTTACTCATTGCCCTCCCCATAGTGAATTCTCTAGTTATTTCAAGGGTTTGACTACAAATCTTTCATTTTCCAGAGGGGCCAAGTTAATCTAAGTGTCTGGCTGTGTATAAATGCACATGTCAGAATTGGTAGTGAGTAAGTTGGGTAAGAGGTTTTAACTGTTGGTAATCTGCCAGCCTTGGTTGTTGTTGCCATTGTTCTAGAAACTCCGTAGCTTTGAAGATAGGTGATTGCTTTAAATGAGCATATTACCAGGCANTAGCCACATGCACTTCACTTGCCAGTACACGTTAGAGTTCAAAGCTTTTAGATGCTTATCTTTGAGCTCAGGAGTTGTAATGAGGTTTTTGGGATCCTTTCCTGGATCTAACTTTTTATTTCATGTAAAGCTTTAGGCTTTTTAGTAGATGTGATTGTAAAAATATGATCTAAGGTTGCTGTGGACACTGGATATGAACTGCACCAACTCTGGGCTTCAGGAAGAATGTATGACGAGATCTAAAATATTTCACAATACCTAACAGTTATGGAGTTCACTAGAATGAAATAAGGCACACTAACAACAATGAAAATAGTCCCATATCTCCCATACATGAACAACTTACTTCAGCATAGCAGCAATTCACTGCTTTTAACTTCTGTCCTTTTCACAGTTGAATCAACAAGTATAAGATATGTGAGGCTTCAGGAACATGTACATGAGCCTGCACAGGGGCCATGATTACCTTCTCCATGTCTTCCTGTTTTAGTGTATGTGTTGCTGCANGGAGCACTGCATTCCTCTTCCAATCAGAAGTCTGAGTGGCAATTATATAGCTTTCGTTTTGTTTTAAACTACTCAGTATAACTATATAAAAGAGAACTTAAACCAAAAATCTTTCAAAGTAAGAATTCAGAGNTGGGGGTGCAGTAGATAATAAAACATGCAAATAGTAGGTTGGTTGGTTTTGGGTTTTTTTGTTTTGTTTTGTTTTGTTTTTCTTGAGACAGAGTCTATGTAGCCCAAGCTGACCTAAAGTCATGGTAATCTTCCTGCCTCTTGAATGCTGGTAGTACAGATACGAGCTTATGAAAGGCTTTATTAGTAATGAAATTGTTAGAAAATCTTCAGCATAATTTGATGAATACCTGTATTTGGAAGAAATAATTGAATAGAATGAACTGAAATCTCATTTTCTGAAAGGCAGAACTAAAACCTGAGCCCTGGCTCCTCATTCAGTGCTCTTTTGTGTCACGTTAGTTCTTTGTGTCATAAGCAACCTGTATTGATCTCTGGCAGGGAGAATGTAATGCTCTTGTGTATTCGTATCTGATAGAGAGTTTAGACCAAGTAGCTTAACAGATTTCTATCACATTTTTTGTCTTTCCCCCAATGTATCGGTAGGGGACAATTGTCATTATTATACTGACATACCACNTTTCCTGGTAACTCATTATAAATATTAAACAATGTTTGTAATACTTTTTTAAAAGATTTACTTGTGGGTATTTTGTCTGCATGTATGTCTGTGTAATGTGTGTGCAGTGTCTATGGAGGCCAGAAGAGGATGTCAGATCCCCAGGAACTAGAGTTATAGGTGGCTGTGAGCTGCCATGAAGGGGCTGGGAATCAAACCTGGGACCTCTGGAAGAGCAGCAGCAAGTACTCTTAACCACTGAGCCATCTCTGCAGACCCTCGATTTTTTTTTTTTTCATGTGTTGAAAAGGCAGCACTGACATGCACTTCATCTCCTCTTCCCTGTTTATTACACTTTTCTCAGATATGTATTCAAAATGAAGTATTACCTGGCTTTTGTTAAGAGTGATCGGCAGAATTTAGAAACAAGAAATGGTTCTTAAGATAAGACATAAGTTTAGGATCTTTGTGATTTCTTTTGGTAAGTACGGCAGAAGCTAGCCTGAACACTTTTCAGAAGTTTTGGTGTATTTGGGGAAGTTAAGACCTGTGGGTCCTTGTCATTTTGTTGTTTGCTTTTATTTTATGTATGTGCACATGCACCAGTAGGCAATCCTATGACTATAGAGCCATCTGCAGGAAAACTATCAAGTTGCAACACAGTTAATAACTCTGTTACCAGGTTGTTTTAAGTGATAAATTAGAAGTGANAGACCGCAGTTCATGTGGTGAAAGAAATGGACAGCCAAGAGATGCTGGANCTGTTAGTGCTGAGGGAAGCCAGCACTTTAATGTTCTTTAATGTTTTAAAGAAAACTGTTTTGTCATGGTAGTGTGTGATCAAAAAGCATACCCTTTGCTTTGGAGCTTACAGATTTCGGTATTGACAGGTTTGCCTCATTGGAGGAGCTATGCAGGAAGTGCCCTAGGAGTGACCTGACAGTTCTGTTGGTGTCTTGACAGAGGATACTATTTGTTTACTTGCTTGCTTCTCCAGGAGATTGGGCTACTTTTAACACATCCTCAATATAGTCTTGGGATGGATGGATGCATGCATNCATGGATGGATGCATAGATGCATGGATACATGGATGGATGGATTGATTTTGTTTTTTTCAGGACAGGATTTCTCTGTCTTGTAACTCACTTTGTTGACCAGGTTGGCCTCGAACTCACAGAGATCCACCTGCCTCTGCATCCATGAGTGCTGCGATTAAAGGCCACCAAGCCTGGCTAGCTTTGGAAGTTTCAAAAGAGGAATTAAGCACATATTCTTGCCCCTACCCAGAAAAATACAGGTCATGTAGTTGTTTTCTGTTAGCTATACTGATGAATATTTTCTATTTTGTTAATCATGAAACATTTCTAGCCCTCAAATTAGATTGTGAGATATTTTTAAAGAAACAATAAAAATCTTGCTATCNCATAATAAATGAATTTTATCATGTGTCTTTGCTCTGTGCTGAGTAATAGTTTTAAGGGGGAGTCCCTTTTTTGTTTTATTTTGCTGATGATACCAGAGGTCAAACTAGGACTGTAGGTAGATTGATCACACACTACCACTGAGCCACATCTCCAACACCCAAATGGTGTGGACAGTGTGTAGCATAGCCTTTAGATTTTGGTTAAAATGTTANTCTTCACAATTAAGACTTAAGTGGAAAATTTTTCCATGGTCACAAGTTAGGTCATTGATTATTTTAGGGAGTGGTTGCAAGATCACTGATTTCAGGTCAGTAGCTGTTATCTTAATTAATGTTAATGTGGAGCAGACATCAGAGGTGGGGATAANGGGTCAATGATTTTACTAGAGTTTTATATTCTTGTTTTCTTTGTTGTAAGCATTTTAGAATATGAAGATATTGGGGCTGGAGGACAGTCTCTTCAACACTCAGAATTTTTTTTTTTAACTAAAGTAGCACATACTACAAAAATTGGTCAGATATAAAATCTTTAATTTGGATGTCTTATTTGGTGCCTGACTTAGCAATATTGCCCCCAAATCCCCAAATTTAGGAGACTGGTTATCATAAATCATTTCTTTTCAGGCTAAATTGGGAAGGGGAAGCCTTGGGGAAAGTGTCTTTCATTTGAATTTGCAGTTGTAGAGTCTGTTCCTCCCATTTTTTGAGACCAGGTTAGGCTGTCCTCAAACAGCACTCCTATGGCCTCAACCTCCTGGGATTGATGGTGTGCCACNGCATTAGGGGGGTTCAGTTTTTAATCCTCATACATCTCTCTTCACCCTGACCTCCCTTGGATTCAAGAATTTGTTGTTTACTAAGTTCCATCCTTTAAGGATTGTGGACTTAATTTTATGTGAACTTTTAAATTTGGCTTCATCACTCTTAAAGTCTACCTTCTAGGAACTACTTTTCTTAGAAATAATGTCAACTTTTCATGAGGAATTGTGTCATGTTTAGATTTACTTTCCTAGCCAGGCTGTCTGTTTTTTTTGGGATAGTAGAATGTGGCTTGCTTAGAAGAATGTACAGTAAGATTAACTGGTAACTGTCTTTGATTAATTCAGTATTTGTGATTCTATTCAATTTTCTTTGAAAAGTTGTATAGAATTTTATGTCACTTGAAACATTATTGCTTAAGGATAGTTTAACAANCATGCTTTAAAACAAGATATGACCTTTGCCTTGATCCAAATATCAAGAATAAAGATGAACAAATAAAAGAATAGAAAATACAAAATAATTCCAGTTAGTTTTGCCTGTCTCTCCAAGAAGATCTATTTTCAGTCAGTAGAAAATGAAAAAGAACAGAGCTTGGAGTTTGAAAGTTTCTGGGAAAGTCCTTAGCCTACTTGACTTTATTGAAACTATTTTTTCAAGAATCTTTTGAAAAGAGGTAAAGCATTTACTTACGTAGTTTAGGTCTCTGCCTCATGATTATTGTAATAGCAATAAAAAGAACTTGGGAAATTGGTGAAAGGCTATAAACCTTAAGCCAGGAATCTTGGGTTTGCTAATCAAAGCTGTGTGGCTCCAAGTCAGTTTCTTCAGGATCTCTGGCATCTCATTCATCACATTGCCTGCATGCTCANTGATTCCCATCTTGTGATAACACGTGTGTTATTTGAGGTGGTTAGACTAAATTATGTGAATATTAAGTCTGATGATGACGTAAGTGCTTCTGCAGCATTGTAGTCAGGATGAAGAAGTGCTCCTGATTGTGCAGGCGACACAGGCCTGCCTNAAATCAGGTTTGAAAATGTGCCCTTCTCCAGCTGACTGAGTCAGGAGATTAACCCTTGACAAGTTCCTTTAAAAAAAAAGGAGGGGGAGGGCAAAGATTAAACAACTGCTTTGACTAAAGCAGCACTTGATCAGCTAGAAGCACTCCCTGTAAAGTGAGTCGCCCAGGGAGAGGAGCTGCAGCTGTTTCATAGATTGGAGATTTTGTTGGTGAGTTTTGTTGTTGTTGTTGTTGTTTGTTTGTTTGTTTGTGGTTTTTAAAAGAGAAAAATACCTTGTCATAGAAGATAATTGTGATAAAGAAAATGACTACCCATATTAGCCACTTGCAATTTTCCTTAGGTAAGGTATACTTCCAGAAGATGGTACTTCAGAATAGCAAACTTAAAAGACCTTGCTGTAGCAGGCAGGTAGAATTTGAAAAAAATGATATAAATTCTCATTAATTTTCTCAACGATTTTATAGTTTTCAGGAAGAATTATTAATAATATTATACAGACTTCTCCAGGTGTGATTTGTTGAGTCCCTGAACCTCCTCTCAATTCAAGTAGTAGTGCATATACTGTGGCTGGTGCACTATGGGAGAGGAGGTCTGGGGTGGGTGAGAGGCTTTATATCGTTTTAAAAATTGTTTATGTATATAGGTGTTTTGCCTGCGTGTATATCAGTACACCACATGTGTGTCCTGGTGTCCTGGTGTACTCAGGAATACAAAAGAAGGTGTTGGATCCCCTGAGACTGGAGTTACAGATGGTTGTGAGCCACCATGTGGGTGCTGGGAATGGAAACTGATCCTCAGAACGAGCAGCCAGTGCTCTTAACAGCTGAGCCTCTCTCTAGCCCTCCCTTCTACATTTCAACTAAACAGTAAATTTTAACCAGTTGTTGATTCCATAGCCCCCCCCCAAAGTTTGTTTGGTTTTACTTTGAAATTTGTTGTTGATCTGATTGTTTGTTCCCTTCAGATTATTACATTATTGCCGCTAAAATAAAAACTGGGAAAGAAATTCTGAATGTTTCATTGTGTTGTAATAGCCATGGTTGCATAGAGTTACATTATACTGCTTGTTTTACGAGCTAGCAAGCACTTTCCCTGTTGAGTTTAACCCCTGCAGGCTTCTCCTTTCTTACCCATTGTAAAAGTTATCCCAGGTAGAAAGAAAATTCTGAGTGTTGTCAATGTGTTGACGCTNCCCTCATCTTGGTCCCCCATGTTTGCTATTGAAAGGTGAGAATTTTTTTTTTTTTAGTAATTAATAGAAAAAAATTTTATCTTAGATAATTGATTTTTTTTTCTTTTTTCAGTTATTATGTCAAAAGAGAACAACTTGTCTATGAAAGACTAAAATTTACTTAGAAGGTTTTAAGACATGGCATTGTTAATTGTAAATCAAAGCTTTTCATGCAGTTCTCCAAGGGCTGAAGCAGGCCTTTGTGGTCTCTCAGGAGGGAGGAAGTTGCCTGCGCTCTGCAGACTGGCATTTAATAGCTGCTGCGCAGTGATGTTCTTTTGCAGCTGCTGCTAGGCCCTTTCTCTATCTGGGGAGAGTGGGGAGCTCGCATTGTTGGCCGATGCTGTCAGCTTTTGAATCCCGTGTTAGTCGGCCTTATTGCCTGGTGCTGTTTTATTCCTGTGACTCAATCAGTATGGTTTCTAAGAATGGTGTTTGTTTGGAGGCTTTGTTGTTTGATTGGTTTGGTTTTTGTTTTTTGTCTCTTACAGACTATTCCTAGAATATTTCAGTGAGGTTTTCTGCCTCATGAAAAGTGTCTTTTTAAAAAGTGATGTGTCCTTTTGCACAGTCCAGTTGTTATCTTTGAAGCACAGAGGGAAGAAATAGTACAAAGAGGGTATGATGGGGGAATGAGAAAAATAAAGGTTGTTGTTCTATTTTTCTGGGTTAGAATCTGCACAAAATGATAAATTGTAAGACTTTTTAAATAGTAAATGTGTCTGTTTTAGAGACAAAGTTTCAAATCTTTTGGCTTCATAGTAGTATGATGATCTAGAAAAATCTGAGACATTCATTATTTTTTCTAAGAAATGTGATTTTTTTAACACGAATATATAACTATTCCATAGGAATAAGGAGAGACTTCTAGTAAACCATATTTAGTTTACTACCTAGAATGTATGTTTTATCTTTAAACTAACTAGTCTTTTATTCTTTAAATTCAAACAAGCCTTTTTTTTATTCCATCACCAAATTGTTTACCACATACTAGATGTTCCAGAGGGCTGCATTCTTTTGTAAACTTTTCACTAGTGTTGTGAATGAGAAATCCAAGGAACTTTATAAACAAAAGTCTGTATTATTAAACTTTTCCTTTTTAAGAATATCATTTTAAGCACAGATAACTTATTTTTAAGATAAATTTCCAACTTTTAAATTTTTTTTCCACCGTGTAACAAAAACCAAACAACAACAAAAATTTCTAAAACACATTGTGTTCTAGCCAGTGAAGTGGTACTTAAATGATGGTCCACTTTCTCCAGGAAGTGATTTTGTACAAGACTTATCTGTCTGGATCTTCCTTGTCCCACATGATTCAGTGTTTCCAGTTCCTGATTGCTTGATCATGTGTTTATCAGAGTTGAAAGCAACTTTAGACCTGCCAGATGGTAATGTTGCTGGAGGTGTAGCAAGCAAGGCTTTCTTTCACAAGTGCTCTAACTTAATTCAAACTAAAGACAGATTAGTACAAGATTGGTCAGTCAGTCTCTCTCTCTCTCTCTCTCTCTCTCTCTCTCTCTCTCTCTCTCTGTGTGTGTGTGTGTGTGTAAATTTGTTATTCTTTGGTACATTTACCTTTAGGATACAGTATCTCTTTTTATTTAGAGTGTGTGACTTGGATATTTATTTTAGCACCCCAAAAGTTTGTCTATTTGGTATCTTCCACCAATGTGAGGACTTGGTGGAAATTGAAAGAGGTTGATTACAGCATAAANCCTCCCTCTAAGCTCTGTGAGTTGGTTCAGTCCTATTTTGCATAAGTTCTTTTTGAGTAGTTCCATGTGTGTATGCATACTACTAAGGACTTGTACTGCTTGTGTGGATGTATGTCTTGGAGAGAGGCTGTGTGCGTCAGCTGCAAATAACATTTTCAAAATCAGCATGTATTGTGCTTATCCTGTCCCTGGAATGGGCAGCAATTCTTTGATGTATTACTACAATGGAAAAACGGTAAGCCTTTTTCTTTCTTCATACAGTGCCTTACTGACTTGTTTAATGGGAAGCAGTGCAGTTTAATTGCATTTTAGTAAAACCTGTGGGNTTTTTTTATTCTTTTACTATAAATTAGATTGTATATTTATTTGTGTCAGTAAAGTCATGTCTTCAATAGTTACTTGGAATAGTGACTCTAGCAACTCAGTAGTTGTTGGCTTTTTTTTTTTAATTAAGTATAGAAAAAAAACTTGAATTTGAGTTCTTTTTAGTTCTAATATTAATATCTCTCATAGCATAAGTTTGAAAGTACTTTTTTTACTTTTTCATATATTATAAATATAATTTATACATAAGGACATAAACATATTGAGTATTGTGTGATGCTTTGTAAATGGATGGGAAAGATGAAAGTCATCTTGGGTATTCATAAGAAGAACAAGTATGAAGCTCTGGGAATGATTAGAGAAGCAGTCAGCCAGTGAGGGCCGTGTTTCCTGTTTGGAGTTTCAGGTCCAAAGCCTGACTTTCCTGGGATACCATCTGCTTCTAATCATACTAGAATTTTGACCCTGTGCAGATTCATAACATAAATCACTATTTTTAAAAATGCATTTCTACATTTCCAAGTAATATATTCCTGATCAATTTATAGNCNGTTNTTTAGGTATTTTAAAATAGTTTTCTGCATTGCCAAGCAAGATTTAGTATTAACTACTTAGTATATTTCTGAAACTGTGTCTTTAAAAACCATAGGAATTTTGTNTATTGTCAAAAGTGTCCTAAGAGATTTGGAGTTACCATTGTGAAATATTTGATATACATTACAAAGCATTACCTTAATGCCTGCTTAGTACTCACCTGAAGTTTAATAGCCACCTTCTCAGCATTGTTTTAATTCTCTCACATTTTATGAAAAATTCATTTGTTGTAGCTTCAATGATTTTGGAGAAAGGCATTTTAAATATATTCTAAGTTTTGATAAACTAGTTACATTTTCCTAAAATAGGGTAAAGTTGGGCATGGTTACCCTTTCCTTTTTGCTGATTGAAAGTGTTTGAATGTAGCATGTGCTGTTGGAAGGCCCCTGAGAACTGGGAGAAGGGCTTTTTTTCTGTCGGCTGTTTGGTGCCTTTTGGACCCGTCCAGTGGATTAACTGTGGGTTGTTGAGTAAGCATTCTTAGCAGATGACAATTGGGCCAAAAAATACTTAAGTTCATTGAAAGTATATGTTCAGGCTTCCTGTATTCAAGACCTTTCGCGAATGTGAGAGGTGGATTTTAGTGGGTAAGTGAAATTACTTTTTCTCTGATAACTTCTTTACCAGCTGCCTTTCAAATGTAAANATATTTTTCTTTTTTGTCCAATTCTAAGTAAAACAGTCCGTTGTTTAAAGGTGGCATGCAGCTATGTGAGCATGCACACATGTAAGTTCAATCAAGTTGACTTCCCAGAGCCCTGGAGCGTGAGACTGTAGCTCAGATCACTCTGCCACAGCCTTTCTCTTTGTTCTGCGCTGAGATGGGTGGTGGGACAGTTTTGATAGTAGTAAGCATTTACAGGTTTATGATACATGGCATAGCTGGTATGATAAAGATGTGTAGCTTGAAAATTGNTAGCCCTGTGTCTAACATAGATCAAAGGTGACTTACATGTTCTTGAAAAATACATAAAGCAGTCATGCATTGTCTCAGTCCTGTGTTGTGAGAGTCTACACATCTTACTGTTTTATACATGGTTCTCTAATAATTAGGAGAATTTCATTGAAATTATGAGAAACATTCTCTAATAACTTGAGTTTTCTTCAGTAAGAATATTATAAAGTGTGTATTTATGCTAACCAACGAGTATGTAAATACGTCATCATCATTTGAAAGTGTCAGTCTACCAAGCTTTCATGTAAAAAGTAAAACTTTATTAATATCTTGACTCTAAAATGAAATGTCCCTCAAATGTACTCTGTTATAGGATTTTTATAGAATTTTGGTGGTGAATGGGTTAAGTTTGAGGTTATTCTTTGGCTCGTTTTACTGATTTAAGATGATTTATATAGAACATTAATATTTTAAATGCTAGTAAGTTCCCATTGATTTCATTGTTAACACAGCATAGCAGGTGTTCTGGGAGTGAGTGAGTAGTTCTGGTCTACAGCATAATGCCTTTTCTTTTCCAGCATTTGTTTTTAAATTTTAATTTTGTTCCACGTACCTTAAGAATTTGAGATCTTTTTATAAAACCAATCAAATGCTAGGACAAGTGAGATTAACCAGAGAAGAAGAGCCTTGTGTTACTACTACAAGTGTGTGATTAGTGTTACATTGTTGGGCACGTAACAGGCTTAACTCTGTTTTTCCACTATTTGAAAACAGATGTCCTGTGTCACGTGTGTGACTGTATACTATACAGTACATTGTAAAGTATTAATCTTTGTAACAAGTAGGGGAAATAGAACTACTTTTGAACATTATGCTCTTTTTAAGATTTTTAAAAATATCAAGGAATAGTAAATTTCTGAGGCTTCATTTTAAGAATTTAGTTTGCATTCAATCCTCTTATTGACACAAATGATGTTCTTCAAGCAAAAATGTAGAAGGTCTTGCAGGAACATTAAGACTGGCATTTCCGCCTGTCTGTAATCTGAGTGGCCTTTTTATTAATTTTAATTTTTTATTATTATTATTTAGTTGGTTAATTGATTCAAGGTGACTTGAACCAAAGATACCTCAAACTTTCCAGGTTTTTTAACCAGTGAGAGTCAGGACAAAAGTCAAAGTTTTAAACTCAGACTGGAATACATTTTGAATGTCGAACTTCTTTGGATGGCATCTGGATAAGAAAACACAGAAACCAGTGCTATTCCAAGGCCACTCCAGGCCATGGACCATGTGGAAACCTTTATGTCTGACTCCTTCAAGTCAGAAAGCTGTCTTCATCTAAATGCTGGGAGCCTCGTTTCATAAATAAGGACTGTGAGATTCAGAGGCATAAAATAATTTGTTTAAACCCCACCTAGATCATAAGTTCTGAATTTGAGGCTAATTCCATCGCCAAGATGGGTCTTTTCTTTTATACCATCCTCCAAGTAAATTTGTCTCCACAGTGAACTAAATCAGTTCTTTTTTACCACTTGTGCTAAAATAGTCTATTACTGTATAGCAATTGTAACTGGGGAAAGTACTCGAGTACCTTTACAGATAAAATGTGAATGCCTAGTCATAATGCTGATTGTCTCAATTCTTATGGGTGTGGCTTGTCAGGCTTATTGTGCNTGTGTCTATATCTGTGTCTCCTTGTGTAGTCTGTGTGTGTGTNTGTCTGTCTGTCTGTCTGTCTGTGTATGGCTGGGTATAGAACCCAGGGCCTCACACATGNGTGGCAAACACTTTACCACTGACATGTATCTTCAGCCAAGTCAAGCAGGAATTTTCAATTTTTGAATAATACACTTATTAATTGTTATAGGTGTTTGAAAACAAGAAATTAAACTATCTGGTTCCCTCTTTAATATAATTGGTTACATTAAAATTTAATTTAGCCTTTCTGTGCCCACATAATTTCTTTCTTTGTAAGAATTAGGATAGCAGTGAATTCAAATTCCATTGCAAATTGTTATAAGACTTATTTTTCAAGTGAATATTTTTAATGATCATTATTAAAAGCACACACACACACATGCCCAAAAAACGTGAAAGTATATAGAATTGAAGTTTTATTCTTTGGGGGGTTTAATGTTAGTTACTGTGGGGAAGAACGTACAATGAATTCAAATGTGCAGACCATCTGTGGGCCCAGCATATTAAGTGTAACATTATTATGATAGGAAGCATGAAGTCATGCAAAAATTCTCTGAACAAGACATTGAATGATAAGAACATTTGCATACATCTGTGAGGGGGGCTGAGACTATAATATATGAACTCAAGGAAGTTGTCTTTTTTTCATGTAGATAACTAGAAGGTGATGCATACTTCAGCTTATTTACTAGAAAGTAAGGCCCAAGCTGTTCCTTAGAAATGCCATTTTCTGAAGAAAAATTATCATT
Organism: Neotoma lepida; assembly: GCA_001675575.1. NCBI lineage: Eukaryota > Metazoa > Chordata > Mammalia > Rodentia > Cricetidae > Neotoma > Neotoma lepida. The sequence continues at coordinate 604,431 of LZPO01055087.1, read as the reverse complement.
ATTTGAAAAACAGTTGCATTTATAAAACCAATGAAATATACTAAATGATGTTAAAGTTAATTTTTAACATACGCCTCATTTAATGTGGGGAAAATTTCTACACAGTTTAAAATGGTAATATTAAAATGCTTGTTCCTCCATGAACCAGCAGTTGATTTCAAGATACTTTGCACAGAAAACTGTAAATACCAACTGTTCTGGAGAGGAAAGTTTTTACAATCTAGACATGTTCTTGGAGATTTGGTGAAACGAGGAGAACCCTACAGAATTCTCTCTCTCCCACTTAAAGAGGCCTTACAGCCTTAACAGCTGGTTGGAANAGGAGGGCCTCAAGTAGAGCTGGCTTGTGGCCCTGCACTTAGTTCACTTATGGTGGTGCCAGTGGGGTCAGCACCTATGCAGCTTGGTTGGAACTCTCTAAATCTCTGTAGCTTACACATGAAATTACCATAAAAACTCTAGTAACAGATTGGACTTTATGGCAAAATTTGCCATTTTAATGTTATATATTAAAATA
>LZPO01055087.1:577779-603204 GCA_001675575.1 Neotoma lepida | reverse complement strand
TTTTTTTTTATTTCATATTTTTGGAAGTTTTCATGAATGTACTGAAGATAATTTCTGTTACTAGCCTAGACTATAGACATATTAGTGGTCTATGTTAGCATGTATTAAATTTTTTAATGGTATTGAGTATATTGATTGAAACTTAAAGAGAATTGTTATTAATACCATCCTGATCAAAGAGCCAGTAAAAGTCTGCACATAGAATGATCAGAAAAATTTATATACTTTTCCTTTTCTGCACGCTGGAAGTATTGATCCAAGCCAGGCCTCAGGTATGCTAGGCAAGTGCTCTACTACTTAGCCACACACCCAGCCATTCCATGTTTCTTTATTCCTAATTTGATGACAGTTTTCAAAATGTTTTGAGGATTTGGGTTGCTTTTTCATAGGCCTTAGAGGGTGTAAGATTTCAAATACTTCTTTNAGAGTATTTTGTGTAGTCTGCACTTCTGGGTGAAGGACTGTTTACCCATGTGTGGTAGTTTAAATTAAGAAAATGAAGTGTAAAATTTCATTTTTTTTTCTTTGTACCATCTACATCTCAGGTGGCCACTGAATAATGGCTGCTGCATTGCATGGCACATNGGATAGCATTTCCTTATCTTCTGAAGGTCTTCTCATGTTCTGGGAAAGGGCCCCTTAATTAATAGTCACACATACTAAAGAACACTCACCCCTGCTTGTCATTTGAGCTATTAAAAATATCAGCCATCAGACTATTTTTCTTTTTAGCTAAAGCTTCTGATACACTTATTTATTTTATTACTTGGCATCTTTTCTCAGTGGTTACCAGACTCATTATGCTTCCTTGTGCAGGGCTTTTCCAGTATTAATTACAAGAAGGGTGCATTGAAAAGAGATGTAGTGCACATTGCCAACCTCTAGAGCTCCAGAATTCCCTGCCTCAAATTTCGTGATCATTCATATGTCCAACTGAATCATCCAAGGTGGGGAGGAATCTGTCTTTGTCAACGTGGCTCCAGTTGGCTGTGTGAACTAAAACATTCTGAGCATAATTGCATACTGTTGTAGATATCCTTGAAGTGTGCTGGGCTGGGCTGGGCTGGGCTGGGCTGTCTTTAAAGTTACCATGGGGTGTGTGGGATAAGAACATTCAAGATTCTGGTAAGAGTTGTTTTCTTCAACCAGACTTAATGATGATAGGAAAGAAGTGTGAATTTTGTTTCAGTTGTGCTCTGAGTATCTGCTCAGCAGATACTGAAATCTGTGCCTTAACACCTTAAAGGCAAAATGNTCCCTCTGCCATAGCTGGCTGTGCCTGACTTTCTGAAACCAAAACTGGAAATTTAAGCAAATTCCTGTCTAGAAATTAAATAGAACATCTTAAAATACTTAGTTGTCCCTTTCTCTAATATCTTTAAAGTAGTTTGGCTCCTGTTAGATTTTAATCATCTTAAAGCATAAGTACTCCTTAATTTGTTTCTTAATTTTAAGATTGTTCATTGTGCTACAGAATCATCTTTGAGATTTAANTGTATCATTAAAAAAGAATTNAAAAAAACCTGGCATCTGTGTACAGGTGATCAGATGACATAAGCAGTCTGTTTTTAATTTGTGGCCAGTACTGATTGTAACGAGGAAAGACTTGCTCTTTTTGTAGAACTGGCTGACTGTTTTTCCGCATCTGGAGCTAATAAACTCCCTGACCACATCAGTTGTGCTTTGATCTGAACTTGAGACTGGCACAACTGCTGGTCGTAGCTCTGCATCTGTGTTTTGCAGGCCATGNCTGAGATACCAAAAGTAAAGTTAGAACAGTGCCAGGGGCCTCTGAGAGCCACAGGCTGCGAAGTGTTTCTATTATGATGAACTTGTACTAGTGTGTAAACAATAAAGTTGTTTAGGGTTTTAGTTACTGCCTTTATTTGTACGGTCTGTCTTTTTTATGGTGTTTTGGGGGAGTTGTTTTGGTTTTNGGGTTGGTTGTTTTTTGGTTTTTTAGGACAGGGTTTCTCTGTATAGCCCTGGCTATCATGGAACTTGGTCTGTAGACCAGGCTGGCCTGGAGCTCAGTGTTGAGATTAAAGGCATGCATCACCATGTCCTGTTTTATCTTGTAAAAGTTTTTATTCTCAAAGTCTGTGTACAGAGATTATCTCTAAAAATAAACTTTGCCTCTAATGTGAGGCCTNATTTCCTGTTCAGAGTCTTCAAGTACAACNAAGTATGTATATGTTTTCCTCTAATTTGTTCTCTTTACCTCAGCTTCCTCACTTTGTGTGATAGCCATCATTCTTTAGTTAGCAGAAATTTGTGAATCAAACTAGATATATCTCTTTACTTTTGTCATAAAGGCAAACTTATAAAATGTTTTGAATCATAAGTACATCATATTTGGCATACAAGGAACTGAAGGTACCAAAGACAAAGAAATATAAATCAGCAAATCATTTTGAAATTTAAGATGAAAAATTATGTAGGTCTTTTTGTTGCATGAAATGATATATCAAAACTGGAACTTTTTTATAATTCTCAAGTGTGAGTTTCACATATTTTGGATAAATTAGAGAGTTATTTCTGATAAAGTATATTGTAGTAAGAATAGATTTATAATGAAAAGCATATGTTCTGATGCTGTCTTCTACATTTGATTCTGATTTGTATTTCTCAGCAAAGGCTAGAAGCTTCCTCTACTTTCTGTTTTTGGTGTCCCGTTGTCTTAAATTCTATATAGAGAAGGGCAAAGGACATCTAGTTTTGCTAAGATTAGAAACTGATTTTGCTGATTTTCTTTGTTTGCTTCCTTATTTACTTAGTTAACACAAGATCTCACTCTGTACCCCAAACTACNGTGGAACTTACTGTGTAGCTGAGGCTAGCCTTGAATTTATGAGAGTCCACCTGTTTCAGCCTCCCAAGTCTTGAGATGACTGGTGTGAACCACCATGCCAGGCTTTGGAAGGGGAAACTTAAGAAAAAGAATATAGTAAAATTCCTTTCCTAAAAAATTGTAAGACATGCACACAATTACTTAAATCTAGCATCGTGTTTCTTTTTTTACACTACTAAAGTTAATTTTTTTTAAAGATTTATTTATTTATTATGTATACAGAAGAGGGCGCCAAATCTCATTACAGATGGTTGTGAGCCACCATGTGGTTGCTGGGAATTGAACTCAGGACCTCTGGAAGAACAGTCAGTGCTCTTAACCTCTGAGCTACCTCTCCAGCCCTAAAGTTAATTTTTTTATCATTTTATTATTTTATGTGTATGGGTGTTTTGGCTGTACGTACATTTGTACACCACTTGCATGCCTGTTGCCCTTGGAGGCCAGGAGAGGGTATTGGATCCCCTGGAACTGGGATTATTGATGGATATGAACTTCCATGTGGTGCTGGGGATAGAACCTGGGTCCTCTGCAGGAGCAGTCAGGGCTTTTGACTACTAAGCCATCTCCCGAATACAATCCGTCCCCCTAATGCAATCTTTTATGAAATAGGTTTAAAATAGAGAAGTATGTTAAATACATGTATGTGTCACACTCTCCTGTCAAGACCTTTTGTATGATTCCTGAGAACATAGCTTCTCCCAGACATTTCAGGTACCAAGAGGAAATGACAGGAACCAAACATGAAAATCAATCCAAATAAAAATACACAATTGTGCTAGTATTATCAGGACTAGCAAGAAGAAATGAAAAGGGCTTTCTAACCTTTATGTACATACAATAAGGCTGTGCTCATATAAGTAGAGTCAAATCTTGGAAAACCTATGACAAATGGCATTAAACACTGACCAGTGGCGATATCAAACAGTGTAACTGCTTCTGTTGGCATGGAGAAACATGATATATTAGCTAACTCTTGCTGGCTCCCTCCTGCACTATCAGAAGCACTGTGCTAAATATTTTTTTTATATACATTACCTCATCTCATCTTTCCCTGTGAGGTACAGGATAGAGCCACCTTACAGATGAGAAATTTGAGCTTCAGGAAGATTGAGAAATCTGTATGGTTAGTGCCTTTTGGGAAGAATAAATTCTGATAGCTTGTGAATTTATAACTGATAGTTTTTGTAAATTTTTTAATTGCCCCCATTTAGCCTTGGTGTAAGAACCAGCAGCACCCCCCNAGCCTTGTTTGCTAGGCTCACTCTGCCAGTGAGCTGTGTCCTCTGAACCCCAGCTCTTTCCCTTGCCACTGTTTAAAAGCATTTGCTCAGGTTAAAGATGCCCCGTCATCTTTACTAACAGTCCTTTTTCCCCACCCACTTCTAAGATGTAACTGTTGGTAAGTTTCTCCTATATGAGTCCAGAAAAGCTCAATGATTATACAAACAATATGTATGTTTTTGTGGTATGTTTCCATAACAATAATGCTAACTTTCCCTAGTTAAGTAAAATTTCGATTTTTTTAATTTATAGTGAAATTTAATGGTTGTACTCCTAACAAATTAAAACAAAATTAATTTCTTATGCTGCTGAGATTAGTCACTTTCCCTTTTTTCTTACAGTCTATAGGTGGCTTTTTTTCCTTTTAANATATTTTGTTGGCAGAGTTGATGTTAAGACAGTCTCACTCTTGCCAAGGCTGGTGAACTTGAAGCCATCCATCCTCCCGAGTTACTGGGAGTGTAGGCATNAGCCACTATGCCAGGNTTCATACATAACTCTGCTTGTTACTTGTTACTTGTTTTGTTTTGTTTTCCTTCTAAGGTTCAATAGTTCTGAGAATGCTGTGGTCCTATTTCATTCACTGTTTATTTGGCTGCCCATTTAGTTTTCCCAAGGATTGTGAATGTTGGCCATTTGATAGTTCAAAATGTTCATAGTTTCCTTATCTGGGGCAAACGTTCACTAAAGGAAAGTATTGCTGCCCTAACAATTAAATAATCTTTTTCTTAAAGATTATATGCCAAACTTGGAAGTTTACCTGAAATGTAAGAACTAAGACCTTGCAGCAGAATTTGATTTGATTTCCTAAGTTAAGGAAGTTACTGAGCCATATTGCTGTGCCTTTCATGCTTGCCTTTTATCAGGAACATTTCATNTCATTCACCTTGTTTGAATTGATAAAGTTTACAACAGTGAAGAGTTTGTGTGCTGCTTAATATTCCAAGACATTTGTTTGCCCCATCAGATTTCAAAACACACACTGCTNAGAAAATTATGTTTTCCTGTCTGAGTCTCTTAGGCCTTTTTCAGTCACCTCCTATAATTGTCATAACAAGATGGAATACATGAATATTTGAAGTAATTTATTTTCTTGTAACCAGCTAAAAAGAAAGTGTAGTTAGTAACCAAATTTGATGTCAACTATGTAGCAATCTTTCTGTTTGTGATNTGTACTAATAGAGATTAATAGATGAGCCTTTTTAGGTTCTTTGTGGAACATAGGACTCATTTTATGTAAATAATATAATAATAATTTATATTTTAATTAAATCTCCTGTTTTGTTTTAAGGTATATGCACCATCCCCAAATTCTGACGATTTCAACCGTGAATCTCCTAGTTATCCATCTCCCAAGCCACCAACCAGTATGTTCGCTAGCACTTTCTTTATGCAAGGTAAGCACTACCAGCAGTTGTGAGAGCCAGAAAGAGCTGTCAGTGTGCTGGCATTAAATACGAGAAAAAAAGATAGCTGTACAGAAGTTCAGATAGTATTTTCTAGGTATTTTTTTTCTGAAGTCAGTTAAAATTTAGCCATACAATATTCTAGGGGCATTTGTTGCTAATTATAATTTAATTAAATTATCCAACAACCTTTAAAATGATCATCTACTACTAACTGAGAAAAATGAGCAAAACTGCCATGGTTTGTTGTAGAATGTTGAAATATGAGAGCTAGAAACAGTAGTGGTTTATGGTTTGGATAACAGTTCCATAAAGAGTGAATATCAAAAACTAAGTGAGACATGTTAGAGAGAAGAGGTATTGCATTTCTAATTCCTGTCTGACAAATCATTTTTATTTAGTCTCCTGAGATTTGGTATTGTGGGAAGTGTGTATGTGGGAGCTGTACATCATTACATAAACGGTTCCTTGACTGTGCTGTAGATGAAGTCACTGCTGACATCTCATTTGAAGCCTCACTATATAATGTGATCACTTTTCACCTCAGCTTGCTGTGAGAGAAACTTCCCTATTCTATATTTTCAGAGTGTCTAATATGATATGTGTTGCCTATTATGGGTTAAGGCCTTTGGTTGAACATTTAGCCAAAAATTAAATCCAACTTGCCCCTAAATTTCAAGTATGTATTACCTTTCTTGGTATGAAATAAATGTTTCTTAAAGATTGTTGTAATAATCCACCTATTATAGTTTGTGCTTTTTTTTTTTCCTATATAAGTTACTTTTCAAATAGTAATTTTTAGGCTAGGAGGGAAGAAAATCTGATAGAATATTAGATTGGAAAGAAGGAATAATATCTTCTGGCATCATTTGTTTCTGTTGCTGTGATAAAGTACCCTGACAAAAAGCATCTTAGAGAAGGGTGACACAGTCTATCACAGTAGGTAAGTCAAGGCAGTGGGGATTTACATAGCTAGACACATCAGAGTCAAGAGTGAAAAGAAGTGAATGAATGCATGTGCACTCACTTGGTCAGCTCACTTGTTTTCAAGCTTAAATGTTCAGGGCACAGACAACAAATGGTACCATTCATATTCTGTTAACCCAGTTAAGAAAACCCTCCCAGACATGCCCTCAGCCAGTCTGATCTAGGCAATCCCTCACTGAATTACTTTTCCTGGATGATTCTAGAGTGTAGCAACTGGACAGTTGAAATCAATCGTCATTATACCCTTTGGATTTTTTTTTTTTTTTTGTACATAATCAAAAGAAGAAATTCTGGCTAGGGAAAACTTTGTATTTATTTTTCTTTTTATCTTAGATGGGACCCACAGTTCTTCTGACCTTTGGAGTTCATCAAACGGGATGAGCCAGCCTGGTTTTAGTGGAATTCTGGGGACCTCAACTTCCCACATGTCTCAGTCCAGTAGTTATGGCAGCCTTCATTCACATGACCGCTTGGTAGGCTATCAAACAATATTTTGTCCTTACATCTTTCTTTTTGTATAAAAATCAATTAAGTCAAAACTTCTGAACTTTGAAGTATTTATTATAGGCTTACTTCATGACATTTTTCAGTGTAACTGCCCTGCCACACTACATGCTAACTTGCTGTATGTCCTGCTCATTTTAACCTTTTATACAGATTGTCCAGTGTACTTTCATATTTTTCAGAGAATGCATGCTTTAATTTTTTTTATTTATTATCTGTGTGTGTGTGTGTGTGTGTGAGAGAGAGAGAGAGAGAGAGGGCACACGCGTGTGTGTATGTGATCATGTGAGCGACATGTAACTAAGGACTGAAACCTTCATGCATGCCAGGCAGGTGCTCTACCACTAAACAGTATCCCCAGCCATGTCTCTTTTCCCTTTTCTAGAGTTATCCTCCACACTCAGTGTCACCTACAGACATAAACACGAGTCTTCCGCCAATGTCCAGCTTCCACCGTGGCAGCACCAGCAGCTCACCGTATGTTGCCGCCTCCCATACTCCTCCCATCAATGGATCAGATAGTATTCTAGGTGAGCTTTTGAGTTGGGAAAGCTTCCTAATCCTAATTGGAGAGTTTCNTTGAAATCAATATTGTTCAATAAANTTTTTAGTATTTAGTTTAAATAAAAATGAAAGAAGATAATTAACCTTTAAGTTTCATTAATCCAAAAACCATCTTTATTTTTATAGCTTGTTAAATAGCACATAGAGTGTTTCCTGATTCACTGTGACATGTGAGGTCACAGGCTAGGGTACCCNTGAAGGAATAGGTACGTGCTTAAGGAAAAAAAAAGTAGCATTCCTACTAGTCTTCTTGATTTGTTTACCTATTTGAATCGTCCAGGAGCCAGAGGGAACGCTGCTGGGAGCTCACAGACGGGTGATGCGCTTGGAAAGGCTTTGGCATCTGTAAGTATTGGGTACACATTCTACTGATGAACTAGGGTTTAGATTTTGTGAACAGTAACTAAGTTACAACACTTTTAACATTATTACTCATTTAAGAGCTGTTTTCTGTTTATATTGGTACATACCATTTAATTAGTTCATGATAACCCTTCCCTGCTCCATACCTACAAGAACTNTATTTGTAGTTTCATTTAACTNTGTCTTTATTTGAGTTGAACAGATACAGGTAGAACAAAGAGGAATATGGGGAAATATATGTGTTTTAAATACTCAAGTGGCCATTAAATCAGGAGGAGCCAAGAAGCAAATCCTACTCATCTAATGTGAAGGAAATGCCTTTATAAGGGTTTTCACAAGATGGAAAAAACAATCAGCTACAGCTGGTTCACTCAAAAACCAGGGGGTGGGGCTCAGAATCATTGAAAGACTTGTGCTAAAAAATGAGTGAAAATGATTCAAAGAGATTTTATAATATGGCACAGCTAGTCTTTATCACCTCAGAACAATAGGGACAACAATAACAACAGTTTAATTTATCTGACTCTTACAACGTTAAAATTAGTTTGGAATGCTAAAGCCAGAAAGGAGAGAAGGGTATTTACTATCTGGAAAGACTCAAGTCTAATTATTCAAATTCAAATTATGCTTTCTGTCTTGTGAAGTTTCTCCTTAGACTTGTACTTTTTTTCCTCCTCCTTTAGTCTTGAGCAGTATGTCTTTTAGAATTCCAGAGTTTTCTTATATTTTGTCTGCAGTGCAATGAACTTTCGCAAACATTTGCTGTTGATAGGGAAAATAGAACTCTGATATGTGAGCAGCTGTTGAGCTCTTGAAGAAAGAAACTTCTTTATGTATTGTTTGAGTAAATAAACCTTTCTCTATAGTTGTAAGTATGAGTTTTTTGAGAAATGAAGCCAAGTCAAACTCTTCTGCCACATATTGGAACCCTGCACATAGTGGAGCCAGTAAATGTTTGCTGGATTTAATCTTGGAATNTACGTAATAATAGTGGTACAAACTCAGAGAAATGATCAACTGTGGTCTGAGTGCTTTCTAGTTGCTCAGCACTACACTAAGCATTTCCATGCCCTATTTCATTTAACCCTCAAGAAAACCCTGTAAGGCTGGCATTATTGCCCCCACATTATAGGTGGGGGAACTGAGGTTTAAAGGTTAAGTGACTTGGGCTCAGAAGATTAAGTAGTTTGCCCTGGGGATCACTAGCTAGTAAGGGTAGTGCTCATATACAATAGAACNCCCACCTAACTAGCCTCAGACTGCTCCTCTCCACTGCTTTGGGTATCTAGGAAGCTGTGCTATAGGAACTGTCTTAGAGATGTTCAGGATGATTAAAGAGAGTTGCCCTTTCTTTTTTTCTGAATTTATTCCCTGAAGAAAACTTCATGTGTAGGAAGAAAATTGCTCTTGGGTATTTGATTGGCATGCCATGTTCCTCCTCATTTTAGAAGAACCAGTAGCAGATAATTCATTTATATGTAAGAGGTCAAGTAATATTTGACTCAATATTAAGCAAAATTTGAAAATAAAACCTCCATTTGGGAGTAATTTTTTTTTCTCACAGGTTTTTGTTGTTCTGAGGAAAATGTATATATAGAAACTATTGTATGAGCAGACAAGACTTTGTGATGTTCTCGGGGGTCCTTCAAGCTTACTTGAGTTACCCTGACATCCTTGACTTTNCTTCCATATTATGAACAGCATACTAGCCAAACTAGGATGGCATTTGGAGAAAAAATCCAAATTCACTCTGANTGGAAGCCAGGAAGAAATGTTTAATTTAGCTAGTGGGTGGGCTTTGGTTGTCATGGAAACGCAGCTCTCTCATCCTGTGTTGTTACTAGGCGGGAACAGCCAGGTCATTCCATAAATCATTTCTGTCATAGCTGAGAGTGATGCATTCCATCTGCTCCATCACTGCAGACCCTCATATGCACACTTCCTATCCCTTCCTTCAGTCTCCCTCTTTTTCCCCAAACAACATTGTTTCTCCAGTTTTCCTTATAGACTCCCATTCTCATAAATAATATTTAGTGTTTAAAATGTACTAAAAAGCAAAAGTTCACTACTAAAAAGCAGTGAGTTGTCTGGTGATTGGAAGAATTAGGAGAGATGAGAAGAAGAAACTTAATGAGGATTACATCTGAGAGCCTGACATGCGTATCAGAATTTTATGGTAAGCATTACAGACGGCTAGAATGTGGTACCTTTAATTTAATACAGCATCTACTTTTGATGAGAAAACACTGCTGTTGTCATTAGAAGTTAATTCTAGTTTCCCAGTTGCCTTAGAAGGTCTTTCATGTGTGAAACACCAGAGGGTACAACCTTTGTTCTGCAGTTTAGGTATTAAAGAACACACAGAATACTGCGTGATTAAACATGTAAGGCCAGATAATGCATTTGCAAAGGTTCCTTTATTTTAGGTTTAAGCCTGGATAATTGTGGTCTTAATCTCAGGATAGCAAGAAAGAGAATTGTACATGAAGGTATTTACACAAAGTCCCCAAAGCCCTATGGATTGTGCACTAGTTTAGATAATAGACATGGGTAGATAGAAGGAAAGGAAAAATCTGTGTGTCCCTGAATGTTTGCCAGACAATCACCCTTTAAGACTGTGCCCATGGAGAGTCGTATGGAGGAAGAAACATCTGGTTTATTTCAGTGCCTAATACCATATCAAAACATTCAGTCTTTAATTTAGAAGAGATCAAACGAGAGGACTGTTTAACTTTGTTGATTATATCAGACTTCTTTGTGATAATTTATGTTTTGATTTCTGTGAGCCAGGGAAGGAAGAAGAGAGAGAGAGAGAATGTGTGTTTTAATCTAGATAGTTAAATGGTCAGTAGTCTCTAACAAAAGAAAAGAAAATCCAGGGAAGTTGACGTTTAGAAGTAATTCATGAAATAAGTTTCTTTGTTCCTTAGACTCAATAACATTAGCATAATAAAGATTAACTGAAATGTGCAAAAGCTTCAGTGTTTAAAACCTTAGACTCTCAGTTCCAGGGTTGGGCCTGGAGCTCTCCATTGTTTCTTTTTGTCTGAGGCTCTTTTCATTAGCCTCTGGCTTTATTGGCACCCTACTGATTGGAATGGACCATGACTGATAGGAGGAGGAGCCTCATTTGTTGCTGTAAAATGAGGAATATTACCGTTTAAGCCTGGCAGAAGGTACTGGGAGTTATTCATCATTGGCCATTTAACCATGGGTGCCTGTGGGCTGCATGTATAATGAGCTCTGACTTTGTTTCTGCCCTAGACTCTTAAAGTCACTGCCACCTCCATTTTTAAAGTGACATTTTTCTTCTTTAAACACCAATATTGGAGTCCTTTAAGGCCAGAAAATACAGAAGGAAATCTTTATTTAGAATGTTCTTTGCCAAAAAAGCCTGGTGTTTAGGATTTCTAAAAGAATCACGATTTTTATGAAATAATGTAATTCAGTTGTGATTTGGTGATAGAATGAGCCTGCAGAGATACAGCTGGTGAAGTGATGTGCCATCTCAAAGGCTTCGATGTGCTAGTAGTCTTCCTCCCTCCATGAGTATTCTCTATGAGAGTAGTACATCTGCTTTTTGTTGGGAGGAGGTAAGGAGCACAAACATGCCTTGATGCAAGTGTGGAAGTCAGAGGACGACTTACAGGAACCTGTCTCTTTCTAGGTGGATCCTGGGGATCAGATTGAGCCATTCATCTGCCCCACCCATGGATAACTTNTATTTTATTTTATGTGCATTGGTGTTTGCCTGCTTGTATGTCTGTATAAGAGTGTTGGATCCTCTGGAACTAGAGTTACAGACAGGTGTGAGCTGTCATGTGGGTGATGGAAATTGAACCCAGGTCCTCTGGAAGAGCAGCCNACCTCATNCCCCTTTTNTAAAGTGTAGATAAACAATAACAATTCTGTCTGGTGTCACATCAAACTGCAAATGTAATGAGTAAATGGTAAAAATGGCTTCTATTATACAAATGGAGAAGCTTCTTTTGAGAAAGATACATTTTAGTATAACTTCTCCTATTTACACCATGATTCTCAAAAGCTCACCCGTTTTGAGTATGGGATCAGACCATTCTCTTATCACTCAAAATAGTGATCATACATGACTCTGAAGTATAACCCCTGTTTTCTTTGACGTAAAGGAACTGTCACCAGCATTTGCCATACTTAGGGATTGCTTCACTGAAAGGGCAGAGCTGAAAGAATTGGCAATCCATTCACACCCTAGAAAGCCTATGCCTACCTAAGTGTGAGATACACATAGCCTAGAACATTAACACTAATTCTCAACTATCACCTNAACATTCATAGATATAAAATAAAAATAAAAACTTAATTTTTTTCTCATTAATGGTTTTAGTCAAGAACAAAAACACAATGATATAGAAAACCTAGATTTATTTGTTAACTATTACAAAGACAAAACATCATTAAGAGTACTTTGCAGACTTCATTACAGATTACTTATTGTGTTACAGAAAGCTAAGAGAGTAGACAGTCAAGNACCTAAGCTGGGAGAATGTAACAGAGCAGACTGGGGGATGAGGAGNAGGAACAGAAGCTAGCACAGAAGTCTTGTATCCTGGTGAGGTGTGGCTGAGGTTTCCCCCAGAGGTGACCTAGAGTCAGCCTCAAGTAAAGGACCCAAGCCTCTGTGGAAATGCTAGAGAGTTCCCCCTCTGAGGCCTGTACTTTTCATCTCAGGGATAAGAGTTCTTTTAACCTCCCCGAGNGACATCTAAGCTTCAGTGGCTCTTTCTCACCCAGTCTATACGATGTGAGCTCTGTACATTTCATCACGTAAGCCTTCCGGCTGACAGATGTGCACACAGCAAAGGCAGGAATTAGAGGTCTACTCAGAAGACACCTGCCGTTATGAAAGAATTGTATAGCAGCATACATCATCTTCAGTGATCAACATCTGCATCCTCAAANTGTCCAGCAACTGTTGGTGTGGTATCTACCATGTAATTGTTCTCAAATTTTATGCCATGCTATAGATTTGGAGTGAAGTGATGTATAACAAGAGCTTTCACTTCCTTACTTCTGTTACTGATCCCCATTACCTGAATGCTAAGATGCATTCCACCATTTAAAAAAATCTTCTTACTGATAAGTATTATAGCAAATTTTATCACTTGTTTTAATCCCAACATTGGAGCCAGGTGGTGGTGGCACACGCCTTTAATCCCAGCACTTGGAAGGCAGAGGCAGGCGGATTTCTGTGAGTTGTAGGCCAGCCTGGTCTACAAAGCCAGTCCCAAGACAGCCAGGGCTGTTAACACAGAGAAATCCTGTCTTGGAAAAAAACAAACAAGTCTCAACACTGGAAGACAGACAAATGGATCCCTAGGGCTCGGCCAGCCAGAGATCTAGGCCAATGAGATATCCTATCTCAAAAAAATAAGATGGACAACTCCTGAGGAACAACACCTGAGGTTGTCTTGTGGTCTCCACACNCTTGCACAGACAGATTTAAAGTGGTGTGAGAATGATGTGCGCCTATCCCAGAAACTGAAAATTGTGAATAAGGNAAGAGCCAGGCCAAAGGAAGCAGAGTGATGACTCAAAGTTCAGATGTGTCCTACTCCGTCTGTCCAGGTGGAGAAGTCAGGCAAGANCTAACAGTTCAGGAGTCATTCACCNGTATGTGTAAACAGGGCACAAAGAATGTCATTACCAGATGACTAGAGAAGAAGAGAGAGTACTTAGGACTCTGGGGAAACCTTTAAGAAAACTGGAGAGTAAAAGAGATGGAACATAGGTAAACCTGAAGCCCAAAAGTCACTCCAGTGAGAATTCTTAGCACAGGCTCTGCCATTTCTACCATCCCTCATCACTTGTCAGCACAGCAGTGACTTGGCAACCATTGAGAGTAGGAGACACATAATGGAAGCTCGGAATACCCTCTAAGCACCAGCACAGAACTAGGAGCTGCCAGCTTCTACAGAGGGTGCTGTTTCTCCAGGATTTTCACAGTTGGTTCTCACAGGCAAGGAGTAATGGTCAGCAAGGCAAACTAATCTGAATGGAGTTTGTGAATATTTTCTCACTTATCTGTTCGCCATCAATGTAATCATTCTTCCTCCCTCCCTCCCTTCCTCATCAATGTTGTATTACATACTTTATAAAGTTAGCATTGGTTGCTTATAGAAGGTACAGTTGACTCCTGAACATAAGAAATAATGAGTCACAATAAAGATGTTGAGACATGTTTGTAGAAGTTTAGTGTCCTTTGAGAGAGAAAGCTTAATTTAATACCCAATCATTGGAGCTAAAACAGACTTTTTAAAGGAGTAAGGGGTAACTATTAATCTTCTTTAGTTAGCTTTTTAGAAGGGAAAACATAAAAAATAAAACCAACTGTTTTTCAAAGTTTTGTGTTGTTTTATGTGTGGTCTTTTGTTGTTTTGTCGAGACAGGGTTTCTTTGTATAACCCTGGCTGTCCTGGAACTCACTCTGTAGACCAGGCTGATCTCAAATTCAGAGATCTGCCTGCCTCTGCCTCCCAAGTGCTGGGATTAAAGGTGTGCACCACCATGTTTGATTTAAAGACCATTTTAATGCATTAGTGGCCAGGCTTCATGTGACACACCTGCAACTCCACCCCTGCAATTATCAACAACTGGGAGGCAGAGGCAGAGGCAGGAGGATACCAAGTTCAAAGCCAGCCTGGGCTAAACAGCAATAATAGGCCATGGAGCATAGCCCACACCCAACCTCATGTCTTTATTTTCTGCTGATAATTAGAAACTTTCCAACAATAATAATTAAGAACTATATATCTGTGTTATTCCTCTCACATTTGAAATTGTGTAATATTTTTGTCCTAGTTTGAAAACTGAAGCTACTATGGTGTCTAGTGACAAAAACAGTTTGATGAAAGTGGTTCACTGTGAGCCTTGGAGTAGTGTGTATTTTTGCTGCTATCTGACGCATGTGTATCTTATTTTTCTGGTTAGATTTATTCTCCTGACCATACAAGCAGTAGTTTTCCCTCGAACCCATCAACACCAGTGGGATCTCCTTCACCTCTCACAGGTGAGTTTCTCTCTTATTCATAGCATATACAAGTCTTCTACTTGAAAATAATTCTGATTCAACAAAATTTCAGTAAAATCCTATTTAAATTATGAAAAAATCATTTTGACAATAAACATCTTTTCAGAAACTGTCCCTGGAGTTCATTTTGAAGAAATATTGAAATATTTGCACATCTTGAATTATTTATGTGTAGTCTTCCTAGGTTCTTAAATAATCTGTGATAGTTTCCAATGCCAATTGTTGTAACTTATGTAACTTGAGACTACTAGGTTATAATTACACATTTTTATATGAAAACTTAACAGGGGATTGTGTAGTTTTTCTGTTGAGAGAAAGACTATGCTGTGGGTAAGCAGCATTAGTGGAACGGCCGAAATGGTTCAGATTGTTTTCCTTTCTCCTCATTGTGAACATTAATTTTGACAAGTTCTAGAACTATCCTATGGGATGAATTTGTTGAGATACTATAATTATAAATGGTAATTTTTATTAGTATTAAATAAAGTCATGAAAATATCGTTCAAGTGATAATTTTAAAACCTTACCCGTATTTTTCTAAGCAATATTTGGAAGGGAGGGACTTGCTGAAGAAAAATGTGTTTNTTTTAAAGAGGAGACATTGTTAGACAACTGGGTGGAATCACCACATCCCCCACAGCGTTTGGCCTCAGCAGCGGCTCTGCTCTCCCNTCTAGCCAGTTAGACAGTGTGGTAGTTTTCATTGAGCATTGTTGTGTTGTGCAGGGTCTCTTGAAGTCAGGGCCCTTGTTGTCTGTCACCTGTGCTTTGTTAGTCCTGTGTCTCTACTCAGCCACATTCCAGGATGGACGTGTTGAGCTGCAGCAGCTGCTCTTGGCTAGTAGCAGGCTATGCCACTTTTTCAGAGATCATGGCTTCAGCTGTCTAGTAAATGTGAAGCAGCTGTTGCTCACATAAGCAAGATGATGAAAGACCCATTGACTTAGAGTTGTTTAACGGAGCTGAAGTTACAGGGGGAATGATGAAACTTAGCCCTGCTCACTATCTTGGCACTGTTCTACCAAAGTCCTTGGCATAATTTTTGCCACAGCCTGCTTTTGCACTTTGTCATCTGATGTGTCTATGTCTGCCTTTACTGTACTAATCATGGGAGAGGAGCCTGGTGCTCAGCATCTAAGAAGAAGGCATGAGTGAAACTAAGACTGGTTCAAGTCTGAGGTCTCCTCCATTTTTAAGAGAGGTTAAACTAGTCATCATAGTCTTTTCCCCATAACTCAGATTAATAATCAAAATGTAGACTACTGGTTATATATATATAATGTTTGGTGGGCCTATTTTGAATTCAGCAGTCATCGAGAACCATTTTCACATAATGCTACTGAAACACCAAGTTAGAGTGTATTTATAAAGGCACATCTCTCCTGTCTTCTGTCATCTCTACTTCCCTTGCATACGTGAATACCCACACTATGGTAGAGCAGAGACAGGGAGGAAGGAAAACACTGTGATAAATGTTCATAGTCAAAAGAAAAGGAAACAGCAAACCAGAGCTCCTGTTTGTGCAGATTGCTTTGTACCTCATGTGGCCTTGATCTGTTATCTGGAATAAGTGAGTTGTGCACAGTTAGTCCTGTTCCTGTGCCTGACCATAGGTCTGACTCAGCACAGGATCTGTGAGGATAGACAAATAGGCAACAGATCCTCAACAGAACAGGCAGCTTCATGGCTGTCATTCTTGAATAAACCCATCTCATCTTCCTCTACAACTTTCCAAACCAGGAGCATACATTTTATCTCAAGTACTTGTGAGGACGCTTCTAAGACATTGTGCTTAGTAAGAAGCTTGGGATGAAAGGAAAGGGAACTCTGTCCCTGCTANCTTGAACATTAAGAGCATTTGTTCTTGGCGGGGGTGAGGGTAGGGGGTGGCATTAAGACCGAATGTTACTATATATGTAGCCTTGACTGGTCTTGAACTTGCTATGTAGACCAAGATGGCCTTGAACTCAGATCTGCCTGCCTCTGCCTCCCAAGTGCTGGGATTAAAGGTGTGTGAGCATTTGTTCTTAGGTAAGAAGAAGCCCATAGCAGGCTAGCTGTAAATCTGCATATCAGAGCCCCTGCTCTACGTCCTAGCAGTTCTTTCTGACAATTGAGACACTACAAACAGTATCCAGAGAAGAAAAAAGACCATTTTTTTCCCCATGTCTCTTAAGAAATCTTTTCTAGAAGCCTCTCCTATAGACTTATCCTTATGTGTCATTGGCCAGCACTGGGCCTGCCTTGGTTGCCTGTGTCTAAAGGGGACCTGCCTTGTTTACCTTATGTATTAGGATTTATCCAAAGTTGGGGTAGAATTATTCTCTCATGGTATTAGAACAGGTCCACCCCTTCATCCCCTTGAACAAACTTAGGACTTTGACATCAAGGTGAAAGAGAAGTTGGCTGTGCCTACTGCAGTTTAAAAAATGACACATATTTATGTTGGGAGAATATGTTCAATATGGGAGCTTGGGAGGCAGATAAGAGCTGACCATTCCTTGACTTTCTTTACCTTCATTTGGAATATAGATGACGAAGGTCTGTAATGCTAGGACCTGGTAGCAGTCCTCAGAACCTCATAGTAAAAGTTGAGTTTAAGTTTATGTCAGTTTAATCAGAACATTCGTGTGTGTCATCTGAGAGCACGCCCAGTGTTAAATCACTTACCCGACTTCAGCAAGTTTCCAGATGAGTTGTGAAAATAAAGCCACAGAATTGACACTGAGTTGTGGTCAGGTTAGGGTACAGGTTTTATGAAAAGGATTTTAATAGGAGGAGAGCAGCTCTTGTGAGTGTAAAGGAAAGAACGCAGCACAAATCTGGATATTAGAAAATGCCTGCCCTCCTCCTCTAGTCATGTGTGGAAAGGGTGACTGGAGTGCATTGTGGGAAGCTGTAAGGATTGGGATTTCATTACAGGGGGTGGGGATGGGGGTGAAGGCTTGAGTTTATGGTGAGGTTACAAAGAGAAACTACTGGGGTCCTGGAGTAAGAAATAACTGGGAGCCAAGCATTGTGTTATACTTGGGGCGGGGGAGCCGAGGGGGAAGGACGGGACACAGAAGGCAGATGGATTTCCAGCTTGGTCTATAAAGCGAGTCCCAAGCCACCCAAGGGTACATAGTAAGACACTGTCTGAGAAACGAGAGAACTAATAAATGAACTAAGGCCTAGACATGCTCTTAGCTATACAGGAGGGAATATCCATTCTGTTTATGAACCAATTCTACTGGGTGAAGTACTTCCTAGGGGCTGGTCAGAGTAAGCAAATCAAGAAACACTGTATAAATTTAGNTATGTCCAAAGTCTTCCCAGAAATCATTCAGCTCTAACCCTAGTCACCACCTAGCTTGCTTCCTATAAATATATTCAATAAGGGGCCTGGAGAGATGGCTCAGTGGTTAAGAGCACTAGCTGTTCTTCTAGATGACCCAGGTTCAATTCTCAGGACCCACATGGCAGCTCACAGCTGTCTATGATTCCAGTTCCAGGGGACTGGACACCCATGGCAAAACACCAACACACATAAAAAAAATAAAATAAATTCAAACAAACAAGCCAAAACCAAAAAAAATTGATTAAAAAAATATATTCAATAAATTTTAATAAGTAAATTCNCTATAATCCTTTAAACTAAGAGCCACATTTTTAGAGTAGCTAGTTAGTTTTAAAAAAAATAGACCACAGAACAGTTAAAGAAATTGTTTCCCACAAAGTACATGCTCTTCCTGTGGACATGTCCAGCCCCAAACATCAAGTGAGGGGCTGGGGAAAGGAGAGCAGCCTATTCTAAGTCTCACTAAGACTTGCAGCCTTTGCACTGTTCGTTTTCTCTATTCTCCTGTATGCAATCATTGGTAATAACAGACTAGGGGCATCAGTATGATTCTAAATTTAACCTGTGTATTTTATTCTCATGCTAATTTTACAGAGATGAAGCTATAGCTCTATCTAGTATCAGATGCATGCCAGCTAATGTTATGGTCTGTGTCTAGAATCTGATTCCCATCTCACTCAGAGATCTCATCCATAGCTATTAAGACACCAGTATTCCAAGACTGCAAAGATTTTGGTATATTTACCATGCTTTTTTTTTTAATCTATTACATTAGAATCTATACACAGGAGATGGTATTAATGTTCCATTACCAGAAAGACATTTAGCTTGGAGGCATGCTTTCATCTCTCTTAAGATCATCTTTATAAGGCAGATAAAGATAAAACTGTGTTT
The DNA here is from genome assembly GCA_001675575.1 of Neotoma lepida. Taxonomy (NCBI): domain Eukaryota; kingdom Metazoa; phylum Chordata; class Mammalia; order Rodentia; family Cricetidae; genus Neotoma; species Neotoma lepida. The sequence goes on along the minus strand of LZPO01055087.1, from coordinate 583,948 downwards.
TTTTTTCTTTCTTTTATTTTTGTGTATACCAAAATGTGTGTACCATGCTAGGGATCAAACCTAGTAACTTACACATACTAAGCATTATTCTACCACTGAGCTATACTCCCAGCCTCCACTAAATGCCTGTACTCTCAATTTTACCAAATGATGGTGCTGACTTCTGAGCTAGCTCTGTCTTGTGTAACTGTTCATCATTCCCTTTGTGACCAACAACATAAAATATTAGGTGACTCTTANAGGACCTTTGTACATGAAGTGTAGCTCAGAATTGTATGAAGTTCAAAGAGATATCTATCACTGATTTATCCCTGCTAATATTCTGCTTTAACCTTCTGTTGTAACAGTGGGTAGACCAATCAATAATAAAACAACAAAGTAAGTTTAAGTATGTGTCTTTTTAAAAATGATTTATTATTATTATTTTTTACATCCTGACCACAGTTGCCCCTCACTCCTCTCCTCGTAGCCTCTCCCCCATCTTTTTTTGTTTTAATATATAGTTAAATGGGTGATATTTTAGAGGTAGATCTTTGCATAATTTCTTTGTGTGTGTGTGTGTGTGTGTGTGTGTGTGTGTGTGTGTGTGTGTGTGTACACCTATCATGGTATATTCATTTGGAAGTCAGGACAACTAGCAAGAGTCAGTTCTCTTATATTACATAGGTTCCAGGTATCAAACTCAGTTTTATGTTTGACTACAAGCACTTTACCCATTGAACCATCTTCATGACCCATTGCATGGTTTCTTTATATCACTATCCAAAAACTATAAGTCTGGGGAATACAGCTTAATGAGTTGTAGAACATTTATCTAATGTGTATGAGGCCCTGGGTTCAGTCCCTAACATACATATACAGTCTTCTGAGTGCAGATTTCTCATGTGAGTGATGCAGTGCATCCCTCTGCACTCTCATCACTAAGTTCATGAGGAACCACAGACACTGCCTGCTTTGCAAAGCATTTGTGTGCCTACTGACTATCCTGTCTTCAAATACTTNAGAACACCTGATCTGATGATCTGGCTCCTGTCACAGACTGATCACATAAGAGTTTGGAGGAAGATTGGACAAAAATGGTTGAAATGATTTATTTTTTTTCTGGTTTTTCGAAACAGGGTTTCTTTGTGTTACCCTAGCTATCCTGGAATTCTGTAGACCAAGTTAGCCTACAGAGATCCACCTGCCTCTGCCTCCTGAGTGCTGGGATTAAAGGCGTGTGCCACCACTGTCTGATTGAAATGATTTTTTGTTTCAGTAATTTGGGGTCTTTAGCCTATGATCAACTCCCCACCTGAACATTTTTTTAGCTGAACATTTTTTTAGCTGGTGCACCTAGTGCATTTTAGCCTTTGAAACTGTTTCATTGCCGGGTGGTGGTGGCGCACACCTTTAATCCCAGCACTCAGGAGGCAGAGGCAGGCGGATCTCTGTGAGTTCGAGGCCAGCCTGGGCTACCGAGTGAGTTCCAGGAAAGGGGCCAAAGCNGGAGGCAGAGGCAGGCGGATCTCTGTGAGTTCGAGGCCAGCCTGGGCTACCGAGTGAGTTCCAGGAAAGGGGCCAAAGCTCCACAGAGAAAAACTGCTTTGTCCGTGCATGGCTAGGGGCACTGTCAAAAGATTCACATGAACATGTGTACACTCTTTTAAGTTGAGAAATACTACTTCATTTGGAAGTGTACTCCCCAGAGGAAAAAAGTCATGTATATTGTGGCAACAATCAGAATAGCATTGCTACTCAGTTGAAACCCAGGTGGGGTGTGGTGGCACGTGCCTTTAATCTCAGCACTTGGGAGGTAGAGGCAGGCAGATCTGAGTTCAAGGCCATCTTGGTCTACATAGCAAGTTTCAGGACAGCCAAGGCTACATAGGGAGACCCTGTCTCAAAGGAAAAAAAAATTGCTAGTGATGAGATGTGTTTAATTAAGCAAATTATGGTACAGAGAAACAATAAGTATTATCATCATTAATAGCATTATCAAACACTGTAAGGCCATTGTGGGGAAGCAAACATTTTAAAAGGATGTACATTTTCAAAGATGCACATGTGTGTANACAAAGTCTAAAGAGTATACAAACATAGTGCTTGCTATGTTTCATGGACTTTTTCCTGTTTAATTAACTTACTAAATTGGTATATTAATGAAAAAGTTTTCCAGTGTTTTGTGCTTATAAGTTGCTAATATTATGCTGAATGGTAAATAAGTTTTCCATTGTTTGTTTATGATTACTGAGTATCTTTACCCTTTCCTTAACATTACCATGACACTGAGTTCATCCATACATGTAAATGCTTTTTGGTGTAACAGGTACCAGTCAGTGGCCCAGAGCTGGAGGGCAAGCACCTTCATCCCCAAGCTATGAAAACTCGCTTCACTCCCTGGTAAGAGCCTTCTACTATCTTTACAAGTGTTACAGACTTTTGTTTATGGTTGAGAGGGTTTTTTGTTAGTAGTGGTTTTGCTGTTGTTTCTAAATCTTATATAACAGTGAAGAAACAGTAGGATAGCATTACTCACGAATTCTTTGCTAACAGAGACCTGGTTTAGTAGACAATATGACACTTTAAGTATCCTTATTGTCGTCTGTTTTTTGGAACATGAGACTTACAGACAAATGGAATTAAAGGAGTACCAAAGGGTTTTTGTTTCTTTGAAAAATATAAGACTTAATTTTTCTATACTGTCAATGTTTATGTGTAAGAGGAAATTTATTTTAAAAAGGACAAGAAATCAAATCCATTGATTCAAAATCATGTGTTGTTTATTAAACTTTTACATCAACATCAATTTTTTATTATAAAAATATTTCTGATATCTTCTTATAATAAAAACGTACAAACCACACAAGCACAACATTGCTTGCCAGACAAATAGGACTAGTACTCCAAGGTGAAGAATTTGTGGTAGAATGTTCACTACTGTTGCTTTTGTGTGCTTACATTTGTAACCCAGAATCACAAAGTGTAATAAAAATAAACAAATGATCGTGATCTGGTGATATGCTAAGTCACGTTATCATTCGGTAATTCTAGGTTGCAAACAGAAACACTCTTTTTCTGTGCCTAACAAAATATTTTAAGTTGAGGGAAAGTTGTCTTCTCACATATTTTGCAAGCAAACCTAAGCAATGTGTGCTGTTTAGATGCTAACCTTGTGAATCCCTGTTAAATCTCAGCCTTTTCAGAACTTAATACAAGTAGATCTTGCAGATCTCCACATTAACTTTACTAACAGGTTATGCCAACAAGCACATCAGCTATTTCTTCATCTCTTTTGGAGTTAATCTTAACCTGTGCTTTGCCTCCTGTTCTGTCTTGACTTTGCCAGAAAAATCGAGTTGAGCAGCAACTTCACGAGCATTTGCAAGATGCAATGTCCTTCTTAAAGGATGTCTGTGAGGTACTATTTCTTTTAGATGGTGCCTTTTTCTGTGTGTTTAAATTACTTATACTTCCCTTATCCATTTAAATGATCAAGCTGTACAGACTCCAGCGTCTTTTAAAAATCAAACAGATTGCAGCTCTTGTAGCAGTGCTAGAAGTAGATGTGTCTGTTGAGAATGGCTTCTTTTAAGAGCTCTACTGGCATGTGCTTTTGGTTTTCAGAATTCTAATGTGTTTGTGTATAAGGCATGTGTGACCATGGGCAGTAGATGTCTTTCCTTCAGTTTTGTTAAAGAGCTTATCTGATATGTACACTATTGAAGATAGGTGTGTTCTTCTCACCTAAAACTTAAAAACTAAATAGATTTGAGAGCCTTTCCCCAAATTGGCATCTTTCAGAGATCATGTTAAAGTACAATTTATCCCTTTCCATCAGCTGTAATTGAGTATTGACATAGTAGCCTTCATTTATTACAGAAATTAAAAGAAATAACCTGATAGATTGGTAAATTCGTCTTATAAAGCAGAGACTTGTGTCCGCAGCTTTGAAAATTCATCATAGTCTGAAGATAACTGCCTTTTTTGTTGTTGATTTGAAGTGCAGGTAGTCACTTTTGAAGCTAGTTGATACTACATTGCACTTGCTGCCTTCCATATATCCTTGGATAGGAGATGTAGAAGCTTAGTAAATTGAGTAGATACCAGCAGTAACCACCCTACCCCGTGTTGTTTTTGATCCTTACAGCAGTCTCGAATGGAGGACCGTTTAGACAGACTNGATGATGCTATCCATGTGCTGCGGAACCATGCAGTTGGACCTTCTACCAGTCTGCCTACTAGCCACAGTGATATACACAGTTTATTGGGACCATCCCATAATGCACCAATTGGAAACCTCAATTCAAACTATGGAGGATCAAGCCTTGTTACAAACAGTCGATCAGCCTCAATGGTAAATCATGCTCGTCTTATGTGCGATAACCCCTATTATCCTAATTATCTTTCATGAAATTTTGGAGGAAAGGNTTAGGGGGGCATCTCTCNTCTTGAATGGAATATTAAAAGGAGCCTTTTAAATTTTCCTTTATTGGCTACCATCTGGTCTGTCAGATTCTGCTATGGCCACATACAAAAAGAAGAAACTTTCTACAGAGATCTATTAGCTGCAGCCTGGTCTATTTTCCAGATATGTACTCATTGGAATAACAGTGTATACCTTGGATAGTGAGCAGGAAGGATGAATAGCATAGCCTGAAAAGCAAGACTAGGTTTTAAATGCCCTCGTCTAGCTGGGAACAGTGTCAGAGACCTGTCATCTCACCTATTCCAGAGGCTGAGCCAGAAGANGAGCAAGTTCAAGGCCAGCTTGGGGAACTTAGTAACACCCTGTTCAGAGTAAAAAGAAGGCTGGAGATGTGCCTCAATGTGATAGAGCACTTCTATAGCATGTATGAGGCCCTAAGTTCAGTCTTCAGTAGCACAGTTTAGGGGGAAAAAAAAAACCCTAGTCTAGGAAGAAATTTATCAAATTCAGAAAACTTTTCTAGACTAGAACAGTTGTTTGTTATGATCTAGAACTTGCCTTCAATAGCAGAAATTTAAAAAGTGAAACTCGGGCGGTGGTGGTGCACTCCTTTAATCCCAGCACTCGGGAGGCAGAGGCAGGCGGATCTCTGTGAGTTGGAGGCCAGCCTGGGCTACCGAGTGAATTCCAGGAAAGGTGCCAAAGCTACACAGAGAAAGAAGCCCTGTCTCGAAAAAAAGAAAAATTTTAGTGGTATAATTAGAATAGTAACATGGCATTTTGCAACTATAGATATAGAAAACCAGATTANTAATGAATTGCTGATATGTTACTTACCTTTATTTCTAGCAGAATGACTTGAAAATCATATTTTTAAATCTCAGGTTGGCCTTTGAAGCATTTACAATATGTATTCCCTCTCAAGCTTTTTTTTTTTCTTTTCTTTTTGCTGTTATTAGCACTCACTTTGTAGCCCCTGCTGGCCTCGAACTCAAAGAAATCTGCCTGCATCTGCCTCCCAAAGAGCTATTCTGATAGAGAAAAGCCTCATAGTGTTCTAAAAAGAGGGGTCTCCTAAAAAGTAATGTGACTCTTTGAGAGTCACATCCAGGCCACAGCAGGTAAGCCCAGGCTGTTTTGCAGTGTGTATCGGGACTGTTCAGCCCTTACTGTCTTTAGAGGGCACACGGCTCTTAAGTTGCCACCTACTGTCTACCTTCTCCACCCTATCTATAAACAGTCAGTATGTTAGTTGTAGAGATCATGCATTACTATAGGCCTAAACTCAGAAAGTATCTGAGAGGATCTGACCCCCTCTGGTGAGCCAGTGTTCGTCTCTCATCTTTCCAAGGTCAGCTTGTAGCTAAGTCTGAGTTAAGACCAAAGGATGGAGTAGATAGATGATCACATGAAGACTTCAACCTTCCTTGCTCATGTGCTCAGTACCCACCCTTGTTCTCACAGGATGTATGATTTAGGGATACATTTTTGTGTCTGTTTCAATCGGCTTCAAGAGTTAATCTCTTTTTATTGTCCTTCATGACCATATATTCTAACTGACTGTAAAGAAAAAAAAATATGGTTTTTATATTCTCTTTTCCCTTTTTATCAGAAATGTGAATACTTTAATGTTAGTTAATATTTGTGTTTGATCTCTAAAAATAGTTGTTTATAAAATGACCACAGAAGTAATCAGTTTATTGNAGAATTTATAAGATAATCTTTCTCAAAAACATTTTGTTTTCATCACTTTGTTTATTT
>LZPO01055087.1:554608-577604 GCA_001675575.1 Neotoma lepida | reverse complement strand
AGACACAAATATCTTCAGGAACTCACCAGAACATTCAAATAGTATTTGTTTGTTCAGTGAGTTTATTCTAAGGACATTACCATAGATGAGTATCCAGGCTGTAGGTTTAAACATGATACTGCTTGCTTTTCTAGCATTTGGAAAAGATTTGACTCGTGTTCTGTATAAAGGGAAAGATAGAAGGAATAGCAGCCTTCTGCTTTGCATACTGCATGATCTCNGTCACACTATTTGACTGGTGAGAATAAGGATTGAGTCTAGGGTGTGCTTGATAGGAAAACACTCTAATACTAAGCTCCACCCCCACCCTTACAATGACGCAATCTGACTTTGTAAAACAGAGCAGCTTTTGACATATGGGGAAAAAAAATGAATACAGCTAAATTCCAGTATTATTTATTTACAGAGATAGGTTCCTTTATTTAAAAAAATTAGCAAAAAAGATGACAGGATTTATCCACAGGCCTACTTTGTCATTTCCTTACTTTGATCATAAATTGACTTACCAATATATAAAATGGAGGTTGGCATGGTTTCCTTTTGAGTTTTGTTTTGTTCTTCTTTGCTTTCCTTTTTCTAGAGGTTTTGTTTTGTTTGTTTGTTTGTTTGTTTGTTTTTTAGGTGAGCTACTCACTGTGTAGCCTTGGCTGCCCTGGAATTCACTATGTAGACTGGGCTGGTGCTGGCTTTGAACTCAGAGATCCTGTTTCTACCTCCCAAGTGCTGGAATTAAAGACGTGTGCCACCATGATAAACTGTTTTAATAACTACTTTGGGAGTTTTGTTGAAGTAATTTAAGTATTTTAGATGAACTGAAATGGATAAAAAGAAGGTGATGTGACTATGCATCTCAACAAAGTGGGGACAGCAGCTCATCTCTCAGGCCTTCAAAGCAGATAAATCAGTGAACAAGATTACCATTAGCATAGAGTCTGTATGGATAGTTTAAGCCGTTGTTCTTTGTCAGGAAAATAGTCCGACTGTTAGAACCTTTCTGTTCTCTAAGCCCAGTGGTAATGGTGGTGCACACACCTTTCATCCCAGGACTCGGGAGGCAGAGGCAGGCAGAGCTCTGTGAGTTCCAGTCCAGCCTGGTTTATAAAGTGAGTTCCAGGACAGAGAGACCCTATCTCAATACCACCACCACCCCCCCCAAAAAAAAGGTATCTTTCCCTTTTTCCAGTTCTGGGAATGGAACCCAACACCTTACACACTAGTCAAGTGTTCTTCCATTGAGCTACACCCCAAGGCCTCTGGATTATTTTTAGTTACAGGAAAATTATGCCTAATTACCTGTGGGTTTATAAGAGATACATTTTACTTTAAATTGTTCTAGAAAAATATTTATTTTATACCAAGATTGTAAGAAGATCATCATTTACCAAAATATATGTTAGTAAGAATCAGGATCAAAAGACTTTGATTAACTATTGTTTCTTTTAGTTCGGTATGCTTGACCAACATCAAAGTTTAGAATTAAAGAGATTTTAGTCACAAAGGGCTTTTTAATATATTTTAGCTACCTAGTGAACATAAAAATTAAATTACTTGAGAGATAAATTGTATCAGAAAAGAACTAGGAATGAGGGCTCCCTCTTCTTTAAATAATTGGGGCAGCCCCCAGATATCTTTTTAATGTTCGCCTTTAATTTTGGATGAAATCATTATTTTCATTTACTTAATTTACTACTCCCCTTTTATATTTTTTATACCTCCATACNTGCCTAAATTAAATATAAAACATGAGTCTCCCAAGCACATTAGTATGTGAGATTGATATTTCATTTTAAAATAGTATTTAGAACTATTGAAATATCAGAATTTGGTTTTAGTTTTACTTTCATTTATTTAATCTAGGAATAAGCCACTAATAAAGAATTTAAACAAAAACTCTTAAAAATTTTAAATAAATAAATGAATGGAATTATCAATTTCATTTGGGCATTATACAGGTGCTTCAGCAGGGTAAGGTTTCTTATGACTGTGTATATAAATACCTGTGCCCGACAAGTGGTACACACCTTTAATCCCAGCACTTGGGAGGCAGGGGCAGGTGATCTCTGTAAGTTCAAGGCCAGCCTGGTCTACAGAGTGAGTTTCAGGACAGCTAAAGCTACACAGAGAAACCCTGTTGGGGACAGGGAGGAAAAGGGGGGAAAAAAAACTGTGCCCAACAAGGTAGCATATTGCCAGTGCCTGTGTCTTTCACAACATGTCAGACAGTGCTTTCAACTGCAGACTATGCCAAGAGAGATTGAGATTGTGTTGATGCTAATCCTAAAAAAGTTATTTAAATTAGCAAGGTGCCTCTGTGGCATTTGTCACCAGACAACGCAAACCTGAAGACTTGAGTTCAATTCTCTGAACTCACATAGAAATGAAAGGGGAGAAATTATCTCACAAAGTTGACCTCTGACCTCTACCCATGTACTGTGGTGTGCAGTAATAATAAACAACATTTTTTAAAATTCTTAAAAGGTCCTTGATGGTACAGAATGAAATTCTCTCCAATCATACTTTGATTGTTACAAGACTTANGGAAATTTATACAGATTTTTTAAAAATTATTTTTGGTATTGCTTGAGGGTTTTGGTGTCAAGGAAATAGAATAATATTTTATTCAGAATTTTCTTAACCTTTTGTCACTAAACTAAAATAATTTGAAATCTTTGTATGGGGCAAATTGGCTGCACATGTTTGCACATTCATGTATATATAAGTCAAAAGACAACCTTGGGTATTATTTATTTTTGTTTTTTTAGTTTTTGTTTTTTCGAGACAGGGTTTCTCTGTGTAGCTTTGGCGGCTCCTTTCCTGGAACTCACTTGGTAGCCCAGGCTGGCCTCGAACTCACAGAGATCCGCCTGCCTCTGCCTCTCGAGTGCTGGGATTAAAGGCATGCGCCACGACCACCCGGCAGGTATTATTTATTTAGTTAATAAGTTTTGGTTTTTCAAGACAGGGTTTCTCTGTGTAGCCCTGGCTGTCCTGGAACTCACTAGGTAGACTAGGCTGGCCAGGAACTCAGAGATTCACCTTCCTCTGCCTCCCAGGTGCTGGGGATTAAAGATGTGCACCAGCCTACCTGGCTTTCTTTTTTTGTTTGTTTTGTTTTGTTTTGTTTTGTTTTCTCTAGACAGCGTTTCTCTGTGTAGTTTTGGTGCCTCTCCTCGATCTAGCGCTGTAGACCAGTCTGACCTTGAACTCACCTGGCTCTGCCTCTCAAGTGCTGGGATTAAAGGCGTATGCCACCACCGCCCAGCCCTACCTGGCTTTGTTTGTTTGTTTGTTTGTTTGGTCTTACTTTTTTAAACTTTTTTTATTAGAACATTTGATGTACGACTGCAGGAGAAATAATATACAGATATCTTGAACATAAATACAGATTATNAATTCTTACCCTAATAGTGAAATGTTTCACTAAAGCATGCCCAGTAATTGGGCAAAACCAAAACTTATTTTATGCCACAGTCATCCTAGGGTCTGTGGGTTGCAGTCTGATTGTCCTTTGGTTTATATCTAGTATCCACCTATTAGTGAGTATATACCATGTTTGTCCTTCTGAGTCTGGGTTACCTCACTCAGCATGATATTTTCTAGTTCTATCCATTTGCCTGCAAATATCATATGGTCATTGTTTTTCTCTGCTGAGTAGTACTTCATTGTGTATATGTACCACAATTTCTTAATCCATTCTTCAGTTGACGGGCATCTAGGTTGTTTCCAGGTTCTGGTTATTACGAATAATGCTGCTATGAACATAGTTGAGCATGTATCTTTGTGGTATGAATGAGCGTTCCTTGGATATATACCCAAGAGTGGTATCACTGGGTCTTGAGGAAGATTGATTCCCAATTTTCTGAGAAACTACCATACTGATTTCCACTACCTGGCTTTCTTAGTCACCAACCACCATTTATTTGAGACAGAGTCTCTGGTTTGGCATGAAACTTCACCATATAGACCAAGCTAGCTGGCCAGCAGCTCCAGCAGCCCTCCTGTCCCCGCCTCCTGTCAGTAGGACTGTATGTCTGTCTGTCCTGCCACAGCTTCCTGTGTGGGTTAGGGGATCTAACTTCAGAGCCTTAAATCTGCAAGGCCAAGNGAGCAGTCTTCTCAGCCCTCCTAACTTTAAATATTCTTGTTTTTCCTTTTGGTTAGGGATTAATGCTAGTATGGGTTTCCATACTATAGAAAATTATGTGTCTAGATTTCATCTGAATAAAAGAATTACAATCACTCCTACTGTTTTAGTCCATTTTTCCCCTAAATGGAAACTTCTGAGTTTTTTGTTTTCAGTTTAGTGTTTTTAAATTTAAAAATACTTTAATATTTTAAAATAATAGCNATTATATACTTAAGGAAATATAAGGATTAAGGAAACAACTGGTGGGTTAAACCAACAGAATATTTTAAGACAGTGTTTAAAAATCATTTAATTAGTCTATATATTAATAATAGAGTAAAAACAGTAATATTCAGCAAATAGTACAAATGAACAAGTTATTAGAACAAAATCAGAGAACTTCATAGTAAGAAATTTGAAGTCTTTTCTTTAATTCATCAACTAATTAGATTTAACATTTTTTCTATTATAAGTACTAAAGTCATTGGCCAGATTGAAAAATGAAAAGAAGTTCCTTGTAGGTTATTCCACAAAAGTCAAGCTGTACACAGATTGTGAAGGTTCAGTGTGCAAGACTAAGTTATTTAGTGGGTTGGATCTTTTATTCTGAAGTGAGGTTCTTCTAAGAATTGGAATTTAGAGCATAGCAGGCCTAGGGGTTTGCCTTCCCCGCTATTCTCGCAATAGTAGCAGCCTGTCAGCTGTATGCTAACGAGATGAACAATTAAAATGGTCCTATCTGGCTGGCCCACAGGCTCTGGGTGCAGACAAAGAACTGTTTATACACCTGTTGTTCATGAGACAACCATGTCAATGTGTAGCCACAGATTAAAGGAAGGATATGGGAGCCAGGGTTGGCAAGGGTTAAAGAGAACTATTAAAACTGTGGAAGTCAAATTCTTCAGAAAATATATGAGGGCCATTTGCAAGGGGAATCAAGTTACAAAGAAAAAGTTTCTGCTGACTGCATTAACATGGGAAACTCCAGACTTCAAGCTTTCTGCTAGTCTGAGACCATATTTTAAAGGTTTATGTTTTTACTATGTATGTCAATTGGAATGTTTTTGGAGGCCTGTAATGTGAGTTCCTGTAAGAAAATAACCTTGGTTTGTTCCATTGAGGCAAAAATACTTGCTATCATCTATATTCCAAAATAAGTAAGACACCCTATAAGTAATACACCCTACCTTATTTCATTTAAGGAAAAAGTAATGACCCTTTGCTGCAGAGCCTTTTGTCAGGAAGAGGTTTTGTTAAGGTGCAAAAAGTTTTTTGTTTTCTTTTAATGGTGCTATTGAAGTTAAAGGAAATGGGAATTCAGCAGATGCATTGTCTCTGAACAACTCAGCTGTTACTGCTCAGGCTGGGTTTCACTTATGTGATACAGAGTGAATATTTGTGTATTTTGAAGTTTATAAGGCCATTTCCTTCGGTGTTTTTTTGTTTTTGTTTTTGATAAATTCAGAATATTATATAAAAATAAAATCTGGTGAAGTTTTAGGTGCACAAATTCACAGAAAGTTCAGCTTCTGCTTTATCTCACAGAGATTTCCTGAGCCTAAGTTCCTCTATGGTATTTCACCTTTAAAATAGGTCCACACTTCAAATTAGCAGCTGTATGTTGTGTTTATCNCATGTCTTTTCATAAAATGGGATCTGTTTTGTGTGTATTCATGGGGTGTGTGCGTGCGTTCATGCATGCATGCATGCGTGCGTGTGTCAGAAGTTAACAGCTGGTGTCTTCCCTCCTGGCTCCCCACCTTATATTATATATTGAGTCAGAGTCTCTCACTTGAACCCAGAGCTTGCCAGTTAAGCTCCTCTAGCTAGCCAGCTTGCTCTGGGGATTTTCTGCTTCTGTCTTCCTTGCACTGAGATTAGAAGTTGCTATCACTCCCACCCAGCCTTTATGTGGGTGCTGGGGATCTGAATACCTGTCCTTAGGCTTGTGTGACCTCAGGCCCTCGAATAGGATTTCCTTTTCTCTTAGGCCACTCAATAGTCAGTGGGAAGAAGGCACTAGTAAGAGTTAAGGACAGACTTGACCAGGCTGTCTTATGTCAGAGTCCCATGACACTGCTGGAAGTTTCTCCTTCAATCTTCTTTCTTCACTGACTGTTAGGCTAAGTTCTTCAGGGTTTTTTAGAGTCTTTAATGGGGACAGGGAACCTAAAGCCCAAAATTTTCAAAGGTGGGAATAGGTTGGAAGTCTTCCGTCATTTTTATGGTCCCTCTCTGCTTTAAGGTATGATTCTAATGCATGAGGAAATTTACATGGTTTAAGGGAACAAAGTACAGGCTTGAATATCCAAAGGGAACAGTGACAGTAATTCTCAGTGGTGGCTAGTCCTCAGATAATTTTGAAAGTAGCTATAGAGTGCATTAAAGATGAGGAAAAGGATAAAAGACCATTTCTTTTAAAAGCGTGACAAACACCTGATAGATTCTAGTCAGACCCACGGCCAGATGACCCCTGAAACTCTGCTTTAAAAGCGTGACAGACACCTGATAGATTCTAGTCAGACCCACGGCCAGATGACCCCTGAAACTCTGCTTTAAAAGCGTGACAGACACCTGATAGATTCTAGTCAGACCCACGGCCAGATGACCCCTGAAACTCTGCTTTAAAAGCGTGACAGACACCTGATAGATTCTAGTCAGACCCACGGCCAGATGACCCCTGAAACTCTGCTTTAGGTCCTTTTATTTAGCTCACAGGAAATCATAGGATAAAATCCACAGTCATAAAAGATAAAAAGGTACAGTAATTACTTGGGGTATTCAATGCTTGATAATTTGTTAAGGCTGAAGGATCTGTTGAAAAACATTTCTCCTGTATAATCCAGGCAGTAAACTATTTAATTAAAGGCTTAATATTCTAGNTGACAAGTCTTTTGCTGTTCTAATAAAAAGCTTTATTTGTAACATGTTTCTCTTAAAATAGTACACTATCTAATGGTTGGTGTTAAGTGTGCTTTACCTTCTCATTTGGGTCAGCTACAGCTTGGGTTACGTTTTATAAAGCTAAAAAATAAATATGGGGATTTCCTTGCCCAGGGATGCAAAGCCTTTAGTTTGCTTTAGGTTTGCATTACAGGTGAGAGGGAGGAAAAATAAGCTGCTGCATATATGAGAAGATGCCAGTTAGAGGAATACCATTAGTACTTTCAGTGTGGGGCTGTTCTACTCAACACAGGAGCAGGTATGTAGAGTAGCTTTTGGGTTTATGGGGCTCTCTAGTGCTGTCCCTTTTAGATTGCCTTATCTAGCTAGGATGTGACATTCACTGGCAGCCCTTTTGGCTTTTACTAACAACATTCTATGGAATTTTAAAATTTGAAACTTATTTTTTAAATAACATTTGGATTCAGATACTTTACTGTCAGGTATTTTTAAATGTTCACTGAAATTCAGAAAAAGTAATGCCCAAAAAAAGTTGTTAAATTCAGATGACTAGTACTGTATTCTCTATAAAATCCTGTATAAAACTTATACAGAGCCAAGTGAAGTGATCCAGAGCCAAGTGAAGTGATGCAGGCCTGTAATCCTAGCTATTCAGAAGACTAAGGCAGGAGAGTCACAGGAATTAAGGAGTTCAGTGTCAGGCTGCCAGCTGACCTGTCACAAAAAATAAACAAATAAAAATTGGCCACTTTGCTTCTTTTTGTTGTTTTTTCACTTTAGGTTGGAACTCATCGGGAAGATTCAGTCAGTCTCAATGGTAATCATTCGGTCTTGTCTAGTACTGTTGCTGCCTCAAACACAGACCTGAACCATAAAACACCAGAAAATTACAGAGGTAACTTTTGTCATTTTTTGAGCAATATTGTAGAAAACAGTATCCTTTGGAATACTGTCCATTTGAACTGACGTCTGTGGATGCAGAGGGTCGCTGTTCGGTGTTCATTCAGCCATCTTGGCTGAGCCAACTTAACTCTGTGCTGGCTAGAGCTGGTTGCACACCACTGTGTAGTACTCAGTGGTGCTCTGTCTGTTCTCCTGCTTCTGTCCTGTCTCTTGGTAACTTCCTCTCATGAGTGAGCCTGCACAGTCCCTACAGTCAATGAGAAATAGATTTCTTAGTCTATTGAGAACTTCAAATTATAATAACTCTTGTTTTAGAGATTCTAGTAGAACTGGAGAGACAAAACTCTTAAAGAAAAAAAAAACTGCGGTCCTTGTTACAATATAGATTTATGAAAATGCAAATATCTAGGTAAAATTAGGACTGTTAACTTCTTGACCACTAGTTTCTAACAGGTTCTTTCTGGCTCTAAATGATGTACAGTCCTTTATCTCCAGAATGTTTCATACAACCTAAACCCTAAGTTTATTTACCCTCTAGAAAGCCTTGAACCATCATCTTGATAGGAACATGTGAATCTAGACTTATAATTTCTGTTTCTTTCCCTCTTTGTTAGGTGGCTTGCAAAATCAGTCTGGAAATGTTGTTCCAACAGAAATCAAGACTGAAAACAAAGAAAAAGATGAGAACCTTCATGAGCCTCCTTCATCAGATGACATGAAATCCGATGATGAGTCTTCCCAAAAAGACATCAAGGTCTCGTCTAGAGGTAGAACAAGGTATGTGTTAGTATCCAGCCCTTAAATCTCACACATTTGCCCTAGAGGAAAAAAGTTTTAGGACATTAAAGGGTGCCATGTGTTAGTAATAGCCAACTACAGTCTAGGTGCCAGGCTGTTGTTTCTTTGTTTGTTTGTTTGTTTGTTTTAAATCTAATTCTACCCATTTCATCCTCACATTTCTAAAGAGAAGGCATGTGGATGTTTGAAATTATGATTTCATACCCCTTTGTGTCTTTATAGAAAAAAGAACTGCCTACCTTGTCTCGTTGCTTATNGTTTATAAAAAAGACAGTGAGAGGACAGGTTAAACTGTTTGTAGTATATCAGTCAGTAAATATTTGATCTATTAAAGAACTAAATATATGGCAGAATCCAGTGTGGTTNGGTATCCTTGGAAACCACCATATGCTTTGGTTTCATGTCATCTGTGGCTGGGTTTTTTGTTTTTACATTGCCACAGACATTATTTGGCTCACAAAACAGGAAATATTTACCATTTGGCCCTTCATAGAGAAGGTTTGCTATTCCCTAATTTCAGCAGTAATTTGAGAAAAATGTGAAAAAGAAAGTTCTAGAAGAAGTGATACTCTCAGGAAAAGTTTTCTGGAAATTGAAATTGACTTGCTTTCAAACGTGAATTTGGATACATTAATACCATGACTTCCAAATTATTTGTGTGCCTTCCTTCAAATTTTTTTTTTTTTAGTTTAGTTTTACATTAAAATTAGGTGATTTGGGGGGCTGGAGAGATGGTTCAGTGGTTAAGAGCACTGACTGCTCTTCCAGAGGACCTAGCTTCAATTCCCAGCACCCACATGGCANCTCACAACAGTCTGTAACTCCACTTCCAGGGGATCCAATGCCTTCACACAGACATCCTATAGGCAAAACACCAATGCACGTAAAATAAATAAATCTTTTTTAAAAAAAGAATAGGAAAAAAAAGAATAGGAAATATTGCAAAAAATAATAGGTGATTTTGTGTGTGCACACATATATGTTCTTTAGTTTTTCAGACATTGTAGCCTAGGCTGGTCTTGAACTCATGGTCCTCCTGCTTCAACTTCCCAAGTTGCTGGGATTACACACATGATCAGCCAAACCCAGCATGACTTAATGTATTTTCAGTGCATCTTATTTTATGGTNTATGAATCATTTGTCAATAATGTATCTATCCCATACAGGTATTGATATTTAATATGTTTTGTGTGTTATAATACAGAGGAGACTGCAATGATGGAGCTAAAAGAAGCCATGACCCTTTCTTCCATTTCCACCCCAACAAAGAGCTCCTTTGCCTTTGACATTCTCACAGCTTTCAAAGCCTAAAGGTTCCTCTTGAGAAAAATGAATTTTTATCATGCAGTGCTTTTAATATACGTCTTACTCATAGGAAGAATGTTAAATGAGAAAGTAAATTCAGTTGGAGAATTCCAAAGCCACCTCTAGGCATCTTAACCCATAGTGTTATTATTCTGAACAAATTTTAAGAGATAATTTGTATCCTTTCTTCTCTCCATGTCCATTAGGAATCAACAGACTTTCCACTCTAAAGGGCCAGATTGTCAATACTTAGAGTTTATGGGCCATGTTGTCCCTGTCACAACTACTCAGTTCTACTTTGTAGCACCAAATAGTCAGAGATATATATAAGCCAGTTTGTCCTTCATAAAAAAANAATAATANTAATTCCAAATCTCCCAGTTTTTCCGTCAGCACATCATCAACATCAAAACTATGTTGAGACCATCTGTGTCTTGTCTTCTGTCCCTTGTGTACCAGGTGACTGCCATAGTGTTTCTAAGCAGGCATGTTGTGCTNGTGCTNCAGGACAGGACCTTCAGCACTCAGTGTATTTCAGTCAGTTGGGGGGCCTGCTAAGATGCAGCTTCTGGGTCTGTAGATTGGATGTAGACTTGAAAGTCTGTATTGAACTGGTCTTGGTAACACTGAGGCTGCTGATGAGTGGATCCAATCTGTGTAACAGGTGGTAGAATTTAGTTATGTTTCTTGTTTATGAATAATTTGCTTTCATAGAGAGGCCTTTATGCTAAAATGTGTGATGAAAAGTGTATTAAAATCGTGGTACAACTTAACTAAATGACTATTCAGGTGCAGTGAAGAAAGGAATATCCAGCCACAGCTAAGTACAGCTGTCGCTCTTGTCTAGTGGGGATTATACTTTCCATTTTCACCTGCATACTTTATAATTTGGCACAGTCAGCTTATCTATAGGGAAGCTCATAGACACTGTTTCTACTGTTTTCCAGCAGTACCAATGAAGATGAGGATCTGAATCCAGAACAGAAAATCGAAAGGGAGAAGGAAAGGAGGATGGCTAACAATGCCAGAGAGCGCCTGCGCGTGCGGGATATTAATGAGGCATTCAAGGAGCTTGGCCGAATGTGTCAGCTTCATTTGAAGAGTGAAAAACCTCAGACAAAACTCCTCATTCTTCATCAGGCCGTGGCAGTCATCCTTAGTCTAGAACAGCAAGTCAGAGGTAAGTCAGTCCAGCAGAGACAGACAGTCAGACATTTGTTAACTGTGGTTTGCTTCGGCAAGTCGTCAGAAAATTCTCTGAATACTGCTGTCTGTGCCCTCAGGATCCAGCTCTCCCTGTACTTCCTAGATTCAATATCTGCAGACTGAGAGCTTCCCACAAACCTGTACAGACCAGTCCTATGAAATGGCAGAGAACAGACAGCATGAGCCTGCTGTTACACTTAGAGCCATTTACTCCTGTGCACTCAGTGTCTGTCTCTCACTGTTGAATTTATTTGTCTAGACCGGCCCTCTTCTGCACCATGTTGTAGTCCTTCCTCAGTGCTAGGTTCCTCACGTGCTTACCCTGGGGTGTCTACAAACACTGCTGGTTAGTAGGATGACTAAGCATGGCTGCTCCCTGTCTTTACCACACTAGTGCCCTTTACACCCATGTCAGATCTCTATTAGAAATGCCATAAACTTCTAAGACATGCCCATGTGTCACATATGTGTGGTTTGAAAGAGTTCACACTGTTGACTGAGGCAGCTATTCCTTTTTCATAAACTCTGATGGGATCCCCAAAAAGCTTTAAAACTTCATTTGTTTAGTGTGTATTTGTTACAACAGCTCTTCTGTGCTGGGCAGTTATCACATAGTGGACACTGCTGCCCGTGAGGTTCCACCATCCAGCTTGTGTTTCATCAGTCACCTGTGTAGTCTGTCAGTTGCTAATGTTTTATCTACAGCTTTTTTGCAAGGAATTAATAAACGTGGCTCTGAACCCCAAGCCTTATACTAGTCTTTTTGACTGTGAGCAACTCTCTCTCCCTCCTGTTTATGTTGGATTATCTAAATATTTGTATTGGGTTTTAAATAGAGTAGGGTAGGCAAGTGCTTAAAAACTACAACCATAATCCCTCAGATCACTAAAGATGATGACTCAGGGAATCACTGGTACAAACTCACAAAAACTGATAGTAGCTGGAAATTCTTCATCTGATATGTTTGATGTGTAGGAATGGTACATAGTGACCCTGTCCCTAAAACCAGGTATGTACGCATCTTCAAAACCCTAGAAGTGTAGGTAGAGGATAAATGTTCATGAAACCAGATCTTGAAGAATTACAGCCTCCTGTGAAACACACAAAGGCTGGTTGTTGCTCATGTGATAGTAACGGGAACATTGTCCCCTTCTTAGCCAACCATTGTCATATTCATTCATTACACCACCACCACCACCCTTAATTTTTTTTTTAATTTATTTTATGTGCATTGGTGTGGAGGTGTCAGATCCCCTGTAACTGGAGTTACAGACAGTTGTGAGCTGTATGTGGGTGCTGGAAATTGAACCCGGGGCCTCGGGAAGAGTAGCCAGTGCTCTTAACCCTCCACCCACCCCCCCTTAATTCTTGAACTGTTTATGAATGAATACTTGGCCCACGCTGCAGGCAGCAGGGCACCGGTGTGAGGAAATCCCAGATGCATTCTCCTTCTCTTTTCAACCCATGATACTTTAATTCTGATTTNACCAGCAATTTACTATTAAAGCTGTCTTCTCTCTGTATGGAAGTTTGAGTGATCAGCAAAGCTACCAGAATTTATTCTTGTTCAGCACCTTTTCATTCCCACATGCATTAGAGCTAAAAGCCAGAGTTGTTCTTTTAAAACTTTTGAGAGTGGAAATACCTAGTTCAAATCTAAGCCATTAAAATAAGAAATGTTTCATTATTTGAAAAAAGTTAGAAACCCTGCCTTTCACAGGTAGACCTTGTTCATTTGTAACATGTGACTCTGCAGCAGTCCTCTGCAGGCACTTAGAACAGGAACAAGTCGGAGAGAACATCCAGGCTTGTCCATCTACCTATTAACTACCTCAAAACTATACAGTTATGAGTATAGTTCTTTTTCACATGTTCTGAGCTGTCTGTGGAATTCTTTACTGAGATGAATGAACTTAAGATACACTGACCTGCAACTGTGCTAGGGATTGCTTTAATCTCAGGAAGGCCTTTTCGTCCATTTCCAGACTGTAAGCCTGAAGTCCAGAGCCTTCTATCTTACTTATAGCTCCCTTTCAAGACTCCTGGAAAAGCATTCACATGCCCTCTGCCAGTATCTCATCAGCTGCCAGTGCCTGTACCTGGTCCTTGGCAGTGTCTTCTAAGCTTGATGTAGTTGTCGTTGCCTGGACTGTGGTTCCAGCATTTGAGACATTTGATAATATATTCGTTCATTTAGGAAGGNTTGATATACTTGCAGTCCTGAGCCCAGCAGTTTCTGTAAAGACGTACTTTGTTTACCTGGCTTAGTAGGCCTAGTCTGGCTTCTTTTGGTTTACAGTGNTGCTCCAAGCTGTATCTGACCAACCCTAACCTGGAGTCTCCTAAGGCCGAGAGACCTAGGGCTAGTAGTCTTCCTTCATTTTCTCTTCCCCCTGCCCCCCACCGTGGTGTACACCTTTTATCCCAGTACTTAGGAGGCAAAGGCAGGTAAATCTCTGAGTTTGAGGCCAGCCTGATCTACATAGTGAGTTCCATAACAGCTAGGACTACATAGTGAGACCCTGTCTCAAAAAAACAAACATAATAAAAAAAATTATCATTTCTATGAATATTTTACTCATTACAGTTTAGGTTTAAATGATCTCTTTTTATCCATTAAGGCATTTTGAATCAATTTATAAACTAATGTGTATGGCACTTGGCCCCCTATAGCATATGCTTAACAGAAACAAAAATTAGGTAAGAAACTGTCATAAGCAAGATACCTATGCTTACCTTTCCATTTCTTTTTTTTNAAGATGTATTTATGCAGTTCATGTATATGTATATGCATTTAAATCTGCACACCAGAAGAGGGCATCAGATCACATGAGTCTACAGTTATAGACAGTTTTGTGCCACCGTGTGGGTCCTGAGGTTTGAACTCAGGGCCTCAAGAAGACCAACCAGTGCTTTTAACTACAAGCTATCTCTGCAGCCCCACCTTTCCATTTCTTACGGTAGCCCCTATTCTTTTCACTGCTCAGAGACACCTGCATCACACATCATATCTTTTCATCTTGGCTGTCTTCTATAAAAAGTTTTAGCACCTTCCTTGTGTAGGTGAATATTTGTCTGGGTCCTGCCAGGCCCCACGAGGTCCGGCCCACCCAGCGGTCCGCAGCCGCTTATAAATTAATAACTCAAAAGCTTATATTAATTACAACTGCTTGGCCATTAGCTCAGGCATATTACTGACTAGCTCTTATACTTAAAATTCAGCCCATTTCTATTAATCTATGTTTTGCCACATATTCTGTGGCTTTACTGGTCTACAGGCATGTTGTTCCTTCCCAACGGCTGCTGGCGTCTCCTGACTCAGCCTTCCCCTTCCCAGAATTCTCCTTGTTTGTTTATCCTGCCTATACTTCCTGCCTGGCTACTGGCCAGTCAGCATTTTATTTATCAATCAATCAGAGCAACACATATTCACAGCATACAGAACAATTTATCTCCATCATCCTTGCTATACCACAACCACAGAAAGAACTCTGTCATCTTATTCTATGTATACATCAGGATAGGAAAGGAAGGAATGCCATGGTCATCTGTCTCCCTTGCATTCAATGTGTTTCCTACAAAGGAATAATTTTCTGAACTGGTAAATGTGAGGTGCAGCACAGATGTCTTTCCAGGTAGAAAGAGGGTATCAACCTTCATATCAATTCAGTGTACCCTGTCATAGCAGGACCCATAAGGAAAACTTGACTGACAAATAATGACAAACGACACTTGCCAAGACTTATTTAAAGATTAACATGTTGATTTCAAGCAAACTAAACCCTAGAAGACTAAATGATAATCAAAAAATAAAGAAAATGCANAGTGGTCACTAAGAATTCTGGCGTCTTATTTAATACTGAAGGTTTAATTCAAGCATATCATGGCTATCTCTGTAAATTAGGAGATTTAATATAAAAATGAAATTACAGAGATTGATCATCCTCACAGAAAGAACAACAGCTGTTTGTTCAGTTCTAGACCCAACAGGCTTTATCTTTGGCAGGAAGATAACCACAAGTTAAAGGCTAGCCTGGGTAACAGAGACCAGTCAGGCCTGAAGATCCGATCTCAGTGCCATTTGCCCGACCCCTGTCCCCAGCCCCTCCTTCTGCTTTCTTACATACTGATAACAATTCTCTCCTGCTGTAGAGAGGAACCTCAACCCCAAAGCAGCCTGCCTTAAGAGAAGAGAAGAAGAAAAGGTCTCTGCTGCGTCAGCAGAGCCACCAGCCACANTGCCAGGAACCCATCCTGGGCTTAGTGAAACTACCAACCCTATGGGTCATCTGTAAACATCGGCCAGGTGAGTACAGGTCTGTCAAGGAAGTGCAAGGAGATCACATTTTAAAGTGGTTAGAACTGTGGAGTGGCTCTCTGGCAGGTGTTGNTGATTGTAAAGGTCACATAATTTGGAATGCNGTGATCTGTGTGCCTTGCTGTTGTCTCATCAAAACCAGTGTCATTTTAGATCAAATTACTGTTCACATCATTTGAATAGCTTGTGGCTCATAACAAAATGCCAGGTCTTCGGTCAGTATGTGTGCTCATTCTCTAAGAAGACGGTATCACAGTGATCCCTTTCTCTGC
This sequence comes from Neotoma lepida, assembly GCA_001675575.1. Classification (NCBI taxonomy): domain Eukaryota; kingdom Metazoa; phylum Chordata; class Mammalia; order Rodentia; family Cricetidae; genus Neotoma; species Neotoma lepida. Next base: position 561,771 of record LZPO01055087.1, on the reverse strand, counting down.
TCCCACACTTGCTCCACATTCCTGTATTCACAAGCACTAGGCCATACTGTGGAGCAGTCTTCACTAACCATCTCAGTCTGGCTCCTCTCTACAGCATAGTTCCTGCACAGTTCACTTGGATCAGTGATACAGTGTAAAATGCAGTTGCTGTGCTACCTTAGTTGTGAATCTAACACCCTCTAGAACCCACTGATGGGTGAATGTAAAGATGGTAGATGATACACCAAAGTAGCCCTCTTTCTGGTGGAGTGCTGGTTACTGAAGGCTCAGTTGCAAAGTTAATATTTTGGAAGCTGATCGGTGTGAACTATAGTTAAATATTTTTAACAGCATTTTAGCTGGTAGCAGCATGGGTTAAGAGTAGAACTGATAACTTCATTTTGGGGATTTTTGGTTTTAGCTTTTGGTTTTTTGAGACAGGGCCTTACTATGGAACCCTCACTGNCCTAGAACTCACTGTGTAGACCAGGCTGCCCTTGAACTCACAGAGATCTGCCTGCCTCTCCCTCTCAGGTTCTGGGATTGAGAGCATATGCTGCCACTCCCAGCCATAACTTCATTCTTATAACCTGCCTTCAGTATTGTATAGTTACTTTCTTAAGTTTTTTTAACAGATCTAAGATAGTAGAGACAATGGATGGGAGCAGTACAGCTCGGGGTCGGGAGTATCCTGACTGCTCGGGAACTCAGGCTATATAACCTTGGGGGAGTATCCTGACTGCTCGTGAAGTCAGGCTATAACCTTGAGCTGCAATGGGACAGCTCAGCTCTGGAGGGAAAGGTATCCTGACTGTTCAGGGAGTCCAGCTATATTTGGAGTTGGGGTANGGTGGGGAAAGTCTTCCGGCAGGATATAGCAATCCTAGAGAGCTGCTACAGCTGAGCTTTGCTCAGCCACCACTTAAGGGGGCTTCCCGGCAGAGCTCTGCTTCTTCTCAGGCCCATCATGTTGCTTCTTCTGCTTCACTCGGCTAAAAGGGAAACCGCTGTAGAAATGTAGCAATCTCCTCCTGTTCTGGAGAAAAGTTGTTACTTTTTCTGCTCTGCCTTGCTCAGCCCGCTAAGGGATGTCTTAGCAAGGTTGTTCTTCTCTGCTACTGCGAATGAAAATCTTCACACCCAGAACTCTTTTGAGAAAGATTTATTTGGGAAGGAGTTGTCCAGGAGAGTGGCTGCCTCTACCAGGGTAGGGAAAAACAGTTGACAACTGTGAACAGGTAGGGTGGTTTATATAGGGTTTCTTGGGGGCGGAGTTTCTCCAGGAAGAAGATTTTCTGTCCAGGGATTGGTTAGTTTTTCCTGTTCAGGAAAAGAGATGGCACTGATCTCAGAGCCAAACTGTGTTTCTTTCACTGGCCTTTTTTAGCTTTTTGGCTCTAGTTCTAAAGCCAGGGCATATTTCTTTCACTGGCTCTGATTCTAGGGACAAAATGTGTTTCTTTTTTTCTTTTTAGTTTTTTGAGACAGNGTTTTTTTGTGTAGCTTTGGAGCCTGTCCTGGATCTCACTCTGTAGACCAGGCTGGCCTTGAACTGGCAGAGATCCGCCTGGCTCTGCCTACTGAGTACTGGGAATAACGGTGTTCNCCAACACCACCCTCAAAGTGTGTTGCTTTGGCACTAGTTTCAGAGTCAGGGCATGTTTCTTTGGTTCTGGGTTCAGGGATAAAGTATTTCTTTCACTGGCTCAGGTCCCAGATCTAGGCTGTGCTTCTTTCACTGGTTCTGGGCTCCAGGGTCAGGGTGGGTTTCTTTAGCTGGCCCCTTTTCCCTACAAGCAGGAACAATATCAAATGTAGTTTCCTTTGGTTGCGCTGTGACTATCTCATTTTGAGATGAAAGTATGGAGTTTGATAGAATTCCAGTTAGTAAGCTGCTCTTTCAGTGTAGGATTTGGCTCATATTACCACTACTCAGATCAAATTAGATTGCAGTTGAAAATGCATAGGAAGAAAAAAAGGAAGAAAGGAATTGATCTGTTGGATAAATAAACGGTGTCTTCAGATAAAAACATGCGTTGTTTCTCGGTGCAGAGGTGACTTTTTAAGATGATAGGTCTAGAAGAGCCGTAATAAGAAGTAACTTCACACAAAGCTCAAGTCCTGGGTTTCCCTCAGCCTATGCAAAGAACATTTACACTGGACTCAGAGCCTGTTTTGTTCCCTGCCTGCTATTACTGTTCTCCCCTCAGTCGACTTCCTGATCTCTTCCTGCTTTCCAGCTTTCTGCTGCATTGGAATCTCTAGAGAACCAGCTCCTGCAAATTGACCTTAGACCACTTTGGCACAAAGTACTTCTGACCATATACTACTAGTAGTAATAATTTAGAAAACATACAAAATATATCCAACAGTTGGCCACAAATGTAAAACCAAGTAGCTTTTAATAATTTTCTATCCCCGAGAGTATCACTGTTATCAAACAGTATTGTCAGTCATCTAATAAGGAAATGAAAGTATGATTCTTTCTAAACTGTTCCATTATAAGTGATTTTAATAGAATTTTCAGGGTTACTAATACATACATTGTATTGGGAACATATGCATGTATAAAATTTGAACTAATAAGATAATTTCTTAAATTCTTTAGACAAATATTTAGTAAGGACTTAACTGTGGACCAGCAACTGAGGCTTCAGAACTTTCTGTTTAAAAGAAATGAATATAAACAATCAACTCAACATGGTGGGCTGGGGGCAGNAATGAGGGAGTGCTGTGATGACAGTGCGAGCAGTCAGTTGGTAGAATCTTGAGGTATTGCCAACTTACCTGTTCCCCAAATGGAAGTTTGCATAATTGGCTGGCTAAACTGTTGTATAAGCTCTTGATCACAAGCTCTCCTCTGCACACATCAGGTAAAACCCTTGAACCACAAACTAGTTCCTTTCTTTGGAAGCTTCACTTTCCATGATTCTAGCTACCTATAGCCAACAGTAGTCCATAAATAATTTGTAATGAAGGCTGAGTGTGGTGGCTTTAATCCCAATACTCAGAGGCAGAGGCAGGTGAATATAAGTTGTAAGCTAGCCTGATCTTTATAGCAAATTCCAAGCAGTGTCTCCAAAAAAACACAGGTTATTTTTATTAAATTTATATTATTAAATTACATTCCATCCTGCCCAGGAAGTGAATTCTTGCATCTGCTCCATATACACTGCTCATCTGCTGCTCACTAATTAGCCATTTTGGTTATCCTATCCACTGTCATAAGTACTTGTTGAAGCAGTCCCTATCATACTTAATAATGGCCCCAAAACATAAACTTATATTACAATATATTGTTAGAGTGTTCTATTTTATTGTTTATTATTGCCCGTATTTGACTATGCCTAACTTGTAAACTTTATCCTAAGCATTTATATATAGGAAAAATATCATAGTGCAAGTAAGATTCAGTACTTTACACAGTTTTAGGCATCCAATAAGGATATTGGGCCATAGCTCCCTTCCATGAGGAGGGACTTCTGATACCTTAAAAGAAAGAGGCACNGGCCGGGCGGTGGTGGCNCACGCCTTTAATCCCAGCACTCAGGAGGCAGAGGCAGGCGGATCTCTGTGAGTTCGAGGCCAGCNTGGGCTACCNAGTGAGTTCCAGGACAGGCACCAAAGCTCTACAGAGAAACCCTGTCTCGAAAAACCAAAATAAAAAAAAAAAAAGAAAGAGGCGTTTGTGTAAGTCACTTGGACTAACTTAGTGCAATCTTAGATATGATGAACAATAACTGGAAATTGGGGGAATGGTGTTATTTTAATAATTGTATACTAACCTCTTCTGTCCCTGCCACAGTTCCAGTGTCATCAGTAGGCTAGATAGAAGGTGACCTCTCCTCATAAAGACTTGGACAACTCAGATTATCTGAAGACACAAACCTGACAGGAAGGAGAAGAAAAACAAAACACTTGAAGCAAGAAACTCAAATGTAATCCTACGATCAAAGCAACTGGTCAACACTTCCATCAGAAGTGAAGATAGGAAGCTCATCCGAGAACGCCGGCCCGTGAGGTGTTTGCAGCATATCATTCTGCTGTAAGCAATGTGTCGCTTCTGCACAATCAGAGACTGTCTCATCTCTCCACTCAATGTGGAAGTTGCCTTGTGCCTAAACTGAATTGACAAATGCATTGTAACTACAAATTTTATTTATTGTTAAGGAACTGTGAGGTCTACATATAAAGGGAAAAGTTCATGTGGGAAGCTGATCTACATTCAGCTGATGCCAGCATTGTTAAAGCTGTTCACAAAGCAGTGGCAACCATTGGCCCTTAGCATTCCCGGCATACCTGTTAGTGTCTTAAAAAGGAAGGGAGTCCTTTGTTGCCCTCTCCGACCTTCGCCATATGAATAGTGTTTTCCATGAAATAGGAAAATATTACTTGGTATAGCATTTCTCTCTTGTTTTTTTCACTCATTTTTATTTTCTCTTTGTGGGTGTTATATTTGATCTGAGTCTGCATAGTTTATGGTCACAGTCCAGAACCCTCCTTGCAGCCCTGTGTGCTTTGTTCATGTCCTTGCAGTGATAAGCAGACACCATCTGTGACCATAGCCTAGCTAAGATTTTGAAAGGGGAAATTTTGTCCCCTGGATTTGCCCCCAAATAAACATTGCTTTATTTCTAATAATCACTAAGACTTTTCAGGCTTCTAGGTTTCATAGTAAAGCTATAATAGCAAGAAGTGTAACTTACAAGAAAGAGTTTACTTTTTAGAAATTGCTTTGTTTTCCAAGCAGTAAGTACTACATAATATAGTACTTGTAAAGTATTAGCTGTAAGTAAGCACAAAATGCATTCAGTACAATACGAAGTTGACTTTTCAGGCCATGATGATGGTGAGTGTAACAGAACCCGGTGATCACCGGGACAGGCAGTGTGAGGAACGCACACTAGCACTCGGAGGCTAATTACCTACGGAATCCAAGAGCGATGGTCACAGTTCCTTATCCTAGCCCTTACTTCTGTCCTTTGGGTGGCTGGTCAGTGGGGGAAGGGCAGGAGGGTGATTTAATCACCTGCAAACCACCTGCGTCTACCCCAAGAAGAGCCAGCTTAGCGCTGAGCTGCACCTGTCAGTCCATCTTAGCATTATGCATTAGAGCACCCTCTGTCTAATCCTTCAGAGTTGTATTTAAGACACAGTAATCACTTTGAACTTCCATGAAACCTGTCTTCCACCACAGCAGCCCTGGGAGAGAAAAACATGCTGAACACGATGGTCTTGGCTAAATAACTCCTTAGAGCCAGTATCAGTGGCAGTCTGCACACAGAAGAAAAATCCCAAGTCGTTCTGTAACTTAGAGACTCCGGAGAATTTGAAAGAACAAAAAACTATTAAGACAGCACTTCAGAGCCTCCATCAGGACTATTTCTAACAAGTCAGTCTTTGGTGAATTTAGTGGACTTAATTTGCATACTTTAATTTGCATATGTTCTCCAGTTCCATCAGACTCTATCTGTGGCCTTGTTCTTCATTTCAGTGTTAATCAGCTAAAACAGAAGTTGTTGCTTATGACGTGTGAGTGAACATAAGCCACTGCCTGGCCTTTTTTCTTCAGAGCTTGTTGTCTTTTTCGCTATATTAGACTTTGCAGTATGCCCAGAAGCTTTCCTTCATAAAATAGAAAGAAAAAAACATTTGGCTTATTTTTCACTGTAGCTAGTCTTTTATACAATAATCTTGTAAGAAAATTTCTTGAATTCTAAATATTACTCTTTCTAGATTTTTGAAATCAAAAATTTTCAGTAAAAAGTTTCTTACTTTATTTTATTATATTAGGTAGTTAAAGAAAATGTAGGGTTATTTACCATAACCTGTTCATTAATATCAGAAATTTACAATAGCATTTTAAGAGCATAGTAGGTTCTAGCGTACCGTGTAGTTCCTATGGAGTATTGTGAGACCGAATTGTTGGAGATGAGCTGCTTTTCATCTTGTTCTCCAGTTTCCATTGTTGGTTTATTGCAGATTTGTATCCTGTGTCAAATTCAAGGTATTATTGATAAACCTTTTCAACCAGCAGCAAGAAGTTCAAATTTTTTTTTCTGTCACTGTAACAGAAAACACAGTATGTATATAACATTTATGTAGCAATAAATGTGCCATCCTTTTTTTAACATAGTAAACTAGTGAGTTTTTTACACTCCTGTTTCCCACAGAATAATGTATTTTGTTTTCTCTTCTCTACCTCCTTCCCCCAAGAAAGGCTCCAACTGCTTTTCCTGTCTGCACTAACTGTGCTTCACGGGTGATCCCGCAGGACAGATAGGGCTGGGAGAGCTAAGAGGACACACCCCAACCCCCAGTTCTCCTCTTGCCCTCTCTACTGTGCTGGCCTCTTAAGTCTTTTCCTGAAGGTGGAACAAACAGAAGTCTGTAGCAAAGAAAATCTCTTGCAGATGTAGAGAAGAGTGAAGACAATGGGAAAGGACTTCAGATGTAGGTTTTTAAATTAACAGCTCTTAAAGCACCTTCAGTTTTTTCTGGCTCTCTTCTCTCACCTACAACCAAAANTAAATNGGCAATCAAACCTGCCATGATAGGGGGATGGCAATATTCTTAAAAGCTCTTTCATCCATTTTTAACACCACATCCATGTATACATGCATGCATTGAACTTGTGTGAGGACTTGATGGGAAGCCTGAGATAGGGACCATCTGGAGGTCCTTTGCATCAAGAAGGTAAGCTGAGTCCTCAGACCCTGACAGATACTTCTTTTGGTGGATTTTGAGATTTGGTGTTGAGGTGAGACCCAGCAGATCATGTTACTTCTTGTGTGATTTGATAAATATAAATTTAACTAGTTTGGTTTCATACAAAATAATAAACTGAAAAAAACTCCAGGAAGAAAATATCTGATNCTAGAAATGAAACCAGATCTGGAGAGCTTATCTCATTATCTTATCACCTCATCTCATTAACAGGTTTGTAAGANCAGCCCAGAGAAATCCCATGTCCAGNAGCGCTTAGAGCTGGTCAAGACTTTAAACTTTCCCTACAAAAACCCTACCTGCCTTCAATTTTTTTTCTCCTCTGTACAACTTCTAAGGGATTCAACTCAGTGGTTTCATTTTCTCTATGTATTTCCACTAATTTCTCACTAGTTAATGAATTCTTTTTTTTCTTCCTTAAAAACTCAATTATTTTAAATAGACATCACATAAGCGGG
>LZPO01055087.1:542924-554548 GCA_001675575.1 Neotoma lepida | reverse complement strand
TGTGTATGTGTTTAGCTAAAGAATGTTTTGGCATCAGACAGTTGATTCAAATCCAAGCTCAACATCTAATTAACTCCATTTCCTTATCTGGAAAATGGAGATCTGTACAAGAATTATGTAAGTATTGAATGAAGCAATGTATGGAAAGCTCTACCATGGTTCCTATCACATAGTAAGTACTCAATAAATTATGAATATTTTTTAAAATAAATAGTATTTTAACCAGTTCCTGGGTGATTCCTCTTCAGCCACACTGTGGGAAGTAACTTTTAACCCCAGGAGATAGCAGGCTCTGTTTGTGGGAGCCACATTTTCTGTAGTCCTCCAGTGCCTTCCAGTTTCCGTTGTTGGTGTATTGAAGATTTGTTTGTTTAGGGGTTTTCAAAATAGGGTTTCTCTATGTAGCCCTGGCTGGCCTCAAACTCAGATCCACCTGCCTCTGCCTCTGGAATGCTGGGATTAAAGACTTGCACCACTAGCCAGGCAGTGGTGGTGCATACCTTTAATCCCAAGCACTTGGGAGGCAGAGGCAGGTGGATCTCTGTGAGTTCACAACATGGTCTACTGGTCTACAAGGTAAGTTCCAGGATTGCTAGGGCTACACACAGAGAAACCCTGTCTCAAAAAATCTTAAAAAAAAAAAAGTGTGCCACTAACTACACCAGCTGAAGTTTTGTTTTTTGTTTTTTTTTTTAAACCTTCACATTCCAGTAGAGTGAGTCTGTTGGCTTTGCCCAGTACCATTGTGGGTGAGTAGTGCTGTCCGTCTGGGTTCCAGGAAACAGATGCCAGGAGCAAGTTCATAGTATAAAAGGACTTACTGGAAGGAGTGAGTAGGCAAGGATAGCCTTCCAGCCTTGATGCAGACCTGACATATGAGAAGAGTGAGCAAGGAAGAGGGTAGACAGTCACAAATGGTCACTTGGCTCCTAGAAAGGCATGCACAGTCCTGCAGTGCTTAACAGAGAGCTGTGCCTATTGCAAAACTGGATGTTCAAGTCTCAGGCCCTTGAATGCTGCAGNGAGGTGTTACAGCAAGTGACACTGCTAACAGCAGCTTCCCAAAATGGTAACCTTAAATGCAGGCCTTGAAGTTAAACTACTGTGGCTTCCAACAGCTCCTATACAGCTAGTGGAACAAAACCAAGGCCTTCTGAAGTCATTGAGAAGGAAGNGGACATTAGCAGTCTGATGCAGTGCTTTTCCTTCTGGCTCTCCACAGCCAGTGGACCTACACTTCAGAAGAATGAGACCTGTACTTCCAAGGGCTCTGGTGAGTAAATCTAGGTACAACCAACCCCCTGTGGGTGCTGTGCATGGTGTTGGGAGTCCTTCACAGGACTTGATGATCCTTTGCCCTGTAGAGTGGACAACGCATGTCTTTGGGGCCACCTGGTGCAAAGCCCATTATTTCCTCGTTTGGGTGTTTCTTGTGAGTGCCCTTAGTCCTACAGTTTTTCTGGGTTCTAGAGCATAGTCGTAGGAAAGTCCACTCTAGTCTAGAATGTATTCATGAAGGCTCAGTCCCAAGCAGCAGCACCATATGAAATGGGTGTGGTGATAAAGGCCTGAGGAGCTAGAAGCAAGAGGATCAAAAGTTCAAGGTCCTCTTCAGTTTACACTGAGTTTGAAGCGGCCTAGCATATATGACACCCTATCTCGAGGTTGCTGATCACAAATGAACATAGAAAAGGCATCTGTGTTTCTATCTACTAACAGTTACTAAGACAGCATTCTCACAGCATCTACAAATCACTGTCTAGGGTATATGCCCAAAAACTGAAAGANGTTGAAGAGGCACAAGAAAATACCATGTTTGGTGTTTGAAAAAACTAATATTGCTAGAACATTTATACTACTCAAATCAAGCTATAGGATCANTGCAATCCCNGTCAAAATTCCAAAGATATTTTTCAGAAATTTAAAAAAAAGAATCTTAAAAATTGAATGGAACTGTGAAAGACTCCAAATAACCAAAGCAGTCATGGGCTGGTGAGATGGCTTAGTGGTTACAAAGTTCAAGCCTGACAACCTAAGTTCAGGCCCCAGGACCCATGTGGTAGAAGTAAAATCCACTCCTTCAAGTTGTCCTCTGACGCATGCACCGTGATATGTGCACCCACACACATATACCAGTTATAANATCTTAAAAGTGTAATACTGTGGGATGTTTTGGTTTTTTGTTTTTTTTTTGAGACAGGGTTTCTCTGTGTAACAGCCCTGGCTGTCCTGGAACTCGCTCTGTAGACCAGGCTGGCTTCAAATTCACAAAGATCCACCTGCCTCTGCCTCCTGAGTGCTAAGACTAAAGGCATACACCACCACCACCCAGCTAGTAACTGTGTTTTTAAACAGTTTTCCTGTACTTTGTAATTTTAAAAGTCTGTGGAATGCAAAAGAACTCTAACAACTAGAGTGATCTTAAACAGAACCAATGTGGAGCCATCACAAAATAACTAAAAATGTACCAAAAAAGCATAGTAGTGAAAACAGAATGTGACGACAAACACACAGACCCTATCTCAAAAATAAAAGGTCTGGAGAGACCAGATGACTCAGTGGTTAAGCATTGACTGCGCTTCTAGAGGACCCAAGTTTGATTACCAGCACTCACATGGCTACTTAACAGTTGTCTAACTCCAATTCTAAGGGATCTGATCCCTCTTCTGGCCTTCTTGGGCACTGCACTCATGGTGCATAGATAACACATGCAGGCAAGACTCCCATACACAGAAAATGAAAAACTTATAATAATAAAGAATACCAGCCAGGCATGGTAGTTGTGCCTCTGTCAGTTACATTTCTTGGGAGACTAAGACAGGATTGGTAAGTTTTATTTGGGTGTTTGTGTGGGAATGTGCACTTGGGTGCAGGTGTCCTTGGAGAACAGAGGTAATGGATCCACTGGAGTTGGAGTTAGAGGCAGTCGTACACCCCAACATGGGAGCTGGAAACCAACCTTAGGTCCTTTGAGGAGCAGGAAATGCTCTTATCCACTGAGCCATCTTTAGCCCGAGACTCATTTGTTTCGTTGTTGTTTTGACACCTTAAACTACATAGCCTTGGCTAGCCTGGAACTCAGTGTGTAGACCAGGCTGGCCTCAAATTCANGGAGATCCTCCTGCCTCTGCCTCTCAAGTGCTGAGAATAAGTGTGCACCAGCACAACTAGCAGACCCCATTTTCAAAACAAAAAGCTCAGCAATAGAATGCAAGGTTAGCTTGTTCCAGGTTAGGAGTGGGGAAAAAGATTTTTTTATCATATGATCCCACAATCCCATTCATGGATATTCATCTAAAGAAAATGAAATTAGTGCATGGAAGAGACATCTGCATACCATACCTGTGTCCACTTTAACACTGTCCACAACAGCGAAGACATGCAAAACCTAAATGTCCATCAACAAATGAATAAGGGAAATGTGTCAGCAGAGCATAGACTCAGCAGAGCACTCAGCTTAACAAAGGAGAAGTAATCCAAAAACCTATGATGGGCAGTCTNAAAAAGCTGAACTCAGAAGCAAACACAGGATGGTGAAATAATGATTAGCGGAGTGGGAGAGCTATTAGCCAGAGGGTCCAGAATTTCAGATGAGAGTAATAAGCCCAAGGGGCCTACTAAGATGTAACAGGCTAAGGGCTGGAGAGGTGGCCCAGCAGTTAAGGGCACTGGCTGCTCTTCCAGAGGTCCTGAGTTCAAGTTTGAACAACCACATGGTGGTGGCTCACAACCATCTGTAATGAGATCTGGTGCCCTCCTCTCGTCTGTAGGCATATATGCAGGCAGAACATTATACATAATAAATCTTTAAAAAAATATGATGAGTTCAAACTCTGAAACCCACAAGGTGTAAGGAGAGAACTGGCTTCTACACATTGTCCTCTTAGAGTTAGCAGGTGTGCTGTGGTGCTTCTGAATACCCCCAAAATCATGTTTTTTAATTTAAAAATAAGTTTCATGCCAGGAGGTGGTGGCGCAGGCCTTTAACCCCAGCACTCAGGAGGCAGAGGCAGGCAGATCTCTGTGAGTTCAAGGTCAGCCTGGGCTACAGAGCAAGTTCCAGGACAGCCAGAGCTACACAGAGAAAGANACCCTGTCTTGAAAAATCATAAATANNAAATAAGTTTCATTGTGACATTCTCATACATATATGCCATTACATTGTTCTCACTGCCCACTGCCTCCCTGACCCTCAGCCTCCAAAATCCCCCATTCTTTCATGTTTCCAGTACCTTCTCTTGTTCGCCCCCTCACCCTTCCTTTAGACCTCTTCCTGCCTGCTCATAGTCTTTCTACTTTCATGACCCTATACACACACACACACACACACACACACACACACACACACACACAGAATTAATTTACAAAGAAACTCGAATTTGTGTTTCTGTCTCTGGTTTATTTTGCTTGACATGATCTCAAGCTCCATCCATTTTTTTCTGCAAGTGTTACAATTTTCCTCTTTTTCAGAGCTGAATAAAATTCCATTATATGTATATACTACATGGTCTTTATCACATTATATGTAAATAAGACATGGTCTATCACATGTATATAATACTACATGGTCTTTATCACATATGTAAATAAGACATGGTCTTTATCACATGTATATACTACATGGTCTTTATCAGTTCAGATGCTTTGTTGCTGTTGTTGCCTTTGACATAGGGTCTTGTAACCTAGGCTGGCCTAGAATGTGCTATGTAGTCAAGGCTAGCCTTGGACTCTTGGGTCTCCTACCTCAGCCTCCCCAGTGCTGGGATTACAGGCATCTCCTCCCTCTTTTCATTTATCTGTTTTTGTTAGTGGTGGTTTTGTTTTGTTTCATTTTTGTTTTGGGGATTTTTTTTGTTTTTGTTTTTTTNGGGGAGGGTTGGTTTTTCTAGATAGAGTTTCTCTGTGTAGCCCTGGCTGTACTGAAACTCGCTCTGTAGACCATGCTAGCCTGGATCTCAGAGATCTGCCTACCTCTGCCTCCTGAGTGCTGGGATTAAAGGTGCACCACCACCTCATTCATGTGTTGATAGACATCTAATCTAGTTCTTAGCTGTTGTGAATAGTACAGCAATAAACAGAAATACATATCTCTGTGGTGTGGCACATGGATTTCTAGGCATTCTCACTATTAAAAAAAAGCAGATTGGGCTGGAGAGATGTCTCAGCAGTTAAGAACACTGACTGCTCTTCCAGTGGTCCTTTAATTCCCAGCAACTACATGGTGGCTCACAACCATCTGTAATGAGATTGGTATCCTCTTCTGGTGTGCAGGCATACATGCAGACAGAACACTGTATACATAATAAATTAAATAAATAAATAAATAAATAAATCTAAAAAGAATCAACAAGATAATAGCTAAAATTTAAAAAAGAAATAAGCACATGAGCTGGCCAGTGGTGGCACACACCTTTAATACCAGCATTTGGGAGGCAGAGGCAGGTGGATCTCTGTGAGTTCGAGGCCAGCCTGGTCTACAGAGTGTATTCCAGGGCAGGCTCCAAAGCTATACAGAGAAACCCTGTCTCAAAAAAAGAAAAGAAAAAAAATATATATGAAATCATATGCTAATGTAGTACAAATTCTAATTAAAGCATTATGTTATATGTAATAATTATATACAAATTTAACTTGTCAATTAAAATGTTTAAACATCTTTATGCTGATGCTGGGTCTGACTGCTAAAGGTCTTAAACCAGCCTGGCTTCCTGCAGTCTGCACCTTTCAGTTATCACTGTTCTTTGATTTCTGACTTCCTCATAGTTGGGAAACAGATGGCGTGTTTCCCTCTTGAGAGGCAAAAGCCACCTTTGAGTCTCCAGAGATTTAGCCTGAAGATCCCCCAAGTGACAGCAAGACTCTTAGGAAGCTTTAACCAGACTGTTCTCAGGGCAGTTCTGTGCGTTCATTCCTCCCTGGTCTTCTGCAGCCATGGTCCTTGTTGGGCTAATGTGGCAGCCCTGGAGAAGGCTGGTGGCAGGGCCTCTTAGCCTACGAGAAGGATCACTTGGTTCTGGCCAACTCCGCCAACTCTCATGATGTTTTGTNCCGAATCTTCCTAGTGTTCTTAGTGATCACCCTCATGGATGGTGCCTCTGGCAGCCCAGTAATGAAGGTGCACCCCCATTCCCCCACCCTTGATCTCCAGGGCCTTGGACATCAGATAGCTCTGCCTTGTGGGGCCCACCTTGCAATAGAGTAGCCATGAAAAGCAGGTTCCCCAGAGGCTCATTCCCTACCCCTGCCCGAGCTCAGTCTCCTAACTCCTCTGTTGTCAGGCTAGGTGCCCTGCCCCTTGGCCTCCATCCAAGCCTCCAGGCCATCTTGCCTTGTCCTCATTAGAGCCTGAAAGGAGCGGGTGTGCTTTTAGACTCTGAGCAGCAGGGTATTGATCAACACTGATAGCAGGAGCAGCTTGATCCTCCCGAACTGCAGAGATTAATTAGCTTGATTCCCAAGCATAATTCTTAATTANGNACAGGAAGAAAGGGAAAAACACAAAGGGACTATTCTTCCCCCAAGGACTGCTGACCTTCTGTCCAGGGTGAAGAGGGAGGGGTAGGAAGTGGGAGGCAGAGTCAGGTAAACATGTAGTGGCACCTCAACGCTTCCTGCTGGGCCCAAACCTGTGCAGTTCATGTAGACATGTGTGCTTCTCTTGTTTGCTTCACTCCGGGCCCNGACGCACAGAGAAGGCCAAACCAAGGCCCAAGCTTTGAAGTTCCTGCTCTAGGCTGTACATGTCTGTGGAGAATGCAGCTGCACTGGCTCCAANTAAAAAGTTGGGTGGGAAGAGCTCAGTGTCCTGAAACTTGCCTAGAAACCCCAAAAGGAACATTTGCTGCAGCCAGGAAGCAGGGGTTACTTTGTATTCCTGACATTTTCTAGAACTTTCAAGCCATGGCCCCACTAGTTCTTTACTGACAGTGGAGAGGGCAACTGAGGTGGAAAGGGGCTGTGATCTTAGCAACTATGAGAAATACCCATCCACCNGCCCGACCCTGACCTTCAGGATGGGGTTAGAACTATTGAGGAGGTGCACAGCACAGAGTAGGTTCTTGGAGCTTAGTAGGAGCTTTCCAACTTCAAGAAGGCAAACCAAGGGAGTAGCATGTCAAAAANTGAGTTACAGGTGGTTAATTCACCAGCACACAGGTAAGAAAATGTGTGTGAGGGATGTGTTGACCCAGGATTTCTGAAATCAAGTCACATGATGAACATGGACGAACTGTAAGGACTGCAGGCAATGTGACCTGGGGAAGACAAGACTTGGCTGCCAGACCAGGGTCAGGTGGGCTGCCTGGAAGAACTGCCAACCTGAGTCCTGGGTGACATTCAGTTCAGAAAGCAGTTAGAAAGCAGTGGCTTGTGGATGTGAACCTAGTGTTAAGGACCATCGGAAGTCCTTGACATGGGTGGGAAGTCAGGCCACAACGCCCTGTCCCATGACCAACCACCACTCATACCTCCACTAAAATATGTCACCCATCCAGCTCTTTTAAGCCTCTGCAGGACATTCTGATCCAAACAACCAGTTATAGGCCAGCTACTGGGGCAGTGTGGACCCTGACCAGCTGGACACTTGATGCATTCAGAAACCATTAGATGTGACTGGGGGGCTGTTTTTCTACAAGGTCTTGTACAGGTATGTATTGAAGTCTGAAGATCTCACGGTAGGATGGGTGGCACTCATGTAGGGTGTGGTGTTGGGGAACCTGTACGAGAGTCGCAAATGAAACTGGACTGACTGTTGTCCCTTGTTAAGATGGGTGGGAGTCATTATACACTACTTCAGAAAGTGTGTGAGGTTTTCTTTATAGTAAGTGGTGGAAGGAAGTGCTTAAACAGGAAAGAGCTCTGCATTCATTCCTGACTTTGTCCTGGTGGGGAGGAGACACTGGTTTCTGCTCAGCCAGATGAGTAAGCCTGTGAAGAGACAGATGCCTACATCGGGGAGCAGCTCTAACTGCAGTCTCTGGGGAACCAGCCTATACCATGGAGACCTCAGGGCAGGAGACAGGAACATAACACAAGTGGCATAGGGACATCAGTCTGGAAAGGGCAATGGGGCCAGGAGAGGGGCCTCAGCACAGGGTATCACTAGCCATAGATGGGACACAGCGGCTGGTCTCTCCCCCTCAACTGGGACCTGCTCCAGAATTAGCTATGTCTGAAGGAAGAAGATAGCCTAGTGTGATCCTTAAAATAGCAGATGACCCAGCCAGAGCTGTACCTATTGTCACTCAGGACAAAGACATGGCAGGTACCCTGAGTCCCAGAGTTCCCTTTGGTCTCTCCAAGGCTGAGGTTGAGGACAAGGTCAGCATCCTCCTAAACCTCCAGCCTTCTGCAGACGAAGGGCTGCATCCAGAGAGCCACAGGCTTGTGGGAAGATCGTGGGATGACATGTCCAGATCTGCCCAGGGAGGCAGAGAGGCTGCCAACCCACAGCATGTGGGAGAGTGCTTTCTGCAAGGACCTGGATGATGTTAGGAGCTTGGGGGCCTGGGAAGGCCAAATGTTTAATATTTGGAAAAGAGGCTGTCTAAACAAAGCAATTAGGAGCCTCCTTTGTAGTGCTATGAAAGAGATGGATTGGNTCTTCCAACATCAAAGGGAGGCTGATACAATGGGGACCAGCCAGGCCAAGGCCTCTGGTGGAGGAGGGGATCCCTGCTCCTGACAGGGCAGGCCACAGAGTGCTTTGAAGCCCCCCAATAAAACTTGTTTCCAATCACTTAACACACTTGCTAAAACTTCCGCAGAGGAAGGTTCTCACTCCCTAAAGCCACTTTACAAAAAGAACTTTTGCCACCAAAACAGAGACCCGCTTGGGTTTCACCCTTCGCTGTTTGCAGTGGGAGATTCAGAGTGTGGACTGTCCCCTTCTTCAGGGGGACTGAGAGGAGCACACCCACCCCATGAGTAAGCTGAGTTAGCCAGACTGGGGGAGTTCTGCTGATTGGCTGAGTGACTGGGCAAGTCAGTGAGTGGCGCTGAGTACAGCCAGCCTTGCCTGTAAAATGGAAAGAGAAGGTGGGAGTGCAGTGGCAAGATGGCTCTTGGGTTAAGGTCCCTATGGTGTGACCCCCAGAGTGGAAGGAGAGAACTGAAAATTGACTTCTACAAGTTGTCCTCTAATCTCCACATATGCCACTGTGGAGCTACACAAACANACTAATAAAAAGAAAACATTTTTCATGGAAATGGCAGTCCCTCATCACATGGGTGAGCAGTGTAAGTCAAGTGGTTCTGGGTGAGGGATAGTCACAGAAAAGGAATTGGGAGGATCATGTGGATGGGTTCTGATGGGCCCAAGAACTAAGATACAATACAGGGAGCCTGTCCCAGAACCCAGACTGGCCTGGAATCTGCTGTATCCTATGACCCTCTGATGCAGCCAGCTACAGACCATGCATCCCAGGCCAGCCTGTTTGAATGCAGGTTGACACTACAGNTTCACTTAAATTCANTGGTTTTTACTTCTCAAGCCTACACTTCAAAGTNGTTATAGGTAAAATGAGATGATCTTGGCATTTCCTGGTGAAGGGTTCTGGAAAAAGAGAAGTACATGGGAGTCAGACATGGTAGCCCAGGCTGCACAGTGGCGGCACTGAGGAGGCTGAGGCAGAAGGATCTTCAGTTAGGGCTAGCCTGGACTAGCTTTCCAAAGGGAGATTTATTTCAAAAACAAAACAAAGTGAGCACATGGTAGGTGAAATGAAAATATTAGGACATCGATATTAACTATGAAAATAAATGGTGATACATCTCACTGTCACCTGAGCCAGCAACCTCCTCCTTAGTCCTCTTCGCCCCCTCTCTTACAGCCTGGCAGAAAAACAAAAGCAACAGGCTGGAATGCACAGAGATTTATTTCAAGGAGCTGGCTCTCCGGAGGATAGGGATAAGCTGTGCCACCACATTCAACCCTTAAGTACATCACACTTACTCAGACTTTGATCTTGCTTGCAGAAAGTGGGTCAGGACTTGTTCTATCCAGTCCTTCAACTGATCAGATGAGGCCCACCTACATTATGGGAAAGCAATCTGCTTTACTCCGAAGCCATCACCATCCCATAATATACCTCAGAAACATCCAGAGCACCATTTGATCATGCAGGGCTAAGTTGACCTTAACCACTTTCTTCCTGCTTATACTTAACACAGCAACCAGAAAAATACTATTAAAATTAATGATTGTCAACAGGCTAGTAATGTAGTTCAGTTGGTAGAGTGCTTGCCTAGCAAACCAGAAGCCCTGGCTTTCATCCCCAACACCACATAAAACCAGGTGTGGGGGCTGGAGAGATGGCTCAGAAGTTAAGAGCACTGGCTCTTCCAGAGGTCCTGAGTTCAATTCCCAGCAACCACATGGTGGCTCACAACCATCTGTAATGAGATCTGGTGCCCTCTTCTGGCGTGCAGACATACATGCAGGTAGAACACTGTGTACACACCTCTAATCCCATCACTCAGGAAGTAGAGGCAGGAACATCTGAAATTAAAGGTCATCCTCATTTAGTTACCAGTTACAAGTGAATTCAAGGTCAGTACGGGCTCCTGAGCCCATGTCTTGTGATTAGACATGGGCTGTGGGTATGAAAGAGCTGTCACCTGTCACTACAGAGTGGGAGGTGTGCCCGGTACAACCCGTTCCACAAGTGAAGGCTGATCATGTGGGCAGGGTCTAGCCATCTTGGCCCATTGCAGAGTTCCTTTACGCTGTCCACACTGGACAAGGGAACTAAACAGCAGTTAGTTGTTCCGGGCAGGAGCACTCACACTTGTAATTAGAAAATCTGTAAGGAGTTTCTCATCTGTGAAATGGGAATNATGGGAANGCTGGAAATCACCCAGGGAAGGCTAACGTCAGGATGGAGGCCACNAGAAAGCTTGTCAAACTCTTGGCACACGCCATTCATTAAACTCTGGCCCAAGTAGCACATAGCTATTAATACTTGTGCTTCNGTGTCCAATGACAACCCCAGGTCCCCAGGANGGGCTCAAGACNAACCAGTCTGGTGCTTGTAGGTTCAGGTTTCTCCCTACATACCCTCAGGGAGAAGGAAGGTCTGCAGACCCAAGGCCAGAGCCCGTCAAAGGTTAGANGTAAACCTGCGCAGTAAGGAGCGACAGAGAACTCTGGACTGACCAGGGGTCCAGTATTGAATTCCGGATTCNGGTTTTGGGTGTTTGTGTTTTGCCCACTTGCTGTGGGATCCTGGACATGCTCCTCAACTTCTCTGGGCTTCGGTTCCCACCCATGTAATTTGTAAAGAGGTAGAGAAAGGTAGATTCGGGCCTAAGGAGAGGAGCCACTGACCTGGCTTCTCCCTCTGTCGTTCCCCTTCCAGCTGACTTGGCGTCTCTTTTCTCAAAGCTGAGCCGCCCAGCACTTATCAAAGGCCGGCACTGTTAGAGACCTTTCCGTGTGGTGTGTGTACTTAGTAGGTAATGTTTGTCCCGCTGCTCTTTGCCCTGGGCTTCCTAAGATGTGGTTCTTTTATTTTCTCTTTTGTGTCTCATCTGCCCTGATGGTTCTCATCTGGGGGCTGTCTTCAGCTGCGAAAGGGCCACGTTTGTTTTAATTAAAAACAAGACCACCGGAGGGGGCTGCTAGA
>LZPO01055087.1:504851-519127 GCA_001675575.1 Neotoma lepida | reverse complement strand
CTCACAAATGAAGTGGCGAATAAGGCCTAGCCCCAGCCTGGTGTATGGCCAAGCTTGCCTTGGCTCATGGCTGTCTGCATCAGGTTATCTCTGCCCTGCAGGGCAGCAGACCCTTCCAGACACAGCCCCCCCTCCCCCCCATGGCTGTGACCACTTGGCCTGGCTTCACCACTATTCCCAATGAAGAGATATGGCTTCTATGGATCAAGGCATAAAGAACAGAGGACTAACATGAGGACTGACGATTTCAAGCAGTCCCAAGACAGAACCATTGTGTAAGGAAAGAGGCAAATGCCAGGCAGAACTCTCCACAGTTTATTGAAGCAGAGTTTGCCTCCAGGTTGAAAATGGGAAACTTTTGTGGATGAGNTTGCACCGATCTAGAAGGACAGNTGGACTGTGTGAAACTACTCAGAACNTGCTTCCCAGTTAAAACCAAGGGAGATGAATGTCCTGACTCCCACCTTGGACACAGCTGGGAGCCCAGCAAAGGCCCTTTCCTTTGCAGGCTGAGTTCAGAGACCATGCTTCGCAGGAAGCAGCCTTGGTATGGCCCTCGGGTTCTTCCTTGAAGCCCCTCAGCATCAGAGAAAAGTGAGACAGACTGTGGGAAAGGCTGACTTAGCCAGCGGGGAAGACTGAGCCNGGCCATGCCCAGGCAGGCTCTGCGGCCCTTGCATTCGGGAGTCATTAGTGGTGCCCTTCGAGTTAGGTGGCTGGGAAACGAGAGTTGAGCTGAGCTCTGGGTAGTAGATGTACTTCAGCCACAAGACCAGCACTTCTGTTTTTTGAGTTCTAGTTTCGTTAAGAAAAATTCTAAAAACTTCNCCATTTAGCTCTGAATCAGGCTCCAGGAGCTATGAGATGATGTTAGGATCCTGGATCCATCTGAGGCCGACATCAAGGAACTCACAGTGTGCTGAATTAATAACTGGGTGTCCCGATCTTCTGAAAACATCTAAGTGACACTCATCACCCAGGCCTGGACTCATCTCCCATTTCCACTTCTCTAAAATACCAGGGTCAAGTGAGGCCTTGCTTATCTTCATCTTTATTGTATTTATTTTTATTTTTTGTTTTTCAAGACTGGGTTTCTCTGTGTAGCCCTGGCTGTCCTGGAACTCAATCTGTAGATGAGGCTAGCCTTGAANTCACAGAGATCTGCCTGCCTCAGCCTCCCAAGTGCTGGGATTAAAGATGTGCACCACCATACCCAGCTTCCATTCTTATTTTTGATATTTTAGACAAGACTTTCTTCAAGATATNTTTTCCATCAGGCCTGTAATTCCTTCCTAAAAATAGTCAGACTAGAAATCCAAGCCACATTAAGCAGGCCAATAACGAGGNCTCTGATGGCTTCCTTATTNCAGGAAAGCTTGAATTAATTATTTCCACTCAGGAAAATGTCATGTTGGACTTAAGTCCTACCCTAGTCCCCAAGTGAACTCCAGGAAGAAACAAAGGAAAAGCCATCTCCGTGTATACAGAGCCAAGCGGGGGAGAGGACCCCATGTTCCCTAGTATGAGCTCCAANAATTTAGTACAGTCATGTGCCACGAAANGACAACTTGGTCAGCCACATATCAGTGGTTTCACAAGATGACACTACCTGTGACATCATGGGGGTCTTCGTGTAAGCAACGCTGNGATGTTTATACAATGCCAGAATCTCGTAGTGATGTATTTTGCATCCTGTATCCCTACTGTCAGATGATGCATGACTGTGACTATGGTAACCCTCCTCTTTCCACTCTGGGAAGAGCCATGTATTCATTCTTTATTAACTTCTCAGCCACCAAGGGTTTACATAGTTATCTATTGCATTGTGTGACAGTAAGACTTACCACACAGGTAGCCGTCTAGGCTCCACTACCTAAATGGTTACAAACTCTCCTAAAATAGCATGGCCAGCCAGGGACCAAGTCCTCCAACACGTGGGCCTGTGTTGGCTGGTCTACATCCAAGCCACGATACTAGCCAACATTTTTCTTTTAATTTGTGGGCTCAGTCCAATTTCAGACTTTAAAGAAATTCATTCTGATTGTACCTCCAAATTCCCAAGAAACTGGAAAAGTAGAGCATGCTTGTCAACCATCTGTAGCCCTTTTCATGTGAAAGTCCTTTCTGGGGCACCTGCTGTGCCAGGCCCTTTGTTCCATAGATTCTGTTTAAAATGTACCCTCTCTTGTCTCAAGTGGTCCGCACAGAGGAGAACCTGGACTATGAGCAGAGTGCAGGGCCAGCCACGGATCTCCAGTGTGAAGCTAGAGAAAGAGAGTGGTCTTGAATGGAGTTTTCCAGAGAGAGAAAGAAGGGGTATGTGTTCCAGGGGCGTTAAGGATGGAAAGATGGCTTTGTGTTCTCATGGTGAGGGACTGCTTGCATGGAAGGGAGAGTCCTGGGCAGGGAGGAGTCTTATTGGCTCTCCTATGGAATGTGGACTTCATGGTGAGATAGTTGGCATTGCTGGAGGGTTCAGGGTGGGTGATGGTGCCCAGCTTTGCCATCTGGGAAGATTCTGGAGCAGAAAGGAGATGTGGGGTTAGGGTGGGAGNTAAAGCTAGGGAGCCCCTGGGGAGACTNTTTCCACTCCAAAGGCAGCTTTTTGGGTAGCAGCTCCCACGACTTTCCATCTGTTGGCTGGACTTGGGACCTNTTCTGGGTATCTCACCCCTTGGAATCACTTGCACAGTTATTGGGGATGGGGTCAGGTTTGGGGGTGGTGTCAGGTGTGGCAGGACCAGGGAGTTTTGTCCTTCCTGCTCTTAGTTGACTTTATGTTAGCTTTTAAACTTCTGGTTCATTCCAGACATGATGCCTCTGGCCCTGGGAGAAATTTGGCCTCCCTGAACCTGCTTTCTCTGGACCTGCATATGACATTGCATTCTGAGAAGTAGCCTTTGGGTGGTGAGAAGCTGGACTAGACCCCGGGTCACAGGCCCTTCATCTCTGGCTGCTTCCTGTACTAGGGCTTGTTTTGTTTACTTGTTTGCTGCCCCTCCCCAGGTTGTCAGAAGTGGGGTGGGAGGGTCTGGGATTAGCCCAGCTGGTAGAATGCTAGCCTAACACGCTCAAAGCCATGGCGTGGCTGCCTTGTGCTGCATANTCTGACTGGAGTGGCACATGCCTTTGACTCTAACACTGGGAGGTAGAATCAGGAGGACCGGGTCAAGGCTTGAAGCCAGCCTGAGGTAAATGAGACCTGTCTAAACAATANCAGTAAAAGGAAGGAAGGGAGAAAAGAAAGAAAAGGAGATGTGAAGGTGGGGTGGGAGGGGTTAGACCTAAGCACAGGCAAGGTAACAGTCTCCATAGCGCGGCCAGGGGACACCATCTGGTGTTTGTCCACACTTCCTGGACTTTCCACCTTGTTTGAGACAACGTCTCTTGTTGTTCACTGCTTCATACGCTAGGCTCACTGTCCCATGAGTATGCTGGCCATCTTGCTGGCCCCTGAATTTATATTTTTTAAAAATTCACCAGGGTGTGGAGGCTCAAGCAGAGTACCAGCCTTTACAAATGACGCCCCCTCCCCCCGAAACAGACACTGGCAATGGGTAGGAACAAGCCGACTGGGTGCCTTTGGGAAGTGGACTCCTGACTGATTCTGTGGAGACAAAAAGAATGCATAGGAACCTTGCACTGTTAGTGGGGCTCTCACAGAAGTATTGCCTCGCAATTCTACAACTACATATGTGTGCCAGGACAGGAGAGACGTACAAANATAGGTGTTGGGAGCCTAGTTTCTCACTGTCAGTGAAAAAAAAAAAACAACCCTGCAAATTAAAAGGAAGGTGAGAATAAATCCTATATGGATACTGACATATCCACACGAATTAAAATTTGTTTTAATTTACATTTAAGCTTTTGAATTTTCACAGAAAAACATACGCAAACAAACAGGTGGCTACAGATGTGTGTGCACATGAAGGTTACTCTAGAGAGATGGGTTTTCCTGGTCTGTTTTCTGCAGGCTCAGTGACAGTATGTATAGCACTGCCCAGATTTTCACATCTGGAGAAAAGGAGTCAACCCTGGAGAACTAGTTGACTCCAGGCTTGGGGCAGGGAAAACACAAGAGCTTGGAGCATCTTGAGGTATCAGGAGAATGGGTGCATTTCAAAAGAGAGGGATTGGGGGGGTGGTGCACCCTATGATCCCAACACACCAAAGGCTGAAGTGGAGGATGGCAAGTTCAAGGTCAGCCGAGGCTGCAGACTAAGACTCTGTCTCAGAAAATAAATAAAAAAGGATGTGGGGATCCAACCTGAAGAACTGGCAATAGGGAGCTAGAATAATTGGACAAAGTAAATAATGACAGCATGTAAAATACTTGGGACCAGAAGCAAGTCATCCTGTAAGTTTTTTGAATATTTGCTTTCGTTTATATTACAAGGTCCCTTGTGGATAGACTGAGACCAAACACTGAATACTTACGTTCACTATGTGCCTTATACATATATCCTGAGNCTAATTTTACACAATAGTTTATTTTACACACATAGGGACACACACATACAAATGAATGGAAATGGGAATGAGAGTTTTCTCAGTGGTTAAGGGGACCCAGATTTGATTCCCAGCACCCAGAGCGTGGCTCACAACTATCTGTGACTCTAGCGCCAGGGATCCAATGCTCTGTCCTGACTTCCACAGGCACCAGGCCTGCACATGCTACACATACATACATGTGGGCAAAACACTCACATACATAAATCTTTTAAAAATTTGAAAATAATAAATAATAAAAAAATAAATCTTAAAAGACAAGTCAACAGCATGTCCTACTGGCAGGACATATGTAAATTCCAAACATATTTTTGTTAGATTTACACATAATCTTCTTTTTGGAAGAAGAACTAATAAAGTGGTATTGTATCTATAATTGCAAATGACAGTTGTTTATTATGGCGTTATAGGAAATCAATAAAACTTGATATGTTTATTTTATAGCCTGTATCCTTGCTATAGTCATTTNATAGTTCAAGGAATTTTGTTAAGAATTTCATGAGGTTTTCTGGACTTGGAAGTCAGCTCAGTGGTTAAGAGCACTGGTTGCTCTCGCAGAGACCTGAGTTCAATTCCCAGAACACACATGCTGGCTCACAACCACCTGTAACTCAAGTTCTTCTGACTTCCATGGGCACACATACTCACATGCAGGCAAAGCATTTATACACATAAGTAAAACAAATAAATCTTATAAAATTTTTTTCTTAATTTTTTAAATTTGTTTCTTGAAACAATTTTATTTATTTGTTTCTCTGTGTAGCTCTGGCTGTCCTAGAACTCACTCTGTACACCATGCTGGCCTCAAACTCACAGAGATCCACTTGCTTCTGCTTTCTGAGTGCTGGGTTCAAAGGCNTGCGCCACCACCACCCGGCATAAAATAAACAATATTTTTAAAAAAGAATCCCTTGAGGTTTTCCACATAGATAAACTGTCATCTAGGAGTAAAGGTGATTTTGTTTCCTCTCTCTCTCTGTATGCTTTTCTTTCATTTCTTAGGCTTGTTTGTTTTGTGTGCGTGTGAGTGAGCACATGTGGGGGCATCTGTGTACCATGGTGTGTGGAACTCAGGTCATCAGGCTTGATGGCATGTGCCTTTACCACCTTAACCGTCTTGCTGGACCTATTCCTGTACCCATGTGCCTTACAGTCAGAGGGTTCAGTTTCCTGCTTCTTCACATGGTCATTGTTGCAGCTATGTTTTATCCTCCATTATCTGCTGTNTTAGTTAGGGTTTCTGTTGCTGTGAAGAGACACCATGATCACNGCAACTCTTATAAAGGAAAAACAATTGTGGTGNCTTGCTTACAGTTCAGAAATTTAGTCCATTATCATCATGACAGGAAGCAAGGCAGCAGGGAGGCAGACATGGTGGTAGAGAAGGAGCTGTGAGTTCTACATCTTGACCCACAGGCAACAGGAAGTGGTCTGACATACTGAGCATGACTTGAGCATATATGAGACCTCAAAGCCCACCTCCACAGTGACACACTTCCTCCTCTAACAAAGCCACACCTTCCTATATTGCCGTTCCCTTTGAGGGCCATTTTCTTTCAAACCACAATAGCTGTACTTAGCTATGGCCAAGCCACTGGTCAACCCTTCTATAATGGTTATATCATCCAGCCTTCTCTGCGGCTGTCAGGAATACCTGAGGGACTGGAGATAATACAGTGGTTAAGAGCACTGTCTTGCAGAGGACCAAGTTCAGTTCCCAACATCCACATGGTGACTCTCAATCATCTATAATTCAGGAGATTGTCATCCCATTCTGAACTCCACAGGCACCAGGCATACACAGAGTACATACACATACATGCAGGCAAAACACTCACACACATAAAATAAATTCTTGAAAACTTGCAAAAGTAATATTTGACACAAACATCTCAGGGTTGGGGGGGGCATTTCTTGACTCACAGTTTCAGAGTTCAGTCTATCATCCTTGGCTCCACTGATTCTGGGCCTGAGGGAGGTAGAACATCCCAGTGGCGACAGTGGNGTGGAAGAGGCTGCTNACCCCATGGCAGACAGGAAGCTGAGAAAGAAGATCGACCAGGAGAAGGAAGGCTGGTCCCAGTGANCAGTTCTTCAAGCTAGTCCCCACTTCCTAAAGTTCCCACCATCNCCCCAAGTAGCACTCCTAGCACCCAAGCCTGTGGGAGATNTGCCATGTTCAATCNNCACCGTGGTTATTCTTAATTCAGAATATTTACAATTCTTTTCAATATCTGCCTATTTCCCCCTAAATTTGTATTACATTTATTTTTGTGTGTATGTGTGTATGTATGTTCTTTAACATGCCGTGACATATATGTAGACAGGTCTGAGGATAACTTGTTGGGAGTTGGTTTTCTTCTTTGCCCATGCAGCTCCTGGGGGTAGAACTCAGGTTGTCAGCTGCCTTTACCCACGGACTCATCTTGCCAGCCCAATATCTGCCTGTTCTAGCTTCCTAGTTTTATTTTATGAATACCATTCCTCATTTCCTGTGTGAGGATCCAGCCTGTTTACNGCATCTTTTCCATGGCATCAGATTGACTCATACATTTGGTCATTTTCTCAGATCTCTGTGCAGGGGAACGTCCTCCCCGGATGGTTTCCTGCTTGTACACTCTGGCTCCAAATTTTATCTTAGGTTAATGTTATAATATTCCCGCCCTGAGCAGAGGCTGAAGTCTAGAGATTGGACAGGAACCGGTTTCCAGTCCTGCAGACACTTCCATAGCTGCCTCCTGCTGGGGGCAAGGGGTGTGTTTCTGCATAGGAAGTAAGCAAGCCATGTCCACCCCTGGTTTTTTAGCAGGCTTCATACAAGGCTCTCATTCAGCCACCTGTCAACATGAATCAAGTGACCGTGGCTCCAGTTCCCAGAAGCTGAAGCTGAACTACCAGCTTTTTCTGCCCTTAGCTTTCTCTGGGCTCAGTGGTAGCACCAGTAGCTGTAGGTTTCTATTCCCTATGAAGAGCCTGGAGTGCAGAGAAATGGCTTTAGTCTTTGCTCACTTAGTGATCCTGACTGGGAAGTTCTGAATTGCTTTTATAATAATAAAAATGCGTCGTAAATCTGCAAATNTGCTTGCCTTGCAATCATAAGGACCTGAGTTTGATCCCCAGAATCTGTGGGTTTGTTGTTGCTGTTTCTTTGTTTATTTGTTATTTATTTATTTATTTATTGTTTATTTGGTTTTTTGAGACAGAGCTTCTCTGGGTAGCCTTGGCTGTCTTGGAACTCACTTTGTAGACCAGAGATCTGGAACTCTGAGATCCACCTGCTTCTGCCTCCAGAGTGCCACTGTGCCCAGCTTGTTTGTTTTTTAAAAGCTGGATGTGGTGGCACACACTGGAGAGGCAGAGACAGGCAGATCCTTGTAAAATAAGCATGCAAGGAAACCCTGCCCCCAAGCACGTGATATGTCACCCTGATCAGTCACATGGACTCTGGAAATGGACCCAGGAAGACCAANATCTGAATTCTAGCTAGGCCATTTACTAGCTGGGCAACTCTGGACACAGGCTACACAACCTTGTCCTTCCAGAGAAGTGACAGCAGTGTTGCCTGGGCAACGGCAGTAAGAACAGGATGGCTGATGTGTGAGAGCTCCCCTCTCTCCTACTCACCAGTAGAGTCACTGAGAAGAGGAACATTAGGTAACAGGTGTCTTGTGTCACTAACAAGCCTGTTTTCTTTTTTATTTATCATTTTTATGTGTGTATGTGTCTATATGAGTTTATATGTACCATGTGAGTGCAGGAGCCTGCAGAGGCCAGAAGAGGGCATCAGCTCCCCTGTTACCTGGAGTGATGGGAGGTTATGAGCCACCATGTAGGTGCTGGAGACCAAACCTGGGTCTTCTGGGAGAGCACCCAGTGTTCTTAACCACTGAGCTATCTCTCCAGCTCCCAGGAAGCTGGTTTTTTTTTTTAAACAAATATAAATTACCTTCCCATTTCCTTTGGTTATATATACATATGTATGTGCACATACACACACTCTATTGGAGATTTTTTTGTTTGTTTGTTTCTTTTTCCCTGTGACTGAGACTAAGGTGTCCACTTTTCCATTTGTGGTAAAGTCTGTGTAACATAAAACTCTGTTTATAAATACTCCAAGGAACTGGTCAGAAATCACATTGTTGAGCATTGGTAGTGTGAGCCATCTCCCAAATTCCTCATCAAAACACAATGTTCTAAAAACTATCCATTTTATTAAGTGCTTCTCATTCAAAGAGTCACAGCTGAAGCAAAAAAAAAAAAAAATGTGCACGTGGTAACATTATCTTTTCTTTGCCCCTTGTGGGAGGCCACAGAGAAGCCCTTTGGAAAATGTTCTTCACATTTTATCATTCCTTGCTACTCTGAGACAATGTTTTAGGAAAACAAAATTTAGAGCAAAAGTGAAGTATTTTATCCCCTGTTGGTATACAAAACCCTAAGCTTGCAACAAGGCAGCTATTTCATAGCTCTCCGAGCTGACTGAAACTCCATTCTTGGTTTGGTGTTCTGTCTTTGAACAGGTATATAATTAAGGTGTGCGATCTGCAGGGTCCCCACATGGAGACGGCTGGTCAAATTTAGCTTACTGTAGTATGCCCTTCTAATTCACTTCAGCAGTGTAGGACTTAGCTGCCCGCATGACATCATCAAATGTCAGCCACGTTCTTCCTAATCCTCTTCTCACATGTTGTATCCATTCAAGGAGATCCCTTCTGATGTCCAAGTTTAACTGCTGAATGGATGGATCTTTTTCCAGTACTAAGTATAAATATTAAGCTCGGTGGTGGTGGCACACGCCTTTAATCCCAGCACTGGGGAGGCAGAAGCAGCCAGATGTCTGAGTTCAAGACCAGCCTGGACTGTAGAGTTCCAGGGCTACACAGGGAAACCCTGTCTCAAAATAAAGTGTAAAAAGTATTAAGGCTTTTAACTACAGATTAGAGGGCTAGGATATGCCTCAGCAGTTAAGAACACTGGCTGCTCTTGCAGAGGACCTGGGTTTGGTTCCCAGCACCCATATGGTGGTTCACATCAGTCTGTAACTCCAGTTCCACAGGATCTAACCCATGTTCTGACTTCTGCAGACACCAGGCACACATGTAGTGCACACACATACATGCAGGGAAAACATTTATACACATTAAAAAATCTTAAAAAGTAAATTACGCTATGTTTATGGAAGCTATGTTTCATTTCTATATTTCCTAAAAAATTTAAACCTATGAAAATCAGCCAAGACAGGTTGGAGAGATGTCTCAGTAGTTAAGAGTGCTTGCTGCGCTTGTGAGGGACCTGAGTTTGGTTCCTAGAACACAGCATCCCAGCTCATAACTGCCTGTAACTCTAGTTCTGAGGGATCCAATGTCCTGCTCTGTGCACTGGTATGTGCACACACATACCTACATGTGCACATACACACACACACACACACANACACACACACACACACACACACACACACACACACACACAAATAAAAATAAATTTCTTTTTTTAACAAAAGGAAAAAAGAAAAATGTCAGGCCACTTATTAGTGTCTGGTATTCAGGCTTCCATGCTCTGGGCTTGCAAATGTTGCAGTGTGGTAAGGCAGGGATGGAATGCCCAGGACCAGGAGCAGGAACTGCAGAAAGGCTTTAAGGACAGGTGGGCATCTCACTCTCCAGCTGTTCTCAAACTCCAGGAGCTGACCATGCTGGGACAGCTGGTAGCCTGGCACCAAGGGCCCAGGACATCCTGGTGAAGAAGGCCTGCCTTCCACAGCTCTCTACAGCTCCTTCAGTCATCCTTGCAGCCAGTTTTCCTTCTCCAGTCTGGTTTTAATGGTTTCTGTATCTAGTCAACTGTTGTGGAATATTTGTTGACACTGTGTGAAGATGTGTCACTGTGATTGGTTTAATAAAGAGCTGAATGGCCAATAGCTAGGCAGGAGAGAGTAGGTGGGACTTCTGGGCAGAGAGAGGAACTCGGGATGAATCTAGGTGGATGAGAGACACCAAAGAGACACTGAAGAAGTCAGCCATATGGTCCAGAGGAGAGGTAACTGAACCACANGGCAAAAATGCAGATAAATTAAAAACAGTTTAAGTTATAAGAGCTAGTTGGGGAAAGCTAAGGCCAAGCTTTCATACTAAGTCTTGTGTCATTACCTGTGAGCTGGCAGCTGAGAGAAAAGTCCACCTACAGTTAGCCCTTGATTCTCTCTTGGGAATGTAATTCTCTCCTTCTATTGTGTGGGTCCCAGGGACTGACCTCAAGTTGTCAGCCTTGGTGACAAATACCTTTACCAGAGGACCTAGTTAGTTCCAAGCCCTCACATTTGGTGACCCACAATCACTTGCAACTCTAGCTTCAGGGGGACCTGATGCCTTTGGCCTCAGGCACCTATTGTTCTACAATGATACTTCTAGTTTCAAACACCAAACGCCATGTGTNAGCCTCATACCCCACTAGCTTTGGAGGTTGTCACTGGAAGATTCCTGGCTTCCCACCTTTCATAGGCTCAGATCTCACCTTTGAGGCAACGGTGTGAAGGTTAGATGGAGTTGTAGAGGACAGCAAGCTGTGCTCTGGCTAACATTTCAAAAGCATTGCCTGACAGGCATGCTCTAAGGGCTTTCCTGGATGGAAAAGAAGTCAGCCTCTGTGCTTGGAAAATAAGAATCTACAAAAACACAACAAAACAAAACCAGGAAAACTNTTTTCTATGGAGAAATTAAAGATCCTACCTGGAAAATATTACTTGAGCCAGGAGTGTGTGGTCCCAGTTCCACCTGGGAGAATGAACAAAAAATGTTCTCCCCTGGACCTTGGATTTAATTGGCCCACATGAGGCCCAAGCAAAGCTATTTTTCTAAGTTCCCTGGGTATTAGTGTAGGGCACAAACTCACCCATACACAAACAAGCAAGGTGCCATTCAGTAGTCGGAAGCAGATACNGTTCCTCCTGGATCCAACATCATTGACTTCTCTTAGAATCAGAAGGGGTGGGGAGAACTTTCAGGGGGAAGGGGCTATTTTTATATTTAATATTAATATATTGTTCTATATGCCAATAAAATATGACAGTTGTATGGAGGAAGGGTCCCCACAAGGTAAACGTTCTCAGAGCCTATGAGAACCACGGTTGTAGAGCTACAGTCCATCATAGGAGAGGAGGCGGGGCAGGAGTCACACTTCGTGACCTTAGTCAGTGTTAGTTTGGTTTCTGTCACTGTGATAAAACACAATGACCAAAAAGCAAGTCGGGAACTAAATGGTTTATTTCACCTTCTAAGTCCATCGTGAAGTGAAGTCAGGGCAGGAACTGAAGCAAAGGCCGTGGAGAAATGCCGCTTACTGGCTTGCTCAGCTTGCTTTTAAATAACCCAGGACCACCTGTCCGGCGTGACACCATCCACAGTGGGCAGGGCCTCCCCATCTCCTATCATCAGTCTGGAAAATGGCTCACAGACTTGCCTATAGCCAATCGGAAGGAGACGTTTTCTCAATGGAGGATCCCATTTCTTAAATGACTCCAGCTTGTGTCAAGTTGACGACACAAAACAAAACCAAAAACAACAAAACACAAAACCTAACCAACAGCCAAGAAGCAGATAGGGAACAGGAAGTGGGGCCTAAGTGTAAAACCTCAAGGTCCTGTGGGTGGAGAGAGGCGACTCATTGGTCGGGAGCGCTTGATGCTCTGGAGGAGGGCTTGAGATGATTCCAAGCACTCACAGCAGGCAGCTGACAAACCCCTGTAACTCCAGCTCCAAGGGAATCCGACGCCTTTGGCCTCTGTGGTCATTTGCATACACATACACATATCCACATACAGCCCCATGTGCACACACATAATTAAAAATAAATAACCAGGTGTGGTGGTGTGCGTCTTTAATCCCAGCACTTGGGAGGCAGAGACAGGCAGATCTCTGTGAGTTCGAGGCCAGCCTGATCTACAAAGCGAGTTCCAGGACAGGCTCCAAAGCTACACAGAGAAACCCCGTCTCGAAAAAATTAACTAATAAATAAATAATTAAAAAAAAATCTAAAACCAAAACAAGTGACCCCAATACCCATGTCCAGTGTCTCACTTCCCCAGGGAAACTCCACCCCCTAAAGGGTTTGCAACTTTCTAAGATAGCGCCACCAACCGGGCACTAAGTGTTCAGACAACACAGTGTGTGGAGTAGCTGCTCTCCTGCTCAAATACCCGTTGCCTTTTGGATGTGTGATTGGGCCTGGAGAGCCAGCCGCTCTCTCTGCCCGCCAGCGTGGGTTCTCTGCTCCAGCATCCTGGCCTGGAAGGCCCCGCTCTGCCCTACCTGGCCCTTCTGTTCACTGTAGCTGTGATGTAAAATTCTAACAGAAGCATGGTTTATTTTGGCTAATGGTTTCAAAGGTTTCCGTCAGTGTAGTGGCTCTGCTGTTTCTGCGTTGACAAAGTAGAGTCGAAGAGATGGGGGAGTTGTGAGGAGGGGTTGGGATGAGATGAAACTTTCAAGACTGCCCCCCCAACANGTGACCTACTTACTCCATCTAGGCCCTACCCCTGGGGTTGCACATCCTAGTAACAGCATTGTTATGATTTCATCCATGGATCAAGCCCCTGATGAGGTTACAGCCTTTTTGATTCAGTCATTGAAAACAATAGTATGGTCCTGTATTAGAGATACAGGTACTCCAGTTGGGGACTGAGCCCTTTGAAGGGACACTTCATATCTGAATCAGTACAGGCTGTTTCCAACACAGCTGCTGTCACTGTTACTTCTAAAAACATTCCCGTATCCTGATTCATTCTCACCACGTTGGCACAAGATCTGAACTTGCATGGTAGGGAAGAGGAACTTGAGGGTCATTTTCTGTGTCCTTGAATTTCAGATGGGAACCTGGGGGTGTGAAAGACAGATCTAGGCTCAGTTCCGATGTCTCAGGGCGTGTCTCCGAGGAGGCAGTCACTGTCCTCTCTGGTTGCAAGCCTGAAGCACACTGAGGGAGACTCTCATGACCCCACCCATTCTGAGAGTCCTGAGGCTCTGAGGTCCTCGTGTCATCGAGCTTAGAATGGAGGAGAAGGCATGTGTGATGGGAAGTGAGGAAGGATGGGGTCCTGGGGTTGTTCAGTGAAGCTCTGCAGACCAGGATCTTAACCTCTGGCCCTCCAGTTCTTGCCAGAGATGTGATCTTGGGAGAGTTTGTGCCCTTCTGAACCTCAGCTCCCTCACCAATGAGGTAGAGATAAGAACATCTCCACGGCAGGCTGAGTGGTAGTGTTTGCTAGGCGTGTGCATCCTGGCTTCTATCCTTATTGCAAAACAAACAAAGCAAAGCAAAACAGAACAGAACATCTGTTTCCTGGAGTTGTTCAGCAGTCTGGATACTGAATGTGAAGTTCTTCAAATTGCCTAAGAAATCTGAGTTTCTTGCTGTGATCATTATTCCCGCGACCATCACTGCCCAACACTCCAGAGCAGACGGAGTCAGAGCCCTTACACTTAAGGTCTGCACTTAAGAACCTGGCTGTGGATGGACTTAGGGTGGGGAGGCAGAAGGCTTGCCTAGCACGATCCAGGTCTGGTTCTATCCCCAACATCCCATAAAACTGGTATAATCATACATGTCTATAATCCCAGGTGTAGTCATACATGTCTATAATCCCAGGTGTGGCCAGACATGTCTATAATCCCAGGCGTGGTCAGACATGTCTATAATCCCAGGTGTGGTCAGACATGTCTATAATCCCAGGTGTGGTCAGACATGTCTATAATCCCAGGTGTGGTCAGACA
>LZPO01055087.1:475025-486636 GCA_001675575.1 Neotoma lepida | reverse complement strand
AATTTCCCGAGACAGCATGGCAGGTTTTCAAAACAAGTGTCTGGGAGACACCCGCCAGGCTCCCTTTAGTCTTCACTTTAAAAGCTTCCCGCCTGGAGAAGTGGCCCTCAATTAAGTCATTTAATAAAAACCTCCCTTCGTTTTAGAGCGTTCTTGGGACGTGTTTACATTACATGCCACCGAGGGCTTCTAAATGAGGCGCTTCAGAGTGAGGGATTCTTAACCTGGGCCTTTAATAATATCTTTTGCTTTAGACTTCAGGCAGATTTGTAGTTTTGTCATTGGCCCAGACCTGAGGCCTGGAGGTGGGGGGCTGGGAAGGTGTGTGTGGGGGTGTCCTGTGAGGGGGTAGAGGTTTCAGAAGCCTTTGGTAGGAGATTTCTGCCTTAGAGAAGCCTGAAGCTACAGAGAGATGTAAAATTAGCTCTCTGGAGAGACTGTATGGAGCCCGAAGCTTCCCTAGGAAGGGCAGCTGTCCCTTTTCCCTCAGCCACCCCTTTATGTGCTCCCAAGGTGAGGGCTTCAACAGAAAGAAGTTTTTAAACACCCAGGAGAGCAGGTCAGCTCTAGGGGTCTGGGTTTTGCCCCCACCCCCCAACCTGGCTGGAGGCTGCCTGGGCCTGTGAGAACTGGGGAGGCTCTGTTTCTTTTTGCTTTGGTTCAGGAGAGGTGAACGAGAAACAGTAGGCTGCTGACTGCTTCACTTTCACCAAACACTTGAGAATATACCACGGAGGAGGTGCTGACTGAGGAGCCAGGCCCTCAAATATAGTGTGCTGTAGCCTAACCTTTTGTGTTTGATAGTGTTGTTCTGGACATCCTTCTGGTGCTGGGCCAGGACAGGAGTGACAGAGAACCCCTGTGAGTCACTGGCTCAGGTTGGGGTTCACAGCCTGTGGGGTCCAGCCCGTCAGGGCTGGCCCTGCTCTGCCCAGGGCTGCGTCTTGGTGCCCCCTCTCCACCATTCTGAGACATGTGTGCAAGGTGCTTACAGGCATCTGGAGATGGATCCCAGGGCAGCTTCCTGCTTTGCTTTCCTGGTGGGCTTGTGGCNTCTGTGGGAGATGGTGGGTGCCACATCTGGCTTCTGGAGAAACATGGGGAAGCTATATGCTTGATCTGTCTGGAAGTTTCTGAGGTGGACGCACTGAGGACTGAGAACTTTGCCCAGTGCCTTGTTGAAAAGGCTTCACGGCTCTTCAATGTGTGAGCCTCCCACCTTTCTGAGTGGAGATAGATACTGGGAGGGAACTGGCCTTTAGAGAATGTCAGGGAGAAAAATGTTTCATTTCCTGATGAAACACAGACAATGGAGTTAGACTATAGGAATTTTTTTTTTCCCCCCTGAGACAAGGTTTTTCTGTGTAACAGCCCTGACTGTCCTGGAACTCACTCTGTAGACCAGGTTGGCCTAGAACTCACAGAATCCACCTAGAATCCTCCTGCCTCTACCTCTTGAGTACTGGGAATTTAAGGTGTCAGCCACCACTGCCCTGTCTAGGAGTTTTTTCTTTTTTTTTTTTTTTTCTGAGGTTTTATATTTAACACTTGGGCATTTCTTGGGGGAATTCAGCTATACTTTTAAGTAATCCCATGGCATTTATCCACTGTACCTGAGCAACCAGGGTTGGGATTAGTGGGGTGGGGGAGGGGTTCTTAAGGAGAGGCAACAGAAGGCCCTGCTAGGACAGTCTGAAACTTGACCTAGTGGAGTAGTGGAGGACAGGAGTCCCTTTAGCTGTGTCTGGTTAATGTAAAGGGAAAGGCCCAGCTGTGAAATAAGATCTTTTTGTTTAACCTCCCCTGGTACCTGGCACAGAGTGAGACACATCTGAAGACCGAGGATGTTTAGGTCAAGATCCAAAGCAAACTTTATGAAGTGTACAGCCCGACCTATCAGCTCAGCTCAGCAAGAAAGTAGGTCCTGCTGGAAATTTATCTTGCAAATAAAACTCAGCTGTCATTTCTGCCTTTGCTCTGAGCTCTCAGACCAGGTCATTGCTGGGAATCAATCTGAGGGTGGAACTCTGTTCATCTGTCCCACACTGACACCTGCAGTGCCAAGGTCTGCAGAACAAAGCTGGGAAGGGGGTTCACAGAAAAGGGCCAACAAAATCATCTTGGAGATGGCGTGCAGTGTGGTGTGTTCATAGTATGTGGCTTCTAGAAGTCTGTGTGTCTTTTTCTCTTTTGAAACATGGTCTCACTTTTGTAGCCTTGCCTGGCCTAGAACTCACTCTATCAGGCTGGCCTCAATTCAAATTCACAAAGATCTGCCTGCCACACCCTCTTGGATGCCCTGGACAGCACAGCAGAAAATGCTATCTTGACTGGATTACTTAGGTACCAAGATAACAATGACATAGGAACCTTCAATGTCATTGATGGTTGTCTGTAGGAAAGTGTGAATGTGCCTGTTGGTGGGAAGAAACATTAAATGCAGTAGCATCCAAGTTCTCCCACATGGGAACATGGAGGCCGTGCGCAATGGAAGGCTTTTTTGGGATCGTGAGTAGTAGACTATTGAGTTGCACTGTTCTTCATTCTCTTGCTCCAGGAATGACTTTCTGAGTTGCTTCTGGTAAATCAGAAGGAGGAATGTTGTAAGGGATGTTTCGTGAAGTTGCCTTTAGCTTCTGTGCTCCTGGGTTTTAGCGTTAAACCTTTCTGTAAGGGCCACCGATACCCACACCGCCCAGACAATGATGGTGTCTGATGTTATTAAACTTTGCTACAGCCATTTCCTTTGGAACGAAATGAAAAGCTTTCAACATTTACAAAGGAAGGAAAATGTACAATCTTAGTGAGCCTTCTCTGCTACAGGCTGAAAGGAACTCACAGTCAAAGCCCAACTACTTCCTCAAGTGTGTGTGTGTGTGTGTGTGTGTGTGTGTATGATTGATATATATATATATATCATATATATATATATCACATATATATATATGAGTCCTTAGACATATTTGGAATTAGAATATTGTTTCCCATAATTTGGGGGCATTAGACTGAGATGCAGAGAATCTGACCTCATTGGCATATTATGTTCTAAAGTTTACTTGATTTAAATTTAAATTTTGTGTGTGTGTGTGAGTGAGTGTATGCACATGCATATATAACATGATGTTCATGCTCTCTTGACGTAATTTTAGTAAAAACCTCCTGGCTTTCAGACAGTCTATACTACATCCTCCAATTTTGTGGTGACTGGAGTGTGTCATTTTAGATGAATTCTGCACCATTATCAGAAACTGTCATAAGACTGAAGCAAGCTAATACCTGTAAGTGCTTGCCGGGTACTAATTTATCTACTTGTAATGACCCCCCTGTCAGTCCATCCTATGAAGGAAACAGGTGCAGAGAGATTAAGTACTTTGCCAAGGTGATACGCCTGGTAAGCGGTGGGGCTGGGTTTGAACCCGAGGACATGTGCGTTAGTTAAAGCAAAGGCTGGTAGGAATGAGTCACGTTCAATCTAAAGGCTGACCTCATAAACTGGAGGACGTGTTTATGGTGTTTCAATGATCTGAGCTAATCCGAATCCTTTACCACATGACCAGCATCTAAAGTTATTTCACCCACAGGCATATGCTTCGCAAATTGAATATAAATCTGGGCTACATAAAAGGATAGTAAATTTAGCCAGTCAACATGAAACACTTCTAACAGAGGGCTGGCTGTCTCCCCTGCTTCCTTAGGGAAGAAAGATGGACTGGTTCAGTTCCCGAGCGACTCTTCCATTCCAAATGAATTATTTCACCAGAATAAAATATTCTTTCTCCTGCAAAAACCAGCTACTGCTTTTAGAGCCTCTAGCCATTTTTCCTTTTCCGTGGGTGATTAATCCTGATGGGGTGATTCTGGCCAGTTTCCTTTTGCTGTGACCTCAGAAGCAGCATCCGCAGTGTGACACGCCCTTCTTGAGATGAAATTGGGGCCGTATGCTTCATGCTTCTGGATTGATTCCCTGGGCCACCCGCTTGGCTTCTGGCCTGAGAAACAGATAAGAGGAGGCCCTGGAGAGATGGGGTTGCAGCAAGATTAAGGGCTCAAAGCTCAGAGCCTGACACCAGCTAAAACATCAGGAGGTGTTTGCTGCAGCTGCTACTGTTAAGTACTGAGCTCTACCCAGAACCTGGCACTGTGTTAAGTACTACTGCATAGGTACCACTTGACTTAATTCTCATCACGTTTCCATGAAGCAGGTGATGTGTTTATCCTCATTTTCAAGTTAGAGACGTTAAAGGAATTGACTCAAGGCCACACAGCTCTTAAGCAGTGACAGTTGTGGCTTAAACCTAGATTTTATTTTATTTTTTTTAAGTAAAATATATGTCATAAGGACATAGAATCTTGTACTGGTTTTCTCATGCTTTATCCTAGTTATCATCCTTCAACAGCAGCCACTGTTTCTTACCATATGTAAGTTTTCACTGTTTGAACTTCATGAAAAAATGGAAGGATTCACAGAGCATGTACCCTTTTGTGTCTGACTTTATTTAGAAGACTTTTTACATTTACTTATTTCTTTTATGTGTATGCAATAGCACGCGTGTAGAAGTCAGAGGACAACTTGCAAGAGTTGGTTCTCTCCTTCCACCATGTGGGTCCTGGGTATTGAACTCAGGTCATCAGGCTTGGTGGGAAGTACCTTTACCCATTGAGCCATCTTGCCATCCTTTATTTTGTTTTTGTTTAGTATGACATTTGTGAAATTAGTCTATGGGGATTGAACCCAGTATGTACTGGGCAAACACTTGAACAACCAACTTGCATTCTCATCCCAACAAGAAACAATAGATGCACCCAGGCATGGTGGCGCACGCCTTTAATCCCAGCCCTCTGAGAGGGAGGCAGGAGGATCTCTGAGTTCTAGGCCAACCTAGTCAACAGAGTTCCAGAACAGCCAGGGCTACACAGAGAAACCCTGTCTCAAAAAAAACCCAAAACCAAACCAAACCAAACAAACAAACAATAGATGCTTATAGTCCAGAAATATTTTGAAAATATGAAAAAAATAAGATGAAAATTCAAAACCATTTTCAGTTTTACCACTGGGTTAAACAGTTGTCAATCTATGGAAGTATTCCCCGAGCATTTATTTATGTACATGTGTGGTTTTTCCTTTGTTTTTGTTTCTTTTCCTCCAATTCTAAGTTAGTGTTATTTTGTTCAGGAAAAAAGGGATATTTTCAATCCATATATAATGAAATTGGAAAACAATGAATGGAAAGTTTAGGAATAAAGACCCGGTGACGTCAGGATTTCCCTCCTATTGCATTTCTGCATCTCTTTGGAGGAAGAGGGAAAGGGGGCAGGAAGTCTCACTGACTGTGTGTTCACACCCCAGTGTGAGGGCTGAGTGCTCACACTCCCAGAGACCCAAGCATGTGGAAGGGAGATGGGCTCAGCAGCCACTGGACAGACAGCATGTTTGAAAACCAGTCTCTGTCCAGCCCTAAAAACCAAGCATGTTAGGAGATGGGGTGTGAATTGTTTGCTCAGACCAGACTGGCAGGTTGCTTGGCCAGTNACAGAGGCACACATCCCCCTGTGTTAGCTCACCTCATGTGCTTGCACAGCTCAGAACCTGTGGAGAGGAGTACATAGAGTGCAGGCCTCCTGCCCAGGACAGTTACCTCTGTTCCCTTCATATGTGTTGAATCCAAGCTTTTGTTGTTCAACATTAAATATGATCGTAAGGACAGCAGGTTAAGGTTATTGCCACTAAGCTTGATGACCACAGAGGGACCTCTGGGACCCACATGGTACAAGGAAAGAACTGACTCTTGCAAGTTATCCATTGACATCTACACATGTGCCATGGTACTTCTGAGTGCACACACACACACACACACACACACACACACACACACACACCCCTGCAAGTAAATAGGTATGTAATAAAAAAATTAAAAACCAAGAATTCAACCTTAAAATTCCAATTATAGTTAGATAAATGGTGGTGGTGTGGCATTATTGACTGAAATGCAAGTCACTTGTGTTTTGAAAAGTTAAACCATGCTTCANTCTTTTACAGCCTATTTATTTTGGCCAGTAAAAAAACCTGTGGGTAGAAAAAAACTACAATAGAAAAAGAACTAGTACTAGGCATGGACATCTTTAACCCCAGCACTGAGGAGGCAGAGGCGGATGGATCTGAGTTCCAGGCCGGCCTGGTCTACAGAGTGATACCCTGCCTCACAAAGAAAGAAAGTGCTACCATGTTGGCATTTTTCTGTGTCTTGTTGCTTGCAGTCTCTTGGGTTTGTCTTAATTGTGGAGAGCAGAGTTCTCTGTTGAGGAAACCTCACTGCCTCTCCCCCATGTTGATTTCCCAGCGTTCTGCGTACTCTCCCCCTAGTTCCCTGATTTGTACATAGGAAGTGCTTGCAAGCATCTGAGGAGTTAAACACCGAACCGTGCTGGTGGAGTTTAAAGGCTTCAGCCGCTGTGATCTCTGCCCTTTCTGTCCTAGATGAAGTCACTGCTAGGGACCTCTTATTTTCCTGTCCTAGCCCCTGGGAACGTATTTCCTACTCCTCTGAATAGGACTTTAAGATACAGATTGAAATATTGTGAGAAGGCAGTGGGCTGTAGGCACCTGAGACTCCAGCTGCATACATCCGTGCATGCTTTATTTCCAACGGAAAACTGAGAGCTGGGTACTTTTCCAGCTCTCCTGAAGAGGGGAGGAGTGTTTCCANTGATGTCAGCCTGAAGCTTCGGATCACAGAGCTGTACTTTCCACAGCGTCTTCCAGGGACAGAATGTCAGGGGAGTGTTTAGAAGTGACTATTAAGGAACTTTGATTGCTAGCTAAGGATGAAGGGGGTCTGTCTCTCGGGGACAACCATCATGGTGGTCTTGGCTGGACTAGTCTGTCCCTGACTCATGCTCTGCCTTCTCAGTGGGCTGGACCTCCTTCTCTGGGGCTGGTTTCCTGCAAACATTTAGGCCCAGACTGTGGTGCTAAGAAAATGATACTGTTTTTGCAAGCATTACAGTACGTTTAAGACACCTTCTCTCAACTGTGTAAAGTTTCTTTTGATGAAATAGAGGTTAAAAAAAAATTCCCAAACCCACAAATCAAAGCTTGGGGAAAGTACTGTTTGCGGATGCTCTGGTGTTTCTTTCAAAACAGGTTTTGTTGACTTTGAAGGTCAGGAAGGCCTGCTCCATGGTGCAGCCCTGAGAATCTCGGCAGAGGCTGTAGTGCTTTTGTGGGGAAAAGTGAATTTCATGGCCAAACCTCAGTGGCTGGAGTATTTGCTTCTGGAAACCATTATAGAAATACACAACCCTTAGAAGGCAACATCTGGCTGGCTAGAGGCAAGCTGGCAAATACTCAATCTAAATAGAGGTGATGCTGTGGAGNACAGAAACATCCTAGAGATGGCCGGGGTACCAGTCTCCAAGTCCAGAGAGGCAGCTCCTCCCTGGCCTGGCTTGACAGCTCTGGAGTGGAAGGTGGCCCCTGTCTTTAGAAGACACATGTGCTGCCAGGGAAAACAGGGACCTCCCCTTAGCCCATCCAGGAAGAGACTTCCCACACTCCTTGTTCCCAGAGACACCTAATATCATTGCTGTCTAGGGAGTGCCCTGGGCCAGTATTCTGTGGGCAGCTGTGGCTTCCCCAGCAATTTGAGGTGTCGATTTGGGCTGTTAGAAACGCCTCTGCCCCGTGGCCCTTTCTCAAGGCTGCCTGGGCTCTTGTTCTCATTAACTGGGCTCAGAAGTCCAGGGACCTGGAAACCCTGTGGTATTTCCAGGAAAATGGCTTAGCTTTCCCTGTNCTCCCTGCTAACTCTGGAAGAGCCCAGGCTTGTGTCTTTGGAAACACTGGAGCTAAGCACTTACCCCTTCTGCCCTCTGGCACGCAACTGTGGCATCTTCAGGGATTTATGGATGGTGATGTCCTCCCCCTCCCCAATTTTTTTTTTTTTTTAGTAGTATGTAAGGCATTTTGTCATGAAGAATGCTGTTCTGATAAATCTGGTGAACCTGTCATAGATTTTCTGAAACCAAGTTTCTATGAAAAGCTGTGGGAATGGCACCCTGCAGGAGCTTCTTGAGAAATATGGGCCCTTATATCAAATGTTTTTGCAAAGGATGCATTTTCATATAAAAATGCCTCCCGTGGCAATTTCCTTCAGTGCTTTCCAGCTGTGGCTTTGGTTTCTCAGCCTCAGACAATTGGTCTGAAAGACTGCTATTTAACTTCTTTCTGGTCACTTCAGCTTTCAAGGGTACTAGGAAAGCAAAGACAGGGAATACCACAGTTCCTCCCAACAGGGGNGTCACAGAGTGACTCTCTCAAGCCACTCAGAGGTAGNAGCCTGATTTTGAGTAGATATTAGCNCCACATGCATAAAGCCCTCCTAATTCTATCTCAGAGACCTCAGCAAGGTAGAAAGGAAAGATTGGAGCACACAGAACCCAAGATGTCCTGTACCAGAAGAGTGGGTTCTGTGTGACTATTANTAAAATTAAGTTATTATGAATATTCATGAGGTTGGTGGGATAGCCATGAGGTGGGTGACATTTCATGGAGGTAAGGTGACCCTTTTCCTCCTTCCAAAACANGGTGGGCTCTACTACTCCCCTGACCCCACAGCCATCCTCANTGTTCCAGTCATACTGGCGCTCTCGGCNAATAGGTGCNGTGTACATCCTTGGTGTCAAGGTCNTGCTCCTGCTCCATTTCACCCATCCTGCTGTCCATGAGGATGCTGTACTGTTGTTCCTTCTCTCTAGGGTGGGTCTTTTCCCTCTCCTCTCTGGCTGTCATGCCATACCTGACTTCTCACATTGACTGTGGGTCACCGTGAGTGGTACTCCTTTTTTAAAAATAATTTATTTCTATTTTGTGTGCATTGGTGTTTTGCCTGCATGTATGCCTGTGTGATGGTGTCCGATCTTGGAGTTACAGACAGTTGTGTGCTCCCATGTAGGTGCTGGGAATTGAACCTGGGTCCTCTGGAAGAGTAGTCAGGGCTCTTAACTACTGAGCCATCTCTCTAGAACTTCCTGCTCTGGCCAGGCTGCCTTATCCCCATGTATTTTTTACCTTTGTAACCTGCAGCTCTTTCCTACAGTGAGCTCCAGCGGTGGGAGCACAAATGCACNGAGCCTTTTGAAAAACTCTTCGGGGGATACAACTTTTAATACAAATGCCACTGATTGATNGATTCATTTATTCATGGACATATACATGCAAGATGTTTTCTCACCGTCTGCTGTGTGCTGGGTTCTATTTTAACCCTAAAGATCTGGCTAACAAAAGGCCCCAACCTGATGGCTTGAATTGTAGAGGAGGAGACACACCAAACACACTAGCAGATAAGCAATAAACACACCTATCAGTGCATGATAAGGGCCAGAAGAACAATATGGCCAGATAAGGTGGTCTGGAGGACAGGGCCCTCCCTTATCAGAAAGGCCTTTCCTATGAGCTGTTGAGCTGTTGGGAGAGTTTCTCTGAGAAGCAACAAGAAGCTGAGATCTGCAGCTGGCCTGGCTGCTTGGCTGTTTGGAGGAAGGGCCGGGACTTGAAAGACTCTCAGCCGTTTGTCACAGGGCTGGAGGACTGTGAGGGTGTTCTGAGAATCTAAGGGAGCTGAAGTAGCTGGAATGAGGGGGAGGGAGGAAGTGCTCTTAGGGGAGGTTTGGGGATGGGTGGGCAGGGCATGGACTTTGCAAATCAGCGTAAGGGGTTCATTCAGATGGAAGCTAAAAGTCTATTGTGAGTTCCGAGAAAGATGCGGGT
This sequence comes from Neotoma lepida, assembly GCA_001675575.1. Taxonomy (NCBI): domain Eukaryota; kingdom Metazoa; phylum Chordata; class Mammalia; order Rodentia; family Cricetidae; genus Neotoma; species Neotoma lepida. The sequence goes on along the minus strand of LZPO01055087.1, from coordinate 476,870 downwards.
GTGCAGCCCAGTGAAGTAGTCAGGACTTGCTGTGGAATTCATTTTGCAGTCATTACAAGGTGGTGTGACCTAGTAATGGGTGTCGAGGGACAGCGTATGTGGGGGGAATGAGAACAAGGTGGGAACCAAAAATCTGGGATATCTCTAGAAGCCAGACACCTGCCTGATCCAGAAGGTTTAAAAACGTCAAACAGCATGCAGCGTCGTCGTCATCAAGCTCTCACAGGCGTGCTCATTCAATTTCAAACCACGAGGACTGCATGTTCTCAGTTGCTTGTTTGGCTTTGCATACAGTATAAACCATTTACTTTTCTTACATTTATTTATTTATCGAAACGTTGAGTGCTTACAGACCTAGTAGCCTAATGTTTTCTGAGCCAGAAACATATGATCTATGGCTATTGTTTTATTTCTGGGCTATGCATAGGGTATGGAGAAGGAGTCTTGCTCTTTGGTGGGGCACGTAATGGAGAATGGTTGGGTCTTCTGATGACTGGAGGTGGTCATCAGCCACCAGCCTCTGCTCTCTGGAGGTGGCTTTCCTGAATGGCTGGCTGTGGACATGAGGAGTCAAGACACTAGACATCTTGCCTGACTTGATAGAGCTTATGGCAACCTGATGTTTGGATGGCTTTTTCTCTGTTTGTGTTTAGCAAATACGCTGAGCAGAGACTCCCCATCTGCTTTGCTTTTCCCAATTGCTTTTGTTCTTACCATTCCAAACATGTTTAATGAGAATTTTGAAAAAAACTAATCNTATTGTGGATGTGATTTTTTTTCTTTCATCAGAAAGCTTATTAGAATAACTATTAGAGTTGAGATGGCTTGGTGGGGGTAAAGGCACTTGCCAAGCCTGATAACCTGATTTCAGTCCTTGGGACCAATATGATAGAAGGACAGAACCAACTCTGACAAGTTGTCTTCTGACCTCCACACTCACTCCTTGGCATCTGTGATCACTGAAGCCCATATACCATACGATCTCCTCCTCCTATACATAAATGCAATAAAAATTAAAAAAAGAATAACTAGTCTTTTTGCTGCCCAAACCAAAATATTCCCTCTTGATATTTAAATTTTGGAAGTTTAAGATACTGGTTCAGACAGTTTATGTCTAGTCTGAAACTATTTTAAGACATTCTATTTGGTGCCTTCAGGACATTGAGATGAGGGTGAGGCAGAAGCTAAGGCTTCTGTGATCTACTGTATGTCCATATCGTGCTGAAATCTTGCAAAAGTTGAATCTTGAGGAAGAAAGCAGCCCATCCCAATCAAAAAGCCTTCCCACCAGCATTGCAGGGCGAGCCACACCCGGTTATGTTTCCTTTGCTGGAGGCAGACAGAGNTAGGTTTCCCTGAGGCTTGGTAGACACACAATTCATAAACTGAAGTTATTTTCTTTGATAGACACCACCTTGAGGCTGTCTGGTCTCCAGCATACCCAGTCTGGTGGTTCCCTTTGGGATCCCAGGGTCCATTACTCTGGAAGGTGACATAGTGTGAGCCATCTTCCCAGAGTGAATTAATGGGTATTAGTGTCCTTTCCCTATCTCTCTTGCCTCAGGCAGCAGAGGAATTGCTAAGACACTGTCTTAGACTCCCTCAAAGTTGTTTATTTTACTGATCTATTTATTTTGAGACAGGATCTCACTATGTNGCCCAGGCTGGCCTCAGACTCATTGTGCAGCTGAGGCTGGCCCTAGACCCACTGTGTAGCCCAAGTTGGCCTCAAACTTGAGATCTTCCTGCCTCCTCCTCTGTAGCGCTGGCATTAAAGGTGCATGACACTATGCCCCGCTCAAAGTTGGCTTTGACTCCTTGCCCTGGTCCTGTGCGTATTCATTG
>LZPO01055087.1:342300-407736 GCA_001675575.1 Neotoma lepida | reverse complement strand
TGTTCAGCATTTAGTTTATGTTGGTTCAGATTTCCTGAGCTCTTGAAAACAATGTGGATTTTGCTAAAAAGGGATTTAAAAAGCCCTAACTGCGGGTCTACTTCGGCGATAGAGATAGGGATTTTCTTTTTCTGCATTTGGCAGAGATGTCATTACTATCTGGGCAGGCGATCTTGCACTGTTCCCAGCCTCAGTCCTTCGTATAGAAAGTGGGATTGCAACCTTTTTTATGGCTCATCAATCCAGTTATATTTCATGACAAAAGAAATTGGTTGAAGATATATCAAGTGTCATATTTGCTGCTGAGAGTTTTCCTACTCGTAGTTTGGGCAGTTTTTCTGTCTTATATTGCTTTATTAAAAAACAAAGCAAAACTGTGAGAAGAGAATTACAAAAAGAACAACCCTCTCTAAAAAACAAACTGTTCAATGCATGAGCACCCAAGGTGAAAAAAAAGTTCATATTTTGGTAATGTATTTTCCCTCCCTCCCAATATATTTTTTAGATGACCATGTAAAATGTCCCCATGTCCTTCAGTCAGTAAGCATGGACAGAGGTCATTTAATAAGAGTTTAGCCACCTGTGTTTAGTCCCAGTTTTGTTGTGCATGCCTCACAGTCTAGGCTTTGCCTTCTAGAGGAAAAAAAAAAAAAGAAAAAAGAAAAAAAGAAAGAAAATTGAAGGTCTGCCAAAGGAAGTTTGCAAAGTAGGTCAGAGCCAAGANGGTTAAGAATTCAGGAATTCATGAGCAGTTGAGTCAGGGGACTGGAAGCAATAGGGAGAGTCAACCAGAGCCCTGGGTGACTCAGAGAACCAAGGTGGTGACCTCCTGGAATCAGTCATCTACCTCCTGCTCTGAGTCAGGCCTGGGCTCCTTCAGCTATCCCAGGGCTCAGGCTAATAGACTCGGCCAAGTAACTTGGCCTTATTTGATGTTAGGTTATCTGTCAGAAACACNTAAAGCAATTTGGGGGTCCAGTGACTTTGTTTCTCTGAATGACCATGAGAATGACAGCAGTCCAGGAGGTGTTGGGGAAGATTCTGCCGACCAAAAGGAAGAAGGAGCTGACTGAGGTGGAGAGCGAGCTTTCNTAAAACAGACAGGATAGCCTGGTGTAGTGGTGCACATCTTTAATCCCAGCATTCAGAAGGCAGAGGCAAGTGAATAATATCTGTGAGTTCAGAGCCAGCCTGGTCTACATAGAGAGTTGCAGGACAGCCAGGGCTCCATAGAGAGACCTTGTCTAAAAAAAAAGCCAGGACTTGGGCTCTTTGGCAAGAAATGAGCAATTCTTATCAGAAGTTTGGCTTATTTTGTCTCCCGCATATCTGTCCACTCTTTCCTGTCTCATTCCTCACCATTGTAGTCTTTTAACTGAAGTTCCTGTGATGTCATAGGTGTGACCTTTATCTTTTACACTGAGTGATTGCAGAGGTGACCCACGGAGCAGTGGGGTGATGGTGACTACCTTTTTGTCCNCATTGNGAGTGTTGAGTTTGAGAGGGCGCTAAGGATGGGCACCTAGAGTCAGAGAGGGTCTGGGCTGGAACCTCAGTTTGGCCAGCTCCAGTGGGCACAGGCAACAGTTGAATGATCCTAAAGGAGAGCCTGGCCCCTCCCAAGCCTCTTGCTTTCTCTCTGGCTCTGTGGCCTTCTATCTCTCTTGCACATACACCTTCCATGCTGTCTCTTATACACATCTAGATGTGTATAAGAGACTGATCCTGTCTTCAGTGAGGCCCCACCAGAAGCCAATGCTTACAAGGCAGTCCTGGAAGCCGAAAGGCAACTATGAGCTAAGCCAACCTTTCCTTTAAAAAGCATCTAGCCTCAGTGTTTTGGAATAGAAACATCAAATTGACTGAAATTAACGCCTTGATGTGNTAAAAGAGGGGGATGCCTACTCTGTCTGCATGAAGCCCACCNTGAAATGATGCCAGCAAAAGTGCCATAAAATTGTCTGTCCCGGAGTGGGATTTGGACCAGCTTCCCCCTTCTCTGCTTTCCATTGTCTGCTTCCTGGTGTCTCGAACCCCATGAGAGGCTTCCAGTCTTTGGAATCCTTACTTAATGGGGACTAATTTAGAGAGTACAGTTTCTAACTAACCCTTGGGTTCCTTAGACCAATGAAGATGGACCTAAAGACCTTCAGTGAGCAGAGCGCCCTCTGCATGGGGACAGTTGGAGAGTCTCGTCTACCCCACCACCTCAGAAAACGAGACTGAAAAGATGAGGTGCTCTGACCCGATCGCTCCCTCACATGTCACATATTTCAGAATGACACCACAGTCCCATCAGACAGTACAGTGTGGAGACCAAGGAATGTCAGTTCCCATTTGGAGGGATAGATTTTATGACTTTGTTTAGTACATTGATGTTTTTAATAGGTTGAATTGGAAGCTACTCACAAAACCATGTGTCGCAATAATAATATGCATAATTATGAAAGATCTTGGAAAACAAACTGTAATAGACTCAATTTGTAGTCTAGAAAGGACAAAATATAGCACAGCCATTAGTCCAAATATCCTGAAGGTAACTAGAAATTAGCACTGCTCCTGACAGCCCCAGTGAAACAGAAATCATGGTCATGGCTTCTCTTGTTTATAGACAAACAAACAAAAGCCAAACTCAAACCATTTACTCCAAGAAAGCTCTGCTGGATATGTAAGTTTAGAAATACACCCAATTTTCTTTCTGGNCTGAGAGTGTGAGTCCCTACAAGCAGAGGGAGTGATGCTGGGATCCCATGTTGTTTGTGTGGGCTTGAGGCACACATGTCACCAGAGGAAAGCAGATTGTTGTCCCAGAGGGTTGNGCTGCTGCTGAGTACAGCCATTTCACTTCCAAATCTTACACACAGGAGTTAGTCCAGAGTTCTGGATGTGACTGAAGTCAGATTTGACATTATTAGCAAGGCAAGGGGGATAAATATATGAGACCAGAAGTAATGCTTGAGAAGGGGAGGGAGAGGGAGGGAGGGAGGGAGAGAACATGTACACAAGGAGGTCAGAGGTAGATATGTCAAGTGTCTTACCTAATCTCAGTCTATCTTACTTTATTAAAAAGTGATTTTTAAGTGTAGCGCGTGTGTGTAAATTTGTGCCCACTGCATGTAGGTGCCACTGAGGCCAGAAAGAGTTGGATCTGCTGGAACTGGTGGTTGTGAGCTACCTAATCTGTGTTCTCCTCTGGAGGAATGCTCTTCACTACTGAGCCATGTCTCCAGCCCCTCCACCTTATTTTGTGAGACAGGGTCTAGCTGGCTGGTTAGAATCCTCCTGTCTCTGCCTCCCCAGCCCTGGGATTACAGAGGTGCCCCATCATTCCTGGCTTTCTATGTGGGTGCTGGGAATTTGAATTCAGGTCCTCATGCTTGTGCAGCAAGCACTCTACCGACCAAGCCATCTCCTCAGGCCTCAGTCTAATGTGTTTAATGATAAGCTCATGATTTCAAGTGTATTGTGATATTAGAAGTGACAGCATTCTATAGCATACTATTCCTTCTTTTAAAATATAAATAATTCAAGTAAGAGCCAAAGAACAGATGGTCCATAAAAGTCAGCAAAGTCTATTGAGAACTGCTCAAGTTGTGCTCTCTTCCCTCTGGCAGAGTGGCTAGGGAAGGAGATGGGGGTAATGGACAGATGTGGAAGGAACTTCGCTGTGATGTGTGACTGGACGCTGGGTCCTGTCCTGTTAACTTGTTTCTCAAACAGAAAGATATAGAAAGCAGACTCATCAAGGCTGCAGGTGACCCAAAGCAGGTGGAGACAGACCAAGTATGAAATGGTACACCAAGATTCAAAATGATCCTGGAGGGTGGAACCGGATTTAAAATCAACATGTTAAACCAAACAAGAAAAGAGACACCTGCTGTTTCCCTTTAAAATTTTTTATTACATAAAAACTTTTATTTAGTGTGTATATGTGTGTATGTTTATACGTGTGTGCACATGCCACAGCATACATGTGAGGATCAGAGTGCAAATCAACACTTTGTAGGAGTTGGTATTTTCCTCTCCCAGGTGGGTCTCAGGAATCACACTGCTCATCAGGCTTGGTGGCAAGTGCCTTTACCCGCTGAGCCATCTCTGCCTTTCTTTCATTTTCAGGGGTTAAATACAGTATGAGAACCGTAGGCTCGCACAGTTTGGAAGGAAACCTTAAGCCTCATTCTCTGGCAGGAGCATTTGTGTGCATAAACAAGCATGCTGCCAGGTATTAGACTCCTCCAAGGTACCACTTAGTGGATTTAATGGGGTGCCACGATCTTCAATTCTAGNCTTTGTTCCAGTGGCCAGGGTTATGGTCGGTACTTGGTAAATTCCCAGGGGCGTTCGGCAGATAGCTGCTGCTTACTGAGCTCCAACTATATTCGTATCATCTGTCCAAGCAAGAAGCTAATGGAGACTAGATTTCCTCCCATGTGTCTGGGTAGGGGACAGAGTCACATGCCACTGTTGCAGCCTGCAGTCATTGGGAGTGTGGGGTGAACACCATCACTTAGAGCTATGTGTAAACACTGAATGGCACTTCTAAATCCAACTCTCTGAAGCCAGGGTGGAGGTTCCAGAGCCCATCCTTCCCACATGCCTGTGCTCTTTTCATTTCCAAATTGCACATTTACAGGCTCATCCAGAGACACGTTGTAGCCATCCAATGAGTGTTTGTAACCAGATAGTGTGTGAAGGCAATGGAAGATGTGGGAAGGCAGAATGGGGCCCAAGAAGCCTTCTTCACAGTGAACAGAGGTGTGGAATTCTTTCTCCCTTCTTCTGGTCTCTAGGCCCTGCTATGCTTCTCTTAAATTCCTGGGTGTGAAGGAGCCCACCTCTGCCACTGCCCTTGCTTGCTTCTTGCCCTCTGCATCTGGAATCAGCATCTCACTCCTTTCCACTGTGAGTCTCTGAGAATATACCACTCCTGTGTTGTTGGGCCATTAAAATGGGAACAGGTCATGCGAAGGCAGGAAGAGGGGCAGATTTTATTTGGGAAAGGACATATTCCTGTGAACTTTCTGTTCTTTCTCTTTTAGGTTAAGTGGTTCTGTTTCTTCATCCTAGGCTAACGGCAAGCGGGTGGCTTACATTTTCCATTCCATTACGACTGGCCCACGCATCCCTCCTCATTCCTGAACTCCAGCCACGTGCAATGGCGCACAGTGTTCAGCTGGCATCCCATCCCACAGATCTTGGCCAAGGGTGTTCCCTGGAAACTTGAGTTGTCTAGGCATGAGCTCAGACCCTGGCATGTTTGCCACCCCTCAGAATAGCTCCATGTGCTTCCTATAAAATGCTAAATGTAAAGCCAGAAGGTAGCTCCTCTCCGTCTCCGCATCCCACAGCTTTTCTTTGCTTCTTTAGAGCCTTAACACCCGTTCTTTGTGTGGCAACAGCTGCCATTACTTCTCAGCATCGCTGGAAGGCAAGTCTTCCGTCCATACATTTTATTTCCTTCCTGGAGGGTGGAGAATCAACTACATGCGATCCAGCCAGTTCCTCTGGGTCCTTAAGCCAGGAATGTTGCCAGTAGTTTCTGTAGGAAGAGTCTCCTGCATGCATGACNCCCATCAGCTGTCAGCACTTATATGGTTTCATCTCCTCCTTGCCATCTCAGTCTGGCCATTTGCCACCAGGCCTTCCAATCGGGGTTGGTGTCATCACCAGCTTCCACAGGGACTGTGAGATGCTGTGACTGAGAAACCACTGCCATGCCTCATCCCTCCAGGGTGCTCTGACCTCTCCTGTGGGAAAGGTGTCCCTTCTGGGTTGAATTTCTCAGGCTTGTTTCTTTCAAGTCCAACCTCTTGTAAAACCTGAACTTCTGGTTTNAGATGTGTGATGACTCAAAAAATAGTCTTCCTCTGCCTGTTTGACCCAGGGAGAATCCCAGGGGAGAGAAGCGGGGAAGGAAGAAGTGATCACCCCAAGACTCTGGGAAAATACAAATCACATCCACCCTTCTCTTCTCAGGGTTTACATGGTGAGGGTAAACCACCGAGGGAGGTGGTTCAAAACCCCAAGAAACCCAAAGAAAGGGCTAGGGCTGTCACTCAGTGGTAGAGCATGTGNGAGGCCTCTAGTTCAGGTCCCAGTTCCACAAACATAACAACATCAACCAAAAACTAAAGACCAAGAAAGCACTGGACCAGTTCACTCATCCTGGGGGAGGTATTTGCTAGGATTTGGGTAATGATCAGCATACATTCCCAGGATTGATGAAGATGGNCTGCAATGAAATATTACTGTCTGTGCTGGATAGTTTTATGTCAACTTGACACAAGCTAGAGTTATCTGAAAGGAGGGAACCTCAACTGAGAAAATGGCTTCATAAGATTTGGGGCATTTTTTTAAAATTAGTGATTGATGAGGGAGGGCTGAGCCTATTGTGGGTGATGCCATCCCTGAGCTGGTGGTCCTGGATTCTATAAGAAAGNAGGCTGAGCAAGCCATGAGGAGCAATCCAGAAAACAANCGTCCTCCATGGTCTCTGCANCAGCTCCTGCCTCCAGGTTCCTGCTCTGTTTGAGTTGCTGTTCTGACTTCCTTCAGTGACAGACTACAATGTAGAAGTATAAGCCTAATGAACCCTTTCCTCCCCAACTTGCTTTTGGTCATGGTGTTTTATGGCAGTGATAGAAACCCTAACTTAGACACTGTCCTGTATCCATTTTAACCTAGGATGCCATGTGGATTGGGGGAATTGGGAAGCATTGATTTTCATATGAAAGCATAACTTTTTGGAAGCACGTTAAGGGACTAATTGACGGGGGGAAAAAGAAGGTGTCCCCCCCCACCAGAAGTCCAGGAATGTCTGAGCAGGGCAGATAAGCATTGCTTCTTAAAGCAATAACTGATAACCAGGAGGACTGTGGAGTGCAGTCTCCTGAACTCTGGGGAGNAGTGATAAGATAAACAGAGGAAGAGCCCAGGAAGAAAGCTGTTATAGAGAGCAACGGGATGGGCTCAAAAAGCAGCAGGCATATTCAATAAAAACAAAACCCGGACAGCTTTCTCTTTTTTTCATTGTCGAGTCTTGAAACCCAAATGTGACTCTTTCCAAGGAAGCCATTATAGTTATTAACAGTTATGTGTATCAGGGATTGAGAGCTGTGCTTGGCCTGATATTTAAGGGGAGCAGGGCATCTTCCTTTAGCCCAAGTCTGTTACAGAAAAGAATTGTTAACAGCCTTCAAGAAACAGGCCAGTTGTCTTGTGTAATCGGCCCGGAATTTAGTGTTGCATTGGACTTGGAGTCACAGTGGTTGAGAAGCCTGTGCTCTGTGGCAACGTAGACACAGCTTGAATCCTGGCTATCTGATTTGAAGCAGATCACTTAGNTTTGCCACTTTCCTGATAAGGAATCTCACAGAGCCAAACCTACCAGACTTCCCTTAGGATAAAAAGCAGGATGGTACATTCAAGATAGTTAGCAAGGGCTGGGGAGATAGGTCAGTCAGTAAAATGCTCGCTGAGTTTAAAACCAAGACACCCCCCCCCACACACACACACAAAGGCATGGTGTATGAAGCATTCCTGTAAACCCAGAGTCGGGAAAGTGGGGACAGGTGGGTCCCTGGGGCTCCCTGGCCAGTCAGCCTAGCTACTTGGTGACTTCCAGGCCAGCAAGAGGGCCTGTCTTTAAAAACAAAAGTGGATGGTGTCTGAGAAACTACACCGAGCCTGTCTTCTGCCCTCCATATTGACACACANGTTTACATGTGTGCACATACACACATTTACTCTCACACATCTCTACGTGCAAATGGAAAGATGTCTGGCGGCATGTGCCTGTCACTGTAATCGTGCATAGGTAGGTGCCCCAGAGATCAGAGAGGAGGGAAGAATGAGGGCCACCCACAGCTGCTCCCCTGTAACTTCCATGCTTCTCAGGTCTGAGAGGATTGGGGGAGTGGGATGTACATTCTCTGGACTCAGCACACAGAATAAAACAGCATACCTAATCCCTAGAATGGGAAGTTCTGTGACTTCTGCCTCCCGTTGGGCCCTGTNCCTCCCCTTAAACCCTCTGCCACCCCTTGGGCCCACATCCCACTGTGTTTGCTGGTGTGGGGGTGACATTGGAAACAGAAGGCTTATAAGTGATTTTTCCAGCCAGTGTAGGTCTAAGGATTATCCAGCAATGCCCTACGGGTGCCTGGTGTATCTGGTAACTTGAAACAAAGGACACTGGTGACAACAGTCCAACAGGAAAGCATGCCTTTGGCAAGAGGCCTCTCTGTTTGCTCGTGTGTGTGTGTGTGTGTGTGTGTGTGTGTGTGTGTGTGTGTTCACCTTGTCTGCCCTGGCAGGCGGAACTGGCTATTTGCTTTGTGGAACAAAGAACAGGCCTATTTGGGCTGGAGGGGGCCAGCAGGAGGCGGGGATGATGGGAGGCCTGACAAGGTTCCTCTTGGTTAAAACACACTCTAGGAGAAGTGTCTGGCATACGTCTGTCTCCCTTTTTCAGATGGGAAAAAGAATGAAGCCACAGTCACAAGCTTAGACTTTGATCCAGCAAACAAAAGCCCACACAAAAGGATCACGAGAGACCTGACCCTCTTAACCCTAGGCTTGTTGAGTGTCTTAAATAGAAAATAGACTGGGACAGCAGCTAATCAGAGTGTGTTAAAAAAGGTCCTGCAGGTTGTAGAAATGGGGTAGTTCTACTAACATGGACACAAGGGTGGTCCACACATGGAGAGGGGGAACATANGCCCTCATATCATGTAGCCCAGGTTGGTCTAGAATGCTCTATGTAGCCACAGATGACTTTTAACTTCTGACATCTCCTGAGTGCCTTATGCATGCTAGGCAGGCACTCTACCAACTGAGCTACATCTCCAGCTTCTCACATGGTTTTAATCTTAAGGTCATGATCAGCCAAGCACGCACGCCAGGCAATGAAGATGTGGGTCAGTGCACAAGTATGCATGGAGATGGTGACCTCCCCTGTTGGGAAGAAGCGTATCAGTAAAAAGAGGTGCCTTACAGTACAGGGTACTTCTAGGGTGCCATCAGCAGAATGCCNGAAAGAACATGCATGGCATTGACCTAGTTAGCTTTCTCATGGCTNTGAGAAAGTACTGACAAGAGCAGCTTAAGGAAGGAACGGTGCATTTGGGCTCACAGGTTGAGGGTGTAGTCCATCATGGCGGGGAAGACATGGTGGCAGGAGTGTGAGGCGGCTGGTCACATTGTATCCAGTTAGGAAGCAGGAACAATGGACACTTGTGCTTAGCACATCTTCTCATTTTATTTAGCTGATGACCCCACCCCAAGGGATGGTACCATCCCACAGATAGGATTGGCTTTCCCATCTCAGCAACCTAATCTAGCAACTCTCTCCCAGACATTCCAGGAGATCTATCTACTAAGCAGTTCTGGACCCTGTCACGTTGATAGTATTAACCACCATAGTGTGATCTCTACCATTGAGGATGANAAACAGGCAACAGAATGAAAAGGAAGCCCCAGACTGTTCTAACAAGCACCATTTTCATCAACNTGTACCACCTCCTATGCCTGGCTGACCCATCTCCCCTAAACAGAGTGAAGGCTCCTTGCCTGCCACCCAATCTCTNTGGGTTGCCTCTCCACCGTGAATACTGTGTGAGTTGCTAGATTTTTCCCACCACAGTTTCTTGGCTATAGAGACTAGCACAGCAGTCTTGTAGGTGGTTGTTTGCTTGCTTGTTTGTTGTTGTTTTTAAGTATTTATGTGGGTCCAGACTAATGAGTAAACATTGACAAGCACTGTCTGTTTTCAAAACTGAGTACAGTGGGGAAGCATACATAGTGGACATTCACAGAAGTCAGTAGACCTTCATGGTTTCACCCAGTCTGGATGGTCAGGGACTGCCTCCCTGAGATGACAATGGGCTGAACAGGAGCTAATGAGGTAGGAAAGGTGACAGAATCCTCCAGGCAGGTGTGCAAAGTCCCTGTACTAGGAACAAGTGTGATGTACCAGAGACTTTAAAAAGGAAATGACAAAGGAGTTAAGGCAGCATGAGTGATGAGGAAGAATGAGAGGTGATGCAGGCCAACCAGGTAAGTAGGTCATTGAGGGCATGTGGAGCAAGGGAAGTGAAGGAAGGCTTGCAAGCCGTTATCCTGAGAGCATGAGGATGCTGGTGAAATGACTAAGGCGTTGGATTAAAAATCATCTCTTAGGCCAGTGTGATGGCTCAGCAGGTAAAGACACTACGCAAGCCTGAAGATTTGAGTTCAGTCTCCAGGACCCATGTAAAAGAGGAGGGAACTGACTCTGCAGAGTTGTCCTCCGACTTCTATATGCACACTGTGGCTTATGTGCCCACACTTAACAACAACAACAACACACACACACACACAGTGTATATTAGTTATTAGTTACTTTTCTGTGTTCTTCCCCCCACCCCCCATTTCTGCAATAAAATGCCGTTACCAAGACAACCTGTAGAAGAGTTTATTTGGGTTTATGGTGCTAGAGGAAGCTTCCATAATGGCAGGGGAGGCATGGCACTAGGCCACTTGAGCAGGAAGTTGAGAGATCACATCTTCAACCACAGACAGAAAGCTGAGAGGGTGGACTAGTAGTGGGGTGAGGATATGTACCCTCAGTGACATACTTCCTCCAGCAAAGCCACACCTGCCCTAACAGTTCCTCAGTTGGGGATTTAGTGTTCAAACCTGTTAACCAATGGGGGGTAGTCTCAATCAAACTACCACATGAATAATAATAATGATAAATAAAAAATTTAAAAATCCCTTGCTCTACTGTATGGGGATGGATTCTAGAGGGCAAAAGATGGGCTGGAGAGAGACCAGCAAGGAGCTCATGGTTTTGTCTAGAAAGAAAATGTTCGTAGCTCAAACTGTCATGCAGGTAGCAGAAGGTAATCAGATGACATTTAGAACTACTGGAATAACGTTCAATGATTTTTTGTTACTAGGCTCTCAAAGCCTTTAATACATGGACAGTGGTCAGGTTTCATTCTCTAAGGAAGAATTCCAACATGAGAATTTTTCAGAATTATTCAAACCGATCACAAACTTTTTTTTTTTTTAAAGAAAGAGGTTCTCTGTGAAGCTCTGGCTGTCCTGGAACTCACTCTGTAGACCAGGCTGGCCTCAAACTCAGAGACCCACCTACCTCTGCCTCCTGAGTGCTGGGATTAAAGGTGTGCACCATCACTGCCTGGATCACAAACATTTTTAAAAGAATCATTTATGAGTATGAGTGTTTGCCTGTATGTGTGTATGTGCACCAAATGCATGCAGTGTGCATGGAGGCCAGAAGAGGGCAACAGATTCCATGGAACTGGAATTACAGGGAGCTGCAAGCTGCCATGTGGGTGCTGGAGAACTGAACCTGGGTCCTCTGAAAGAGTAGCAAGTGCTCTGAAACACTGAGCCCTGGCAAACTTTTTCCCCCAAAGAATCTTCCACAGTATCTGTGGTCTGTGAAACACTTCTGGGGGAATCTGTTATATAATTCCTGGGTACTTTCCACAGGGGGTACTACAAAGATGTGCAGTTGAAAATGAGCCCAGGCTGCATTTGATACAGGGTTTGAACTGAAGACTTGGCAGTGTTAGAGTGAATAGGTAGACAATGTTAGGGTGAATAGGTAGACTGGAGTCAATTTAGGAAGGCTGTAGAGGCCAAACTAGTTGGTATTTCAATTCTACTTGATATACGCTGAGAGTGTCCCTGGACTTAGAGCTAAGGCTTATTATGGTAGATGTTTAATTCCAGCAAGATTATTCTGAAAGACCAGTGCTAACCCATATGTTAGAATTGGGAAGTTGAGCTTTTAGAGAAGGTGGGAAGCTAGACTTGGTGGTGGTGGTGGTGTGTGTATGTGTGTGTGATGTGGTGTGGTGGGTTCATAGGCAGGGATGGTAGAGAAGGTGCTTTTATCAGAGGGTTAGGGAGCAGGACAGGCCTCACCCCCTACCCTACCCCACCCTGCCCTGATACAAGAGTTAAGTTGGAGGTAAGGCCTTTAAGATCTCACTGTAGCTTAAATTTCCCTTGTGTCACTCTGAAGAAGCCATTTCTTCTCTCTAGACCCTGGCTTGCTCATCTGGAAAACGAGTGACTCTGTAAGTTGTAAACTCTACTGTCTCTGAGAGCTGTGGAGTCATTAGCTGGGGCAATCACTTCTCACTTAAGTGAGACCTTAAGCCTCCCAGCAAACTACTGATTTGCCAGAAGTCTCTAAGGAAAAGAAGCCTTTGAAAAAAAAGTACAGGGTGTTCAATTCACACATTCCTCTGAAATTCAGGCATNCTTTCTGAGGTGACAATCAGGCAAGAGGCCTTTCAGTGTGTGTGTGTGTGGGGGGACGACTGATTAGCTATGCCAAGGTAAACATCACCCTAATGAAGGGATCTGCTAATTGAGACCTCCATTTAGGAGTGAAGTTTATTTTTATAGAGGGCATTTAGAAGTTGAAAGAGTTTTCTCATAGAGATAGTATTGCAAATTGAGGTTAGGTTCTCAGCCCAGCTTAGCCAAAGNAGATTTAGCCCATGACACAGCAAGAATAGTGCTTCTCAACCAAGCATGATGAAGCCCACATGTCTGTCATCCCAGGGAGGTAGAGGCAGAAGAATCAGGAGTTCAAGGCAGGCCATATGAGACCCTGTGCTGGATAGTTTTATATCAACTTGACACAAGCTAAAGTCTTCTAAGAGGAAGGAACCTTAATTAAGAAAATGTCTCCTTAAGATCAGGCTGTAAGCAAGCCTGTAAAGGATTTTCTTAATTAGTGTTTGATGGAGGGAGGGCCGAGCCCATTGTGGGTGGTGCCATCCCTGGGCTAGTGGTCCTGGGTTCTATAGAAAGTAGGCTGAGTAAGCCAAGGGAAGCAACCCAGTAAGCAGCACCCCTCTACGGCCCCTGCATCAGCATGTGCCTTCGGGTTCCTTCCCTGTTTGAGTTCCTGTCCTGGCGTCCTTCAATGATGGANTACAGTGTGGAAGTGTAAGCCAAATAAACCCTTTCTCCCCAATTCCTTTTGGTCTTGATGCTTCATTGCAGCAGTAGGAACCCTAGCTAAGACAGACTCTGTCTCAAAAGACTAACAAAAACAGGGCTAGGGATAGCTCNGCCAATAACGTGCTTGCCTGAAAAGATAAGGGCCCGAGCTTGATCCCAGCACACATGTAAAAACTCAGGTGTGGTGGCATTTGCTTAAAATCTCAGTGCCAGGAAGATAGAGACAGGAGGATCTTTGGGGCTATCTGGGCAGCCAGCCTACTAGAATCAGCAAGTTCCAGATCAGTGAGAGATCCTGCAAAGATAGGATGGATGACTCCTGAGAAGTGACAGCCGAGGTAGTCCTCTGCGTATGTACATGATCACTCCTAACAAAAACAAAACAACAAAAATAATGTTACACACACACACACACACACAGAGACAGACACACACACACAGAGACAGACAGACAGACACAGAGAGAGAGAGAGAGAGAGACAGACACACACAGAGACAGACACACACACAGAGACAGACAGACAGACAGAGACAGACAGACACACACACACACAGAGACACACACACACAGAGACAGAGACACACACACACACACAGAGAGAGAGAGAGAGAGAGAGAGAGAGAGACAGACACACACACACCCAGAGAGACAGACAGACAGACACACACACACAGAGACAGACACACACACAGAGACAGACAGACAGACAGATACACACACACACACACACAGAGTGTGGTGAGAGAGTGTGTTTGCTGGATGAAGGTGATGCATCTAAATAGACCCTTATAGACTTCTATCANGACAATTAATTACCTGAACCTAGACCGTGGGTGATGAGTGTGCCAGTCACTGGACAAGCCTGGATGTGGTCAGATCCCAACCTTGCCCTGGACTCACAGTCCAGTTTCCATTTTGTTGACTCTCGGTCAGGCTCCCGGGGGATGCATCTTTGTGCCTTAGCTGCTCAGTTTGGCAACTGGTTAAGTGATTTATCCTCTCAGCCTCCATTTCCTTTCTCAAAGCAAAGACGTACTGTGCAAGCATGAAGACCTGAGTTTAAATCCCCAGCTCTTACATAAAAGGTGAACATGGCCATGCATGCCCATAACTCAAGGTTCAGGGTAGAGACAGGAGCTCTGGTTGGCCAGCCTAGCCAGAACACAGGGTCTCAGGGGCAGTAAGAAATCCTGTCTCAAGGGAATGAGACAAAGAATAAAGGAAGACATCTAATAATCTCCCCTGGCTTCCTCATACACATGAGTGTGTACATCCCTACACATACATGTGCACAGACACACATATGCCACATACATACACCCACACACAAGGAAGAAAAGCAGAGACTAATAATAGTTCATAATATACCTCTCTTTGTGGCACACTTGAGCTACAGGCATTGTGACCTGAGCATCATGCCCGGCTCAGAGCTTTGTCCTTGGGTAGTGTAATCAACAGCTCATCCTGGGCATGTGGGGAGCTAGGACCCTCATTCAGATTCCCCAACACAGGGTGGGGTGGTTGATGAAGGTCATATAAGGAAGGAAAATGGGGGCTGGAGAGGTGGCTCAGAGGTTAAGAGCACTGACTGCTCTTCCACAGGTCCTGAGTTCAATTCCCAGCAACCACATAGTGGCTCTCAACCATCTATAATTCACTCTGGTGCCCTCTTCTGGCGTGCAGAACACTGTAGACATAATAAATAAATAAATCTTNAAAAAAATAAGGAAGGAAAATATATAGNGGGATTTCAGGTGCAAGGATGGCATTTTATTTGTCCCTAGAAGTCAAGTTCAACTGAACTGCAAAGGGGCTGCATTGGGACTTCCAGGAGCTCTATGAAAAGTACATGAGAGCCAAAGGAGTCTTGGAGGGGAAGGAAGGAGGGAAGAAGAATGGCCTGGGAGTCAAAGGGGAATTGGAAATAGTGGTGAGATACCATAGGGATGTCCTGATTGTTCCCACAGCTTCTGCAAGATTGCTCACAGAAGTCTGCATGTCTAGAGGTAGATGTAGCTTTTAGTTTGGACTTCAGTTCAAGCCCCAAATTTGATTTTGGCCTCACTTATGCCTCTGAAGGATTGGACTATTTTGTTGATAGAAAGATTGTCTCATAAGAGTTAGTTGGCAGTCAGGATGGCAAACCAGGCTCTTTCAATTGTTTTGGTTTGGGGATGGATGGTGGTTGTTTTTGTTTATTTGTTTGTTTAGTCAGAGTCTCCCCAAGGTTCCTGGCTGGTCTCGGAGTCACTGTGAAGCTCAAGCAGACCTTGAACTTGTGATTCTCCTGCCTCAGCCTACTAAGTTTTATAGGGATAAGAGGCTTAAGCCCTACACTTTGAGAAATAGTACTGCACCCTAGTGAAGGAAAAGGCACCTTGGAAAGTTTAGATGAAGGTGGTGTGATAGAGTGGCCTGAGGGAGTCTCAGGTTGGGCTTCTGAAGTTGGAATCATCCTTCTTGGTTCCCAGTGGCACAGTAGGGATGGAGACGTTGGCTCAGCATGGAGACATTTCTATGGCAGAGAGGGACAGAAACGGAAAGGTTTGTTTTCAAAGGCTGTCTGTATGTCCCACCCTTGGAAGCAGAGGCCAAGTAGCTGTTTGTTCATCTGTCAGAGATACGGCAGGGCGTAGGCACATATTAGAAATTCCAATTAGGGCTTGAACTTCAGAAATTAGGCAGCTCAGATAACTGACATTTTCTGATTTTGAGATGAATGCATGGCTCTCTAGATCTGGCTTAATGTACCTGCAGAAATAGAAACTTTGGTAGGTCAGAGAGAAGGAATAACCTTTATCTGCCATTGTCTTAGTTTCTATTTGCTGTGTAAAGACACCATGATCTTATAAAGGAAAACTTTTAATCGAGGGGCCTCACTTACAGTTTTAGAGGTCCAGTCCATTATCATCATGGGGGGAGGGGGAGCATGGTGGTGTGCAGGCAGACATGGTACTGGAGAAGTAGCTGAGAGTCCTACATCTTTCAGGCAGCAGGAAGTTGACTGAGACACTGGGCAGTATCCTGAACATAGGAAACCTCAAAGCCTGCCCCCACAGTGATACACTTCCTCCAACAAGACCATACCCGCTCCAACAAAGCCACACCTCCTAATAGTGCCAATCCCTATGAGATTATAGGGCACCAATGACATTCAAACTACCACAGCCATGTTGATGCCATCATCTCTATCATATAACCATGACCTTGAGACTGTTAGACTGTGGTACCCATGTTTAAATTTTTATTAAAATGTATAGTTTATTTGTGTGAGTGTTTGTGTTTGCTTACACCCCTCAGCACACATGTGGAATTCAGAGGACAGCTTTCAGGAGTCAATTCTCTCCTTCCACCATAATGGTCCCAGAAATGGAACTCTGCTTGTCAGGCTTGGCAGTAAGGGCCTTAGCCTGCTGAACCATCTCACTGGTCCATGTTTAATTTTCTTGTGTGAGTTTATGGTCTTCAAGAATGGTTCTGGGGGTTGGAGAGGTGGCTCAGAGGTTAAGAGCACTGGCTGGTCTTCCAGAGGTCCTGAGTTCGATTCCCAGCAACCACATGGTGGCTCACAACCATCTGTAATGAGATCTGGTGCCCTCTTCTGGTATGCAGACAGAATGCTATATACTTAATAGATAAATAAATCTTAAAAGAAAAAGAAGAATGATTCTCTGTGTTATTCAACTTTAGTTTTCAGTATGTATAGATAGACATTCAGTGGTGAGCACTAAAGTCCTCATTTGGAGTCCCGTCTCTCACATTCTATGATTGTACTAATGAGGCTTGCTTGCTTCAGTCAGTCAGTCCCAGAGACCACCTAGGACCAGGATAAGTGATCTCACTGAGCCTCCAGTGCTCCTTGAGGCCACCTCCAGAGGCATGCTTTGGTAGCCTTAGGGCAGAGATAACCCTTGTTCAGTTGCTAACTCAGGACTCAGCTGGAATTGCTTTTACACTTTGACCATGGATTCTGTGACCAGGGATTCTGTGGTGAAGGGCAGATGATCCTGTTTGGTCTACTTCTCCTCAAAGCCCCACTGTAACAGTCATTGTCAAAGCTGGGGCTGAGAGGGGCTGCCAGGCTCTTGGGTCCTCAATAGTAAGTCAGTTCAAGTTTACTTAAATAAGGACTGTCCCACCAACTGGCTGCAGGGATGGGCTAGGTCCCTGCATATGGTATCTAAGAGGTCTCCTCAAACAACAGCTTACCTTCTAGCTACTATGGGGGTCTCTGAGGTTATGCATTATGCTGATGTTCAGCGCCGGTGAGGAGGAGTGATGTGGCCTGGGATATCACAGAGGACCCCTGTCAAATGAACCTAAGGCAGAGGATCATCACAGTCTGGTCCTTNCAGGCTTCATTGGCTCTTGAGTGTCCTAGTGCTGGCTAGGACAGACTGGACAAAGGGCTCCAAGCGGAACANTGGGGTGTGTGCTTACTAAGCAGCCTCCTCTGCCTGGCCATGTTCTGGGTGCCTCCGTGGTCCCTAACGTGGAACATTTGAATGACTCCATGGACCCTAACATGGAACATTTGAATCCACTCTGAGAATAGATGTTGCTTCTTGTTATATAGAGTGGGAGAAAAGCCTGGTCTCCTACAGCTGGCACAGGATAAAGGCAGGTTGCTGACAGNGACGGGGATAACCATAACCACGGCTGTTCATGTGTGTGTGCTTGCACAGCTGTTCATTGCTTCATATGTTAAAGCACATGGCAGCTCATCCTCACAGGACTCTGTTGGTAGNTGATGTCATGGCCACTTCAGAGTGGCGGTAGTGACTCCGTGAAGGAGAGATGACTGAATAGTTCCTAGTCATGTAGCTCTGCTAAGTGACAGAGGCTTTGAACCCAAGTGGGACTCTAGAAGCCCGTGCTCTCTCCTTGTTATGTCCCTCTAGCTCTTGGGAATAAAGCTTGTAATGGATTTNAGTTTTATTCTCTGTCAACTTGGGACAGTCAGGCTGAGCCTGGGAACAGAAGGTCTTGGCATGACTCAATAAGCTAGATTACCCTGTGGTAATAAATGGCCCCACATCCCAGAAGTTTAAGTGAGAAACACGTCTTGCTCTTGAGCCACATTTCCAGTGCATGTCAAGGTGGGTGGGGGAGGAGCTATTTTGCTCGTTAGAGTCCCTGGGAGACCCACGTGTCTGTGATCTCTGCTGNAGTGGGAGGGAGTGTTGCACTAATGGGTTCTTGGAGTCTATACCAGGGTATGATGTATGCCACTTCTCATTTGTTTGTGTGTGTGTGGGGGGAGGGTATGTGTGTTGGAGGTAGGTATGTAATGTGTGTGTGAAGTGCATATGAAGGTGTGTGTGTGTGAAGTGCAAGAGTGTGGGTATATGTATATGGGTTGTGTATGGAAGTACATGTGTGAATGGGACTGTGTGTGTGCATGCATGTATGTGTGTAGGAGATGCTGTGTGTGTGGATGTGTGTGGATGNATGCATGCATGTGTGTGTAATTGCTTGTGTACNTATGTATGTGTTCATGCATGTGTGGGTATGTGTGTGGATGCAGGTGTATGGAAACCAGAGGCCAAACTTGGATCCCTTGGGTGCTATCTTCTTTTCATTTGAGACTCACTGGCCTGGAACCCTCCAGCTAGGCTGGTTTGCCAGGGAGCCCCCAACAATCCTCCTATCTCCACCTTCCCAGTNCTGGGATTAGTGTTGGAAGCACTCACATCACATCCAGCTTTAAAATTTTTTTATTTATTTTTAAGACTGTTTTTATTTTTAAATTCGCATACAAGTTAGTAGATATTATTCTGGTATTTGGGAACAAAGTGTGTTTCAGTGACTCACCAAAGATCCGTGGAGTTAGAGTTACACGTGGTTGTGAGCCACCTGATGTAAGTGCTGGGAACAGAACTCATGTCCTCTGGAAGAGCGACAAGTCTTCCTTAACCACTGAGCCATCTCTCTAGCCCTGGTTTCCTTTATTTTAACTGGGTTTGGAGGACCAGATTCAGGTCCTAATATTTGGACAACAAGCACTTTACTGACTGAGCTGTCCCCTCAGGCCCACTTTTATGTTTGGGGCCAAAGCTAATCCCATGGTCACCCCTGACTTCAAGAGGACAGGTGTTGCATCCAAAATCCAATGTCCCAAGGACNACCAAGAGACCAATCTGAATGCAAAGCAAAGTCTTTTTATTTATGAGTTAACCCAGGTCTCTCCTTCCATCTGANGCNGCAGCTGAGCANGGGAGACCCTGAGTAGCAATCATGCAGGGTTTTTAGAATGGTTAGGGTCGGGGGTCTTGGGGAATTCCAACTCTATAGAGTCACAAGCTCAGGATTGNNGCTTACATCCGATTAGAGACACTTGGTTTAACTGATTGGAGAGTTGCAGCTACAAGGAAATGGCCATATCCTCTAGCAGTTTATGTCATCACAGACCCATTTTCTCTGACAGTAAGACATCCCATTTCTTATCTGTAGGAAACTTATTCCCTCTAACAGCTATGGTATATAATCTATCATATCCTTTAGATTATGGCAGGNAATGTCTGGAACTGTTTTTTATTGGCTCTTAATTGTCTGGCTGGGCCTAGGGGCAGCACATCCTCTGGTGGGTTTCCCAGGGCCTGCTGCCCCTAGTCTGACCTCTCTCTAAGATGCCTGCAACCCTGTCATTCTCAGGGAGCAGGGATTTTCATGTACCTGGAGGACAGGAAAGAGCTGGAAATGGTTGTGGGGATAGGACATTCATGGGGTCTCTTTGATCCACTTTCAAGGTGGCTTCTTTCTGGAGAGTGGCTCTGGGGGTACTGCCCTAGAAAGGTCTTGCTAGAGTGACCCTGGGTGCTTTGATTATACTCTGTCACTCCACCCCTCTGCCCTTCCAAGCTCTTCTGAGAGGGAAGGTAGCATTTTGTTCCCCATTGAGAANCAAAAGGACAGGATGAGAATCATTCCTATAGCCTGGGTAAGAACAGTTGATCCAAGGGGCCAGAAGCCANAGAGTCACCTGCCTCCTTCAAGGCCTGCCTAACAGGAAGTCTGTGATTCATGCTCTGTAGCGTTGGGTGTGCACAGTAATTCCTTCCTGGACCCTGTGGGTTGTTTATATAGCGACTAGTGATTTGACATTTGGCACTCTTATCTTTCATTTCTCTTGATCTGCACAGGGAATAGAATGCCACCTGTGTTTTTAAGGAAACCAAACTGTGACTCTGAGGCATTGATATGTAGACAGAAACCTCAGAGTGAGCGGTGGCCTTACCTGGGCCAGGAGGTTCCTGTTGCTGGCCCNGTTTTCCAGGCTGGTCAGCCAGAGCTGG
Source organism: Neotoma lepida (assembly GCA_001675575.1). NCBI lineage: Eukaryota > Metazoa > Chordata > Mammalia > Rodentia > Cricetidae > Neotoma > Neotoma lepida. The sequence goes on along the minus strand of LZPO01055087.1, from coordinate 387,447 downwards.
CTGTTGCCCCCTGCAGGCTGGCTTGCAAGGAGTTCAGAGAACCTCTCTAGGTTTGGTACGGGTTGCTCTCTCTGTTCTTCCAGGAAACAGTCACTTTAAATTAAGGGAGGAAATAAGTAAAGGTCACTCTTTTTATGTGTGTTAACCCCAGGCATTGGAGGACTCAACCTCCAGGCTTGCTAACAGCCTTAGTCTAGCCTCTTGATTCAAGATGACTTCAGTCAGTTCCTTTCCCCGATTGTAGCCTTGGAGGTTAAATGACAATTTGGTAGTTTTCTGAACAGTCATTTGTCCTAATTTGACAAGGCTAAGAAGCCCTCATACAAAAGTGAGGCCATTGGTTTGAGAGCTCTTGGTGCGAGCACTTTAGTTTTAGTTTTTAGTGGTGGGGGGAGTGCTCTCATGTAGCCCAACCAGACCTTCAACTTCTGACCAACTTGCCTCCAACTTCCTGAGTGGATGGGATTAAAGGCATGCACCACTATACCCAGTTTAGGAAGTTCTGGGGATGGAACCCAGAGTTTGTGCACGTCAGGCAAGCACTCTGTCAACTGTGCTACAATCCCAGCCCCACATTTAAATTTTTAAAAGTTCTACGATTTCTACCACTTTGAGTTGGTCCTCAGCATTTGTGAACATCTGGTAGCAACAGACTAGGAAGGTAGAAGCTGCACTTTCCCAAGTAACAAGATATATGGGGAGGGACACGTGTAAAGTGGTAGCTTTGGAGACCTGTGTGGTTTCTGGCTGGACCTTCAGTTTATTTTGGAGGGGTATCCACATCAGTATGGGGACGATGTGCTTGCTTATCTTCTTCAAAAATCCTGTTCGACTTGTCCAGCCTGGGCGCTGACAGTAAGATGTTTTGTGACTCTCTGTAAGGCCCTGTGGTCTGTCAGTGACCAAGCTAATCTCAACCNGGAGTCTAACCCCTGTTTTATTTTCCTGGTGACGCAAGCTCAAGAGCATGGAGTTGTCTGGGTGGAGTCTCTTCCGCAGGCAGCTCCTTGAAGCTAACAGCAGGGGATGTTGGCTTCTATAAACNGATATTTCAGATGCTGGTCATAAGGTTAGCTTAGGGAGATGGTGTCTTATAAATATGACGTGAGGCTCTTTTTATCTTCAGGAAACGGAGAGAACCTAGAGAAACTGGAGAACATTCAGCAAGTGTTTCTTTTTAAAGAGGTGATGTTAAAAAATTAAATCTGGGAGCAGAGGAGAGAGCTCAGTTAATAAAGTGCTTTGTCTGCAAGCATGGGGACCTGAGTTAGATCCTCTGGAGACCACGCCAAAAAATGGCAGGGCCCCTTCCCTTGCTTTTATTGAGATGCCCTTCATATAACACAGATCCACCACTTTAACTAGTTGAAAATGTGTAGTTCAGGGTTTTTATGTGTTCACAATGAGAGTACTCAATGCCATACTTCACAATAAGAGCACCCAAAGCCACACCACCAGCTTAATGCCGAAGTATCTCACAGTCCCCGTCCCTCCTCTCCCCAGTCTCTGTCAGCCAGCAGCCTACCTTGTCTCTGTGGGGTTTTCTCATGAACAGATCGTGTGCCTAGGCATGAACTCCCTGAGCACATGGCCTTTGGGGAAAATCAATGTCTACCCTATTTGGTTGAGAGANTTTTTATGGGAATCATTCTTGAGTATCTGAATATCTTTATTATGTTGTTTAAGTGACAGCTTGTGCCAAGCACACTCTGGGAGCAAGTGTTGGGATATATATCTATGGTATATGGGTGTTTGCCTGCATGAATACATGTGTATCACATGCATGCAGTTCCTGCAGAAGACAGCATCANTTACAACGGGAGTCATAGACAGATATAAGCCTCCATGTGGGTCCTGAGACCCAAACCTGGGTTCTTTGTAAGAACAACCAGTGCTTTTAACTGCTGAGCCATCTCTTTGGCCCAAATATTAGGATTTTATTATCATAGTTTTTATCTGTATCTGTATCAGAATAATGGGCCTCTCTGAGAATGAATCTTGTGGTTTCTTAACCTCTTAAAGGAAAACATGACTTATTTATTTTACAAGGGAACTATGAAGGAAGTAAGTTANGTATGCATATATGTGTGTGTATATATTCATTTATCATTTTATGTATATGTGTGTTTATTATGTGCGTGTGCAGTGTATATGTGTCGTGGTGTGTGCATGGAGGTCAGAGGATAATGTGGTGTTGGTTCGCTTCTTCCCCTTTTACATAGGTTCTGGGATTTAACTCAGATTGTTGACACTTTCTTTNTACCCACTGAGCCATCTTGCCAGCCCCAGGAGACAACTTACATTTTTAAGCTACATAATCACCGAGTTACTATAGGGGAAAAAACAGAATAATCAGTAGGATAAAGAGAGGGCAGGAAGTATCTTCTGGGTGGTTTTGTATGCAGGAAAATGACCATTTCAGCAACAAACACACAGAATGGAAATATATTTTTCTGGAAGCTTTGTCTATTTAGCCTGAGGTATAGTGAATTAGTAACAGGACTGGTGACTTGATTCTACTTTAGTGACAAGAAGTTGCCTGCTGTCTTCTGCTCTGGGTGTTGTGGCAAGGACTCTGAGACCTGGCAGCAGGTNGAAATAACATGTGACCAGGACATGACAGGAGAGAAANCCTTAGAAGTTCAACTTCAGCTCCATGATTGCCTGATACTGCCTGGCTTCCTCAAGTTCATGCTAGGCCCTTAGACTATTAGAACTGGCAGGGACACCGAAACTAGCTAGACTGGCNTTGTATGTTGCAGAGGAAACTGAAGGCAGATGTAAGCTCACGAATTACCTGAAGTCATCATAAAAAGACTAGCAGAGTCTGGTCTAGAAGCCACAGCTAACAAAAGGAAACTTAAGATGAGTCTCAGGCTTCCTGGCTTTGGAGTCAGCTCTCCTTTGAAACATCTGGGACTTTGTAAGCAGAAAGAACTTGACCAGGAGATCTCAAGCCAAAATGGGACCCACAGGCAGCTGGAGAGCAGGAGAGGCCGGTGAGATGGGGTGTCATCAGTCTGACCCAGGGCTTGTTAGAGACAGCATCTCAGGTCCTGCTCTAGAACTTGAGACAGAATGAGCATGTTTTGGGTGATTCCTATGCTCATGAGAAAAACTGCCACAAACTAGAGACCTATGACATCCCCAGAGAACTAGGAAGAGGGGTGGAGAGANCCTTAAGACTATACCAAGCTTTTTATGTACCTGAATGGCTCACTGTCACTTTGGTGGTGGGACCCTGAAGATTGTGTAAGCGGTGTGACTTCCTATATTTTAGAGTAAGCAAGGGATTCATTATTGGTCCAGGCTAAGGAGAACAAGCATGCAGCTGTGTTGTGAAGAGACAGCAACNTTCCAGCAGGTGAGCNAGGGGCGTGGGAGCCTGGGGTGGGGGCCTGGGCATCTCTCAGCTCAGCTCTTGCAGCCTCAACACACTGGAGTGTGGGGTGGCCAGTGGCATGGAACTGGCAAGCCAGCATTCTATCCCCTGGCCTCCTGGCCTCCACGCCTCAGCTGTTTGCCCTCATTCAGCAGAAAAGGGAGACAGAGAGGAGACAAAAGCTGGCTGTGGCAGAAGCCTTGTTAATTAGTAAAGCCTGAAAGGTCTGGGTATTGGCTCTGCACTAGGACAAGCCCTGGCCGTATCTGCCTGTTGGCCATCAGGAGTGAGGCTGGCCAAGGTGTCAGACCTGAGCTCTGGAAGGAAAGGGTGGTCAGCTCCTTGGTTAGGCAGAAGACTTGAGATAGCCATCGGTGTGCTGTGCTGGGGTTCTGTGCTTGTCGACAATGAACACACATCCTCCTGTGTCAGGGGCCAGTGAGAAGATTATGAAGTACAGATTAACTCATGAAAGTGTGGCATTTGCCAGCAGTCATTCCTTGCAACGCATGGTGACATCAGACAAAAGACCTGGGTTTGGTCTTTCTGGGTTGTGGTATGGCACACCTCCCCCAACTCTCCACCCCTCACCCCTGCCACCACCTTTTAAATTAGTAACTAGAGCACATGGTTGAAAGGGAAAGATTTTAAAAGCAGTGTAAACTCAGCAGGTCAGCACATTNAAACATGTTGTTTGCCCCCAGTCATCATCAGTTTACCAGACCCACANTGGATAATGGGTTTAATTTTTTCCTGAACGAGCCAGCCAGAACACCTGACTTGCCCTTTAAATACTAGAGGCTCATCTCTGCACCGCACAGAGTTGCTCTGGAAAAGTGAGGGGGAAGATCTCCATTGTTTCTTCCAAGAAGTGTAGGTTTGGGAGCTGGAGAAATGGCTCAGAGGCTAAGCGTGCTTCCTGCTCTCCCAGAGGACCAGAATTCTGTTTTGGACACCGACATTGGGTCAGTCACAAGTGCTCGTGAGTGTAGCTCTAAGGCAGTGGTTCTCCACCTTCCTAATGCTGCAACCCTTTAATATAGTCCCTCAAGTTGTGGTGGCCCTCCCAATTATAAAATTATTGTGCTGCTACTTCGGAACTGTAGTTTTGCTACTGTTATAAATTGCAGTGTAAATATCTGATACACAGGATATGTGACCCCTCAAAGGGGTTGCGACCCCCAGGTTTAGAACCACTGCTCTAAAGGCTCTGTCTGCACTAACATGAGTGCATGTGCCGGCACACACACACACACACACACACACACACACACACACACAAACTCACTCACAAATAAAATAAAATTTTTTAAGTGTAGGTTGGAGGGGCTAGCAAGATGTTTCCAGTGGGTAAGGGCCCTTGCCACTAAGGCTGAGATCCTGAATTTGATCCCTGAACTCAGGTAGTGGAAGGAGAGCCCTAACTACTACAAGTTGTCTTCTGACCGTCATACACATGCCATGGCACATGCATAACACCAACACACAGAATAAAAAAATAAACAAATGTAAAGAGAAGTGTAGGTTTGATTTGTGGCTGGTGAACATGGCTAGCTATGGCTTGAAGCTAANGCTGATAAACCACAGTGTGTAAGCCANGTGAACTTCTCCTCTTTGGGGAAANACAGGCAGGTATAGTTGGACTGGTAATAATAACAACACCTACTGGGCATCCCATTCTGCAGGTGCTTTCTGACTACNTGACCCAGGCTGGGATATGTGTTCCTGTGGTAAGGGGGTGAGGAAGAGGGTGCTTGGCCAAGATCATAAGGTTCGAGTTGAATGTTCCTTGGATGCCAAACATACATGATCATTAATGAAAACAGATCCGTGGTGGGCTGGGGAGGTGATTTCCCTGGCAAGCAAGCACTTGGATGTGAGTTTGATCCACAGAACCAATGTGAAAAATCTGGATGTGGTATCCGGTACTTATAATCCTAGTGCCTGAGAGGTGGAGACAGGCAGATCTCTGGGATTGGCTGGCCAACTACTCTATCCTCAGTTCCAGGATAATATGAGATCCTGTCCCCTCACCCAAAAAAAAAGTGCTTGAGGAATGGCAATGAGGTTGATCTCTGGCTTCCAGATGCACACACATGCACCTGCACTCACCCATCTCCCACCCCAAAATACCATGGCATAAAGTTAAAATGTTACAGTGGGAAAGGCACGGTTTGTAGAGGAGAAGCCTGAGCCTTGAGAGCTGATGTCCACAGCCCCTGGGCTTTCCCTCTTNACCNCACANTGGGCTTTTCCACCTCGCTGTTGGTTGTTGTAAATGCTGGAGAACCACTCATGCGATTGCTAAGTGTGGGGCTGCCCGTGCCTGTTCCCCCTCCTGACTATCGGTGGTGAGAAGGAATCNCTTTGCTGTGTAAACCAGCATGAGAGAGCTGCCTATNCTCTGTTTGGACAGCTGCGGCTGGGCTCCGCTATCTCTTACTGTGCAGAAGGGCCTGTGAACAGGCTAGGGAAAGGGTTCCAGANGCCGGAGGAGGTGAGAACTTGCCNAATTGTCCTCCAGGTGCCTGTGGCCAGAATGGCGGAACTTTTAAAAGAAAATGCACATTTATTTTATAAATGTGCATCCACATGGCGTTTCTGTGGTTCAGAATGAAAATGTTCTAAGAGAGTTTGCAGTGGATAAACTTGCCTCCACTTTCCCCACAGCCCCACACCCCTTCCTCACAGTCAANCAACACNGCCAGTTCCTAGGGAAGGCAAGCAGACATGTGACNCCCTGTCTTGTCCACAGAGTTTGTTTTNCACTTANTCCCTCACTCCTCACTGCACAGTCACTGAACTGTCACGATACTGAATGACATTCAGTACGATTGCAGGCTCTTATGGTANAGCACCTTGTTTTGTTTGTTTTGTTTTACATAGTCTTACTTTGTAGCCCTGGCTAGACTAGAACTCACTATGTAGACCAGGCTGGCCTCGAACTCACAGAGATTCCCTTGTTTTCTGAGTCCTGGGATTAAAGGTGTGTACCGCACCTGGCCATCCGGCTCATTTTTGTACCATTTTGCGTGTGTGTAGGCTGTGGTACTTGGACAGAAGTGGCTGTGCGAAGGGAAATGTCCCCTGTAACTTCAATAGCTACGATCACATTGCCTTCTAGGCCCTTCAGCCAGTTTTAAACCCCACCAGCCAAGTTTTCTGACTCTGCCCAAACACTGTTACCAAAACTTTTTACATTGGCTGCCCAATAGATGGAAAAACTATCTTAGTGCAGCTTTTAGTCCTGGTCCAGGCTTGGAAAACAATAGTGGAAAATGGCCCATTTGCTTTGTGGCCATGATGTAAAGTNGAGGGATTTCAAGTGGCTGGAGTGACAGAGTTGGAGTTGATTTTTGTTAAGTGTGACTGCCTGGGTGAGTGAATAAGGATAAAATGCTGAGTGACAAGCACAGCTCTGTGAATCAGAAGCGTGTGTGTCTTTGGTCTTCTTCCTCATGGTATGGTCTCGTTAATCTTGTGAAGACATCTGGGATGTAAGATCAGTGAGTCACGGAAATGGTCCCAGCACTATAAATATGGCCTCCGTGTCTGTACAGTGACCTCTGGGTCAGCAGAGCTTTGCCAGCTCTGACATCTTTGCCACATGAACTGGACCCAGCCGTTACTAAGAATCTGGAACAGATAATGTGGGAATTGGGGCATTTGGGAGTTGGAAGGCCTTAGAGAGCTTTTCTACACCAACTTTCTTTGCTTGGGTCTCGCNTAGAAGAACTTTCATANGGCACTTGCCTTGAACGAAAGGGTATGGGCTTTGTTTGTTCTTAGATGCCAGGACTGTTGTTGAATTAGGTATGGTTCCAGGGAAGGGGAAGTTTGTTTTATGGTCTTTTTATAAAATAGTGAACTAGGGGTGGTGGGGGAACAGGGGCCAGAGAAGGTTTCTGGAGAGATTTGCCAACAAAGGCTTATGTTAAATGTTAAACTATTTGTAAACACAATGCGGTTTACCACACTGTGAACACAGAGAAAGGCAAATTAGCACTTTGCAAATAATCAAAACAGTGCTGTGTCAGGATATACACATGCTCCCCTAGAGTCAAACACAGTCTGTGCCACTGGGGAGGTTCGGGCTGGGGTGACCCTGCCAGCCGTGAACNTATAGCCCAAGTGCCCTTCTCTAGCAAGCCAGGGTCTGAATTAGTCCAAACCAAGGTTAAATCAGGCTTGGTTTCCAGCATCTTCCCTTTCCTGAGACTTCTGTGGGGAGTGAGAACTCCCTGGCCAGGTGTGCAAGTGTTCTTTCCCTCACTGAAAGGTTTGGGCAGACAGCAGGGCTCCCTCTCCTCTCTCTTCCGCAAACCCTGTGCCCTGGTCTGGAGAGATGCTCAGAGGTTAAGAGNACTNGCTGCTCTTGCNNAGGACCCNTTTTGGTTCCCAGCACCCACATGGCAGTTCACAGCCACCTATAACTCCAGGGGCTCAAGCACCCTCTTCTGACCTCTTCGAGCACTACATGCATGTGATACACAGACATACATGCAAACACTCATGCACATTAAATAAAAATAAATATTTAGAACAACTAGACCTGTGCTCATGGGTAAACAAACTATCTTCGTCCATCATCCCTACTCTGCCCTCCAGGTCTTCCTTGTGTTGGTCAACCTAAAGAAAAAGAAAAGAAATACAGCTNNNTTNATCTATAATTCACATAATATACAACTCTGTGGTTTAGAGTTTATTTACAGGATTGTGTAGACTACAGTCAACAGTAGAATGTTGTCATTATGTCTCAAATGAAAATACATGCCCATTAGCAGACCCTCCCCAGCCCTTCCCCAGCCCTTCCTCTAGCCCTGGCCAACCATCAAGCTATTTTTCTGTATCTTTAGACTTACTATTCTAGAACTTTCCTTCAGCATCAATATAGGATCTTTCATGACATATATCTTTTACTTGGTNTCATTTTTCTGTTGTAGCATATATCAGTATTTCATTCCTTTTTATGACCAGATAATAGTTCATTGTATGGATGTACCCCATTTTATTTACCCATTCATTCATTGATGGGAGTATAAGTTGGTTCCACTTTTGGGATACTATGAATAATGATGCCTTGAGCATGTGTATATACATTTTTATGTAAATGGAAGTTTTTATTTCTCTTAGGCAGATAGAAAAGAGTGAAGTGGTTGGTCATGGGGAAAGTTGGTTTAACACTGTTCTGAGAAGCTGACAACTTTCCTGCATGGCTACACAATTTTGTATTTTCTCAGCGGTGCATGAAGGGTTTCACTTTTCTGTGTCCTCCCTAGCACTGATCGTGTNTGAATGCGCCTCTGATTTGCCCTTCCCTAGTGACTAACAGTGTTGAGCAGCTCTTCCTGTGCCCATTCCTGTATCTTCTTTGGAAAGAAATCTATTCCTATCCATTGCCCTCGTCAAGAATGGGTGGTTTGCCGGACATTGAGACCCATGCCTTTAATTCCAGCACNTGGGAGGCAGAGGCAGGTGGATCTCTGTGAGGCCAGCCTGGGCTACAGAGTGAGTTCCAGCATAGTCAAAACTATGTGAGAGACCCTGTTTTTTTAAAAAAAGTGGCTTATCTTTTTATTATGAAGGTGAAGAATTCTTTATACACTTAAATATGATCTGATTTGTAAATATTTCCTCTTGTCCTGTGGACCATCTTTTTACCCTGGTGGTATCTCCAGCACTGTAAAAGTTTCTTACTTCTCACAGGCTACTCTCATGGTGAGTTACAGGCTCCCAACCACCTGTAACTCCAGTCCTANGGGGGAAATAATGCCCTCTTCCAGATGCCTTGGGTACTTCACACACATGGTACACATAATATATGCAGGNATACACTTNCACATAGAAGTCTGTCTNTCTGTTCTTTTGTCATCTGTGCTTCTGGTATTGTACCTGAGGAACCTTTGCCTAAACCAAAATCACAGATATGCACTCCTNTGTCCTCTAAGAGCTTTAATGGTTTTNGTTTTAGAATTTGGGTCCCTGACCCGGTTTGAGTTTATTTTGTGAAGGGGTGCTGTCTTCATTTGCTTGTTTGCTTTTGTTTGTGACAANGTCATGTGTAGCCCAGGCTAGCCTTAAATTCACTGTGTAGCAGAAGATGACCTTGACCTCCTCTATCTCTTGCTTGTACCATTCTAGTGCTGCAGAGGGTGGCCACCACACTCAGTGTATGTGATGCTAGGGATCAAACCCAGGGCTTCATGTATGCTAGGCAAGCATTCTACTAACAGAGCTGCTATGACCCCAGCCTACTCATCATTAGGATGGGATGAGAATAGCTCCTAGAGTCCTTAACAAGAGCTCATAAAGGGCTGAGCACAGGCAAGGGCTGGCAAGCATTCTAGGGAGGCCGTCCCAGATGATCTTCCAATATGTGGGTGTGGTTATGCTCTTGTGATACTTCACCTTTTCATTAATTTTTCACTTTTGTTTTGTATTGCTAGGCATCAAACTCCATAGCTCTACCCTGGCCCATATCTCATTTAAGAGCAGATGACAGGCAGCAAGTGGCCTGTAGGCTGTCATTCACCCTGTCTTCTTCCCCTGACATTTAGCATTATTTTTTCCCTTAATACTGGGTGTTGAAATGAATTCTGAAGCTGAGTGTGGTGGCACGCACCTTTAATCCCAGCCATCAGGAGGCAGAGGCAGGATGATCTCTGAGTTCAAGGCCAGTCTGGTCTACAAAGCAAGTTCCAGGACAGCCGGGACTGTTACACAGAGAATCTCTGTCTCTGGGGGTGAGGTGGGGGAAGTGGAGAGAAAGAAATGAGTTCCTCAGACATGCCAGGCAGTCCACTGCCATGAACCTACATTTCCAGTTTTTAAAAAATATATTTTTGAGACAGGGTTTCCCTAAGTTGCCCGAGCTAGCTTCAAATATCTCAGGCTAGTCTGGCACTTCCAATCATCCTGCCTCCTCCTCCTGTTGCTGGGATGACAGGCGAATTCCAGAAGGTTCCAGCTGCAGGACTTTTCCGAAGCCAGCTCCCCTCACGAGTTGGGGACCACCTGTGAACACTCCTTCCTTTGTTCTTTGTTCTTAGAATGTGGAGGTCCTGGCCAGCAGGAGCAACTCCACCGAGCAGAACCAAGCAGCAGCTGACCTGCGTGAGAGAGTGCTGAAGGAGGAGAACGAGAAGCTGCAGGGAAGGATTGCAGAGCTGGAACGCAGAGTGGCCCAGCTGCAGAGGCAGGTGGAGGATGTGAAATGTGACGAGGCCCAAGCAAAGGAGACACTCCGCAAGTGTGAGGTGAGGGGCCTTCAGCCTTGGCNGGGGTTTGGCAGCATGTGGCCCTCTTTCCTACAGTGACTTCAGAGCTGGGGAAAGGACTATTGGAATTTATTTAGGATGTCAAGGTGACCTGCAAGCATACCTAGGAGTGGTGGGAGCAGGGATAATAAAACCAGGGTGGAAAACACAGGCCTGGCTGCATGGTACCGAGTGACTCCTGCATCAGATACACACGTCTTTCTGAGGCTCCAAACACCTCTAAACACCTGCACAGGCCATCTTCACACCTCATTTAGGCTGACTCACTAAAGGCATTCTTTCTTTAACACATAGCTGATATTTTTGGAGATTTTAGCAAACCAGTTATCCAGTTTACCAGAGCTTTGGAAGCTGTTAAGGAAAGAGGTGGTGAGCAATGGCAGTGGAAAGACAGAGGGACACACTGGGCACCCAGCAGGAGCCCTGCAAACTTTTACAGCAGTGCCTTGCCTCAGTCTATCCCCTACTCGGAGTTTCTGAATCTCCAGGGGTAAAGCTTGGGTATTTGTGATAAAGAAAAAAAAAAGGTAATCCAGAAGGTCACATGTGGCTAGACATGGGACCGCGGAGGCGCACACGGGACCGCGGAGGCGCACACGGGACCGCGGAGGCGCACACGGGACCGCGGAGGCGCACACACCCAAGAACCCAGCTATTCCTTTCGTTGCTCCCATGCCAGGCACACTGTGACCATGGCCATCTTTTGTCCATGGACGTAGTAGGCATCAGAGCACATCAGAGTGTGTCCCTGTGTTCTTGACCCATCTGTCTCATTGTAGAGTGAAGTCCAGCAGCTGGAGGGAGCCCTTGTGCACGCCAGACAGGAAGAAAAGGAAGCCACCTCTGCCAGAAGGGCCTTAGAGAAGGAGCTGGAGCATGCTCAGGTAAGGCCTGAATCTTGCCTTCCTCAACCGTGTAGGTAGACATGGCCACTGGGCCCGTCCTTTCAGGGAATGCCTTCCACCTCTGTAGCCACCCTGAGCTTCAGACTCTCCATCTAGACCAGTAACTAGGAAGTAGGGGACAATGGTGCTATCTGGAGGTGTTTTAATTGTCACACTGGGAAGATGCTGCAGGCGTGTGGTGAGTAGAGGCCAGGATTGCTGGTGAGCATCCTAAAAAACAGGCCAGCTCCACACCCATGAGCTTTCTGGTCCAAATGGCATTGTGCCACAGTTGAGAAGGCCTTGCCCTTGATGTGAAAGTTTTGCAGAGATAAAATACAAATAGTATGTGAAGGCAGGCTCAACCTGTCCCCAAGGCGGCATGGAGTCGCCTCTCTGCAGAAGCCAATTTCCCTCCTCCTCTGGGCAAACACGCTCCACACCGTGCAGTCTTTCAAGGCAGCTATTAAAAGGAGCAGGAAGAAGTCATTTCCTTGAGACCAGATAGCTATCTCTCTTCAAAAGCAGGAGGTTCCTAGAAAATGAGATTTTCCCATTTGGATGTCAGGAAGATTATTTGAAGTCCACTGTAGTCAAAGCCAGTGCTAAAGTTGTGCATTGACTTTTGCACAGCCGCCTCAGGTTTGTCTTCATCTTACCCTCCACCCTTAGGTTTTACAATGCTGTCCAAATATCCCTGGGGTGAGTTTCCGGGAAGGTGAACGCTGAAGGGCTGGCTCAAACAGTTGAAGTTTCACAGTGGGGGCCCACTAGTCTGCAGGGCCAGATGGGACAGCACACAGGAAAAGATTCAGACCCAGAACCATGGTTCAGAGCTCTGAGTGCACGAGGCTAGTTCTCTTAACCAGTTATCTCCTGTGGTGTTGAGCAGGATTCACACTCGGATATCACCACGTCCGGCTTTTGCCTGGGTGCTAGGGCTCAGAGCTCAGGTCCTCATGCTTGTGCAGCAAGAACATTGCCCGCTGAGCCAGCTTCCGGGGTCCCCTTTGCAGCTTCCACCCTCTGGGGGCAATGCTGAGTGAGGTACTTCGTAGCTACAGAGATGATACCACTAAGGCTAACAATATAGACCCACTGACTGATAGAGGGACAAAACTTGCACGTGCAGGTGGCAGGGGGGTCGGTCACCAGGTGGGTCATTCTAAGAGGCAGAGTTGGATGATGTACAATGGCACCCCTGAGCTTGGGGACCATTACCTATTACTGGCTGCAGAGCCTTTGATTATATGACTAAGGTCAGTAACCAAGGGTCACCAAGCTCCTGGATAAAGGACAGAAAGAAGGTGGCTTCTCAGAGGCCTTGGAGCACAGTAACTATGAGCCAGCTGTGGAAACAACAGGGCCTTCCCCTACTGCTGTCTCGATGTGCAAAAGCCCACTGGGACAGGAGGGGGAGGGGCAGAGGATAAGCACCGAGAGCCTTCCTTTAAGGAAATATATATATATATTTAAAAAAAGAAATAGATATATACATATATGTATATATATTTAAAAAAAGAAAAGAAATGCCTATCTGACTGCCTCTTATATTGGACTCAAGGAACAACAGTGGGATACCCCTTACACAGAATGCAAATTCTAGCCCTTTCTAGTGGAGTCACAGTTTTTGGAACAGATTGAAATCCATAAACTTGAATTTGAGAGTTATTCCAGATAATCTTAAAATGTCCCACAATTTAGAAATGTCTCCTAGAACAATGTTCTGCTTCCTCAGTTATCTAAGAAATAGATAACTATCTAGAGCATGGAGATGTAGCTCAGTAGTGTGGAGACTTGCTTATCATGCACAGAACCCTAGAGATTTTCTAAAAGTCACTGCTATGAAAACTATGTCTCAAATTTATCCAAAAAGAAGAAAGCTTGGGACTTTTGGAGGGTGTGTGTGTGTGTGTACATGCGAGCACACAGGACTAGGCAGGCATCTGTGAAAGCCAGGCATTGACATTGAGGATGTCTTCCCTGTTGCTTTCCACCTCATTATTTGAGACAGGGTCTCTCATTGATNCTGTAGCTTCCCATTTCAGCTAAGTGCTGGCCAGTGAGCCCCCACACCTCCCAGAGATCCTTCTGGTTTCTACCCCTTCACCACAGGGGTTACAGGCACCCGAGGTATGAGGTATCTTATGGCATTTTCCAGTGTTAGTTGTAGTAAGTATCCTAGGTAGCAAATCCACTCTTTTCCTGTGTGGACTTTACTATCTAGTGTAGCTAGCACACAAGAGAGAGTACAAAGATAAAAAAATAACCTAGCTGAAATGACGGCTCTGAGAAGTCTGCAGATGATGAGTGGGGTTCTGGGGTCCAGACACAGGGTGGGTGAAACTGCGGTGCTTCAGTGGCAACGGAGGAGGGCCTAGGCATAGAGTGAGATATAACATGTGAATCGCGGGTGGCTGTGGAGCTCCGACTGACATGTCTGCTGGCCTGGAGACTCTGGACTGGGATCCGGGAGAAGGAATGAGGTGACGGGGTCTCCAGAGGTAGAGCTGAGCTGGATCCCAAAGGTTTTAACAGGGACCCATTGTTAGACCCTTGTTTGTTGGTTCCCATGAATTCATGTTTTTCTTTTATTAATAGCCTCAATTATATTATTCTATCATATTGTTACTGAAAATACATTTGGTTGACTGTAGCATAATTTTCTTTGGCAATTTCACACATATACAATGGACTATGATCATATTCATACTCCCTTACTTTCTTTTGTCCCCCTCCCATGCCTGGTGACCCTTTGTACTTTCGTGTCTGCCTTCACCCTGAGTTTAATTAAGGTTGCTTGTGTGAGCATGGGTGTGGAGTTTTTTACTAAGCAAGGGCAACATACCAGTGGCTACACCACTGAGGAAAATGATTCTCCCTCCCAGGCAGGCAACCATTAACTGTCTTTAGTTCCTCAGGGAGGGTAGGGTCTGGTGAGTCCCCTTCCTGATCCATGATGGGGTGTTGAAAGGGAATTGACTTTTTTTTTTTTTTTTTTTTTTGAGACAGGGTTTCTTTGTGTAGCCCTGGCTATCTTGGAACTCACTTTGTAGACCAGGCTGGCCTTGAACTCACAGAGATCTGCCTGCCTCTGCCTCCCAGTGCTGGGATTAAAGATGTGTACCACCACTACNTGGGGGTAATTCACATCTTTGAGATCTAGTTCCTTAGGGTTCCCTCCACAGGATGGAATCATCAACCTCACCAGGTGGTAACAACTCCTCCCTAAACCAGAAAATAAACTCCAAACAGAAACCCCAGGCTTTGAGCCTTCTGGTGTGTGCCCAACTGTAGCGGTAGTGGGCTGATTACTCCCACACTTGCCTTGGAATATCTTTCTTTGCTCTCTTTTCCCCAACAGCTTTTGTTGATGTTGGTTCCCTGTAGGGGTGAACTTTAGCAGCCTGGCAATGTTTCTGCTTCCCAAAGCACAGCCACCCCATCAGAATTCAGGAAGCGGGGGGACTCCCCAGGATTTCTTCACTCGCATGCAGTATGCTTGGCAAGCATACCTATAGTATACTCTGCAAACTCAGGAGCGCCTGGGGTGATTCAGAAGTAGCTTCAAGATGCATGAGTTACTACGTGTGGCCGCAGGTTATAGACTGCTAAGCACTGTTCAAATGTCAGCCATTGTTCTATGCAGCCTCGTGCAAGGACACAGGCTAAGCAGGCCTTAAGAGTTCCTGTGGCACACACCTTTCATCCTAGCACTCAGAAGGCAGATGTAGGCAGATCTCTGAGTTTGAGGCCAGCCTGGTCTACAGAGTAAGTTCCAGGACAGCCAGGGCTACACAAAGAAACCCTGTCTCAAAGTGTTCCTGAACTAGGCTGGAGACTGAGCTCAACTGGTAGAGTGTTGTTGAGTTGGTTTAGGTTGGTGTACACTATCATTGTCCTGTTTTGAGAACATACATTCAGATTTAAGGGTCTAGCCTGAACCACACCAGTCACTGGTTGCTTGATGTACTTCCCTAATATATTTTTCCACCTCTGTTTCTGTGGAGGTTGCTGGTTTAGTCAGTTTTGGTCTCTCTCTCTCTCTCTCTCCTTTTTTGGTCCCTGATTCCCTTGATTCTCTCTCTTCCCTGTCCCCCCTCCATTGCATAGAGGTAACAGGTTTCACTACTTTTGCTACTTTTGTGGTGTAGCTGTGAAATTCCCCTTGTCACCTGTGGCAGAGAGGGACCAGGTAGGCAAGTGACACCCACTGTATTTTTCCTCCTGTCTGCAGAGAGAGCTGAGCCAGACCTCCCAGGAGCAGAAGGAACTATTAGAGAAACTCCAGGATGAGACTGAGCAGAAGGAGCAGCTGAGAAAGCTGAAGAACGAGATGGAGAGCGAGCGATGGCAGCTGGACAAGACCATTGAGAAGCTGCAGAAGGAGGTGAGGGGGCAGGAGGTAGGGCAAGGGTCAAGCAGGCCCAGGAGAACTCAGCACTTTCTCCCGGGAAGGCTCAGGAAACCCACAGTTCCCCCAAGCACAGATGCACCTGGACGTTGCAGAGCCCCTGCAGCCATTCTTTGGACCTGTTGAAAATTCCAGATACGGAGAAACTTGTCTAAAAAATAAATGCGGAAAGCCTCAGAGCTCTGAGCACCGGGTCACTTGCTAACAGCAAACAGATGGCCTGGTGTGGAGACACACTTAACCAGTGTTCATTGAACTGGAGTTGAGGCTGTAGACACTCTGCATAGTCACTCACGTCTCTCTGACATATCCAGGAGTGCCAAAGGCAGTTTCTAAACCCTGAAACTTCTGTCCCTCAGCTCACCTCTGACCCAAAACACTCACAGGGAAAGGCACAAGGCTGACAGGCCCCTGCCTTCTAGGAGTGCACATAGAAGGCCACCATTTTCTGAAGCCTACCCAGTACAAGGTATTTTGCTAGTGACCTCTTTAGCTCTAACTAGAATTGTATGTCTGGGTATTATCTTAACTCTGGAAGGTAGGTATGATTTCAGTGTTTCCAAAAAGGACAGTGCCAAGGCCCTTAGTGGCTAAGGATGTGCCCCAATCACACTGGTTAGTGAAAAGCAAAGCTCTAACCTCAGGACTACGTGTCCAGCCCCTATTCACTTCTTCATGCTGTCACCAAGGCAGGGTTAGCCAGATCCAGACAGTCCAGGGCCTGGCACTTGGCAGCCTCAGAGGAGGCTTCAAAGGTAGGGAGCAGAGGAGATGCTTTCCTTGTTGGAAGGGGCTCCAGATGGAGCATGGCAGGGCCATCTCATACCACGCTACTTCCTCTAGATGGCGGACATTGCCGAGGCCTCCCGAACATCCTCTCTGGAGCTGCAGAAGCAGCTGGGTGAGTATAAGGAGAAGAACCGCCGGGAGCTTGCAGAAATGCAGACTCAACTGAAGGAGAAAAGCCTGGAGGTGGAAAAGGCCAGATTGGCAGCTGTGAAAATGCAAGATGAGGTAATACCTGCCGGGTAATCCTCTCCTTTATCTCTTACTGAGAATGTACTTCACCTGGCTTTGCAAGGCTTCTGTTAATGGGGCGGGGTGGGAGGCGGTGCTTAGGGCAGCTTTGGGGCTTGCATTATTTTCCATTCTCTAGTGATTACAAGCAGATGGCATCCTAAGACACAAAACTCCCACCGTAGGCTCAGAAATGAAATAGACACACCTCTTATTTGGGCCAAGTTCTGGTTTGGTCCAAAGTTTTCTGCCTGGAAAGATGAGCCACTTTTTAATGGAGCAAGATTGTTGTGTCCATCTGTGTCCAAACATGTCATCCACATCCATGCTTTCCTTTATCNCTAGAACAAGATGGCAGGGAATGACTAGATTCTATTAACATTTTTTAAAAAGATTTGATTATTTATGTGTGAATGTGTTTTTCCTTGTGTATGTGTCTGAGTGTTTGAACACATGGATGTACGGGTACCCATGGAGGCCAGAAGAGGGTTTTGGATCTTTTGAAGCTGAAGTTGCAGGCGTTTGTGAGCTGCCTGACTTTAGGTGTAGGTGCTGGGATCCAAACTCTGATCATCATTATTGAGCAGCAAGTACTCTTAACTACTGAGCCATCTCTCCAGTCCTGATAATCACCTTTTGACTTTTCTTGGGTGGTCTGGTAGATAAGAATTTGATAGCCACAGTAAAATAGACTATAAGATGTCCTTAGGGACTGGGCATGTGGCTCAGTGGTAGAGTGCTTGCCTAGACGTGGTTCAATCTCCAAGTCTTAGGAATTTATGAGTGCTGAAATAATACTATTTTGTTATTTATTTATTATTTACCATTGTGGGTGTATGATGTGTATGCAAAGATTCGAGTGCCAAAGTGAATGTGTGGAGCTCAGGTGGCAACTTTGTGGAGTTTGTTCTTTCCTTCTACCTTTACGGGGTTTGGGGATCAAACTCAGATTGTCAACTTGTGCCGCAAGCACCTACTTGCTGAGCCAGCTTGCCTGCCTTGAAAACATTCTTGGTTTTATACTTAAGAATGATAGGCTGGGCGGGGATGGTGCAGGCCTTTAATCCCAGCACTCGGGAGGCAGATGCAGGAGGATCTCTGTGAGTTTGAGGCCAGCCTGGTCTACAGAGTGAGTTCTGGTACAGCCAGGGCTACACAAGCTGGTCGGAGTGGTGCACTCCTTTAATCGCAGCACTCAGGAGGCAGGGGCAGACTGATCTCTGAGTCTGAGGCCACCCTGGTCTTCAAAGCAAGTTCCAGGACAGCCAGGGCAAGAAATGCAAATGTTGCATTCTTGACCTGGGAAGAGAAAAATGAATGGGGGTGTTGGGTGTTCTTTTTTTCACAGAATACTGGAGGCTCTGAAGCACCATGGTTGCCTATTTCTGTCTGTCTGTCTGTCTGTCTTTCTTTCATGTCCGTTCTCCTGCTCCATGCTTACATGTGTGAGCCACCACACCTGGCTATTATTCTAGCCTGTGCCAACTGAAGGACCCTGAACAGCTGTCAGTTTTCTCAGCATCTCTTTCTACATTAGTGGCTTTATGAGAAATGAGATAATGCATGGATGATGTATGAAGGCTCCTAGGTCCTGGGCATTTGATACACGTTTCTCTCTCTCTTTCTCAAAGCTTCCCCCTCACACACATAGTGTGAGGAGCCCACAGGTTCCACAGGAAAACAAGCTTTCTTTAAAAATAAAACAAAACAAAACAAAACCCCCAAACTTTTAATTTCTTTGATGATCAAAGGAAGGTTTCCCCTGAGTCAGTGCTGAACCCATCAAAGAACAATGGATTATTTATTACACATTTCCAGAGCGCTTCTGAAAGGAGCCTGATAGCAGATCCCCTCTGCCCCAGGGTTACGTGATACAGGACTCCAAGAAAACTGAACCTGGCATATTGACATCACAGTTCTCTTTGCTATGAAAAAAATATTTTTATTTTTATAGCAGATGGGTGGAGGGGTTCAACATTTGCCAGAACACAACAAATAACCCGGTCTGTTTTAACTTTCAAAGACCACAGTGTCACTGTGACCCCACACAGGGATCCACATGGCTATTTGTATAAAGGTTGTTAGGCTAGACACTTTGGGGGAGAAGAAAACATGAAGATTCTTGAGACAGATAAAGAAGCAGAAGGCCACAAAGATTAAGTAAGGCCAGATGGAGACCAGAGGTCTTTATTAAAAAGAGAGAGAGAGAAAGAGAGCACACTGGGGCTGGAGAGATGGCTCAGCAGTTAAGAGTACTTCCTGCTCTTGCAAAGGACTGGAGTTTAGTTCCCAGCACCCATGTCGGGAGGGTCACAACCACCTATCATACCAGTCTAGGTCCCAGAGATCCAGTGCCCTCTTCTGGCCACCATAGGCACCCGCATACATGTATACATGCACATACACACACATATATACACATAATAATTTTCAAAAAGAGCACATATATGTCTCTATATATACATTTTTCTTTTTTTAAAGTGAATTATTTATTTATTTATTATGTATACAGTGTTCTGCCTGCATGCCAGAAGAGGGCATCAGACCCCATTATAGATGGTTGTGAGCTATCTACCATGTGGTTGCTGGGAATTGAACTCAGGACCTCTGGAAGAGTAGCCAGTGTTCTTAACCACTGAACCATCTCTCCAGCCCCTTCTTCTTCTTTTTAAGAAAGGGTTTGCTATGTGAAAGCAGAGACGGCCCTTCTTGGGTTTTCTGTTGGTGTGGCCCTTCAAGATACTTTTCTGTATTTGAATGGTAGACAGAGATATCTCATCTCTCTGAAGGGGAAGGAGGCAGATGCCACCCTTCTGATACTGAAGTCAGACTGTTTGAAACAGAAATGAATTCATAAGTCAAGATCACTCTGGACCCTTGAATGGCTCAAGTTTATCTCTGCTCTCTGCTCCTCTCCCTGAGTGAAACTCTAGCTGAAAATCACTATGGGGCTGCACAGTACTGACTACCAGCTGCCTTTTCCTTGAGAGCAGTGGCCTGGCTACCCTTTTGCTGACGAAGTGAAACACGGAGGTTCTGATGAGGGTGACGTTTAAGGAAGTAAGGCTTAATGTTAACTATCTTTAGTTCATGCACTGACAAGTTAAAAAGTTACTTGCTTACTTTCATTTTCCTTGGCAGATATTAATTATATACAGCAATGGGTCTCATTATGACATTTCATATACATATCCGATGTCTTTTGATCCTAGTCACCTCACCACTCTGTCTCCTCCCTCCTGCTGACCCCTTCTCTTCCCACCTGGCCTTTTTTCTGCTTTCACATCTGTGTGTCCCTGTCAGTTTAGGGTTGCTTTTAGGAACGGGGTGAGGAGTTATTTACCGGAGCATGGGCTGCACCACTGAAGAAAGTATCTTTCTCTCCACAAGCGACCATTGACTATAAATCTTCAGGGAGGGGTGGGGCTGTGTGAGCCCCTCCTAACTCTGTAATGGAATGTAGGTGGGTCAGTCTTGTGAAGCTTAATCCCAGCTGCTGAGTGCAATGGCCATGTCATGCCTGTGACAATGTTCCACAGCACTCGGCCCCTTCCTCTGGCTCATCCATTTTTTTCTGTTACCTCTTCTGTGATGTCCCCAAGCATGGGAAGGGGTGATGCAGATATCCCATTTAGGACTATCCTGCTTACTTTTGGTTCAGGACAAGTTGCTCTTAGATGCTCAGTGGGATGAGTAGTCCTTATCTGACATGCTTGAAATACTAGAAATACATCGAGCATTTCTGAATTCAGAGATTTTGGAATATTTGTGTAGATTTTATTTGTCATTTCCAATTCAAAAAACCCACAATCCAAATGTCTTTTAGTTTTGGATTTGGAGTATTTGAGTTTTGGCTTTTTTTTAAAGGATTTATTTTGTGTCAATAATTATTTTTGCCTGCATGAATGTAGGTGTACACATGTGTGCCTGGTGTCCAGGGATGCCAGAAGGAAGCATCAGATCCCATGGAACTGGGGTTATAGATGGTTGTGAGCTGCCACGTGGGTTCTGGGAGCCAAACCTCTGGAAGAGCAGCCAGTGCTCTTAACCACTGAGCCATCTTTCCAGCCCTGCATTTTGGGCTTTTGAACTGGGGGTGCTCAGTTTGTACCAGCAGTTCTCTTCTCTTGTCTGTCCTTACTGAATACTCCCAGGAGGGTCTTAGTGCTGTTAGGAAACAGACACTGCTGGGGGCGTGGCAGGGGTATACTAGGCCTTGAGGAGGGTGCCAAGAAGGAAATCTGGGCTATATATTTGATTGGCTTTCTTTTTTATCATTATTTTTGGGTTATTAATAGGTTTTCTATATTGCGATAATAGGTTTCTCCACTGATGCAGTGAGCCAGATCAAGCCAAATTGAAAAAGTAAAAGAATAGGTATATTTGAGCAAAGCAATTCCCCGGGTGAGTTCTCCAGTCCCAGAGATGGAGGTTTGAGAAGTCACGGGCCGGAACTAAAGCAGGGAGATTATGTATCCTGTAGGTGAGGGGGTGATGACATGTCTGCCACAAGCTAGGTTCATGCCCAAGCATGGTCAAAAGCTGAATGCTTTAGGTGGGGACTTGGGCTGCTGGCAACCTCAGGGGAGGAGCTGCCATGTTTCAAACCTCTGTATCCAGAGCACCCATTCCGTTCCCTCTGTGGATGATGGTTCCTGTGATGTTGCTCAGTTTCACTCACCATTGCCACCCAAACCAGCCCAGGGCCTGTGTCCAGCAGTTGTTTTCTTCCAAGTGCTAGAAACAGCTGGGGTTCTGCCAGCCGCCAACAGAATACAATGCTGGAGTCTCCGTCCTCTGGCCAGATTTTCCGTGAACTGAAGGAATAAACCTTTGTGGTGTCCTCTTCTTAGCACTGTGCCTTCTCCATCTGCAGGAGGGTTTGATATTGGCAACCAGAGTCAGAGTTGAGCCTCAGTGAGGCAGCCTACAGGGTTGGGCTGTTGAAGACATTTCCACTGCCAGTGAGGCTACGGGCTCCTGAGACTCAAAGTGCTGCTGTACATTCCTCAAAACTACTAGATGAGTGCCACCTTGTGGATGAAAAGAGCACTGTAGTTATCGCTGATCATTTTCTGCACAGCTACGGCTGTTGCCTAATGAGTGTGATTATGTTCTTGGATTTTGTGCCTGCTGGTTGCTTAGAGACCATTAATTTAGTTTTTATTTTAAAGCTCTCTTGAGACAATGCCAATACAAGAACACTTAGCTACTTTAGTGACTTTCAAGTAAGTGGTTTTGACCACAGCCCATAGTAAGAAAGGCGTCATTCCTGCAACCTAGTAACACATACATCCATATATGTTAGTATCTAATACAAAAACATCATAATACTTGTTCATACTCTGATTGTTTTTTTCTGTGTTCTGTGTAATAAAAGAGTAGTCAACATCTAATCGGTTGACTTTATAACTTACTAGTTTACTGCTTACAACTGGAAAACTCTCTCGTTTTATAAAATGGAAAACTAAAACCTAGATAGAGAGAGGTGGGATTTGCTCCTCTCTGCTTTGGCGTGGGCCTGTGCATTCTATCTTCTGGCCTCCTTGAGCCAGGCATGTACATGGTACGCAGACATGTATGTAGGCATGTGTTATGTATCGTTGCCCCAGCCACCAGCAAACCGTGGTTCAGTTTGTTGTCATTTCCGCCTGTCCACGGAAACTCCTAACGATCTCTCCTTTCAGTTGCGCCTCAAGGAGGAGGAGTTGCGGGACTACCAACGAGCTGAGGATGAAGCGCTCACAAAAAGGCAACTTCTGGAGCAGTCCCTGAAGGACCTGGAGTACGAGCTGGAGGCCAAGAGCCACCTCAAGGATGACCGCAGCCGACTCATTAAGCAGATGGAGGTATGTGGGTACACGGGCAGGAGCCTGGCTGTGGAGAACACATCTAGGCCACCAGGGGAGTGTTTCCTATGTAGGAAGTCTTGGATTTTTACTCTTTCTAGCTTGATGTTTAAAGATCTTTTCTTGTTGGGTGGGGGAGGTGTTATTGTGTTGTAATGTCAAAGCTGGAAGGAGTGAAGGGTACAATTTAGTCTAATGGTTCATTGCTTTGAAGAAGATATAAGTTCATCCTCGAAGAACTTAGCCAATGGTGCTGTGTCCCTTCAGCAATGTTTCCCCTACAGAGGCTGCAAGACTGCTGACTGTCTAGTCAGGATGCACACTGTGCCTTAGACTCCAAACCACACAGTCCGTTCCTATTCCTGGCCCATCTCCCTGTATGCGTATTTACTATCGCTAGAGCTATCAGCAAACTATGGTCCAATTCATTGCCATTTCTGAAACTGCCCAAAGCAGTCACCAGCTAGGGGTGAGTATTCACAAGCTAATATATAATGCTTGAGGGAAAAAAAACCATGTAAATAAAATAGCAGAACCCCAGTGTTCATGGTCCTCTGAGATGATGGGAAGAACCTGAATTGCTAAAAAGGAATAATTTCAAGAGAGGAATTGACCCTAAACCAGAAACACATGTGTGCCCCCTGCCCCCTCTCCAGTGGAATTTAGAGAGTAAGAGAGAGCCTGAAAAACAAGGCTCAGACTTTGGGGGAGACATTAACATTGTCAGGGTTTTGATAAAAGACAGGCATGATGCTCAAGGCCGGCAGGAGATGGCTTAAGCTCAAAATCAATGAATTCCTCATTCAGCTTTGCAAATAAACAGAAATAGCTTTTTTAAACCTCCAGGGTGCTTCACAGTTTGTAGCTAGGAAGTGAAGTTTGAACCAGTGGAGATTTTATTAGATGGGCCAGCCTCTCTCAGAGACAGAGTAGCCTGGCGGCAATTTTACTGCTTTGTTTATGGGGCTGCTGTATTTTTCTAATATTTTCTTTCTGATCTCTTTAGGGGTTCATTTTCAGATAAGCTAAGGTCAACCTAGTTAACTAGAAATGGATTGTTCTAGGGCCTAAACAATCTGGTTAAGAGCAACTGGATGGGCTGGGGAGATGGCTCAGTTGGTAAACAAGATGCCATGTAAGCCTGAGGACCTCTGTTCAGATTCCTAGCATACATGTAAAAAGCTGCTCATGTCAGTGTGCATCTGTAATCCCAGTGCCAGGCAGGCAGGGACAGGATGATCCCTGGGGTTGGCCAGGCAGTCTACCCTGCTTGGTGAGTCCCAGGCCAATAAGAGACCCCTGTCTCAAAAAATAAGAAGGAGAGTGACTGAGGAAGACACCTGACACTGACCTCTGTGGTCCACTTGTCTGTTGTCTACTTGTCTACAAACACACACACACACACACACACACACACACACCCCAAGTGGAAACCTATCAAGTAGTGAACAAGGAGCCTTGGTATGATGGGCTCTGGCTTAGACCTCATATGTTATCTGAACAGTATGTGTTGGGGGCAGGAAAAAGAGTCTGCCTAAGAACTGATTTTAGAGCTCTGGAGAGATGGCTCAGCAGTTAAGAGCACATCCTACTCTTGCAGAAGGCCTGGGTTCAATTCCCAGCACTCATGTTGGGTGGCTCACAGCTTCCTGCAACTCCAACCCCAGGAAATCCAATGGGTGCCCTCTGCTGGCCTCTTCTGGCACCTGCACTCACATGCACATACCCTCACACAGACATCTAACTAAAAATAAAAAATAGGTCTTTTAAACATAAGTGATTTTAGCTGAAATCAGATTGGGTTATCAGATTATCTCCTTTGAGTCCAGAATATTTTGATTAACAAGGCATTTCCTCTGGGTAACTTCAGGTCTTGAAGTAGTAGTGCAGCTAAATACCACTGGAGATATTTCTCTAATTGCTCTAAGAGGTAGCTGCTACGGCCATACTGCTATGACTCATGCCTTTCCCATTCCTTCATTAAAACTTAACTAATTCTCAAGAGCTCACCTACAATGAACGTTTTTTAAAAAGTCATCCCCAGGTGGCTGAAGCTCTGTGGATATGTTGTGATTTCTGAGTGATCTGGATGGATAGGTAATTTCAGACAGGGGCCAGTCATGTCCTGAATTGGTTTCTGGGACTTTCTGTTCCCAAGAGAGAGCTTTTGGGTTTCTTTATAGGTTTTTCAATTATTTTATTTATTACTGTGTGTATATAAATGCAAGTGCACGCCACAGCATAAGTATGGGGGACAAAGGACAACTTTGTAGAGTCAGTTCTCTTCATTTTTATGTGGAGTCTGGAGTTTGAACCCTAGTCTGTCTTTGCAATAAGTGCTTTTACCTGTTCAGCCATCTTGCTGGTCCTCCCTGAGGGTTCGATCACTTCCTGACAAGGCCGTTCATTCACCGATGGTTCATCATTCACAGGACTTAAAAGAATTTCATTTTTATTGTTCATAGAACCATTCTAGGCTGTCAATCAATTCTGGCAGTTGCATAGATCATACTGACACACAAGGGCTGCCTTTGAAAATTCCAAATGTTGGTTTTTAAAAAGCATCTATTGGGACTTGAGAGATGGTTAAGAGTGGTTAAGAGTGAGTGGCTGCTCTTCCAGAGGACTCATATGGTAGCTCACAACCCCACCTGTAACTCCAGTCCAGGGAAAACCGATGCCCCTCTTCTGGCCTCTACAGATATTACATGCATGTGGTACACATACATGCGGACAAAACACCCATATACATAAAATAAAAAAAGAATGAAAAAAGTTTTAGAAATATACATTTAAAAAAATGAAAAAATGTTTTAGAAATATACATCTACAAAGCATCTATGGCTCCAAGTTTACCCAGACCTATGACAAATCTTGGAGACAAGTAACACAGGCTCAAATCCCTCAGCCCTCAGGGTTGGAGCACTCTGAGTGGGGAAACCTATTTCTCTCATACGTAAAACTACTTTGAAATGCTTCTCTCTTAACTGTCAGTGATATTAGACAGAGACCAGAGGGATAGATTGTTATTTCTCTGTGATGGTGAATTTACTGGAATTGACCATCACTATCCTGTGTAATCCAGTGTAGCTTTGGGACTGTCCACCGCATAGTTCATGGGTACTCTAAAGAAGAGACAGGCCAGAAGCATGTGCTTGCACTCCCAGGAGCAAGCCTCTTGAGCATGAAGTACTTGCAGGAGTGTTCTGGATGGCTTCTCAGACTATATGTTGACTTTAATAGGGACCGGTTTAAGATACTAATATAATACATACTAACATAACCTCAGTGTTCATTGGGGCTTAGGGTAATGCCTTTTCTCCTTTTATATATTTTATACATGCCCAATTATATCACAAAAGCAACAAAACACATGTTTTTAAAATACCTGCTTTGGACAGTACAAGAAATATATGTATGAGGGCTGGGGGTGTAGCTCAGTTGGTAGAGTGCTTGCCTAGCATAAATGAAGCTCTGGGTTCAGTCTCTAGCACCCAACATATAGGTACACTCTTGTAATGCCAGCACTTGGGAGGTAGATACAGGAAGATCAGGAGTTCAAGGTCATCCTGGACTACATAGCAGGTTCGAGGCTAACCTGGGATACATGAGAAATGTTCTTGCCATACAGATCAGGGTGAACCCTTTAGGAAGAAAAAAAGGGAGGAGAGAGGAAAAGAAAAGGATGTCTTAGGTTCCCAAGCCCTAACAATAATCAGCTCTCATTTGCCTTGGGGTTTCCTTCCATGGGCCCCCCTTGCTCCTAATCCTGTATAAGTGAAGAAACCTGTTTATGTTTCCCCTTCTCAGGAAAAGGTGGCCCAGCTGGAGATTGAATTGGAAGAAGAAAGAACCAGCGCTGATTTGCTGTCTGAGAGGATCACTTGGAGCAGGGAACAGGTACGAGGGAGCTCTCGAGGGTGAATGCACTGTTCTATGGAGAAAGGACACACAAGAGGCTAACCCTGAGGATTCGGTTAGAGCAAGGAGGAAACATCTTGCCATACAGATCACCATGGGAGATTCGGTAGTCTTGACCATAACGAGTCACTAGGAGGCTTAGCATTGTCTGTTCAACTCAGGGTGACTAGGCCAGAGGTTTGGGGGCAAACTGCTGTCATTGCTGGGCTGGCAGCCCCTGCTCAGAGCTGAAGCTGAAATACTGTCTTTGACACTCACCCTTCTGATGTGCGTGGGCTTCCTTGGGAAGCGTGGTACTCAGGGGCTATGGGATGGGTTGGTGCAGGGACTTCTAAACCAGGCTACTGGGCTCTGGTTCTGGTTCCCAAGCTATTCTGATGGTGGGACAGCATTCAGAAGCCCAAGCAGCAGAGGTTTAAAGAGGGACATCCCTGAATGCCAAGATACAGATGGATACCTCAACCTTGACTTTGGCTCCCCAAAATTCTTACTGTGTTTCTTAAATTCTCTTACTGGACTCGGAGCTGTTTTGTTAGGTGTTCTTGCCAGTTCGGCTAAGGATCTGTGGTTACCCCAGGGCATTGCAGAACCTGCTAAGCATGCATAATGACAGAAGTGCCTTAGGTTTGTTTTGTCAACCTTCCTTGTGACATAGGCACAGTGGGAGGAATGGTGAGAACTCTGTCACCTTACCAATATCCAGGCAGTTAAAACTGGTTTCCAGGTCCATGATTTACACCCAAAACAAAACACAGGCATGCTGAACCAGAACACAGTACCTCCATTGCTCAGCCACTGGCCCAGGACCATGAGGTATCTGGTCCCAGAATGACTTTGGTCTTTTCCTTTTCCTCTACTGAACGTGTTCATGGGGATGTGACTGCTTGCCTCAATGGTCAATGCTGAAAAATTTCCACTGAGTCAAGAACTTGAGGTCCACACAGGAGGAAGATAAGGAACTAGCCTGGGGGCTGCTGGGAAGGGCACTCTGTGGGCAGTTACAGGCCTGTTCCTGTGCTGCTTCCCATGGGACTTTGGGAAATTCCCAGATTATTGAGTCTATGAAAATGAGGCTGGGACTGGAGATGTAGCTCAGCTGGAAGAGTACTTGCCCATCATGCACAAAGCCCTGGGTTCAATCCCCAGCACTACATAAACTGGCATGGTAATTTATGGCTGGGATCCTAGGAGGATCAGAAGTTCAGGGTCATCTATCCTTCACTACACATGGAATTCTAGACCAGCCTGGGCTACATGAGACCATTTCTCACACATAAACAAAAGCAAAATGAAGCTATTTATATACAAGGTTCTGAACGCTCCCCTCTCCTAGCCTGCCACCATTAGCCCTATTGTCCTCTTCCACCATTTCTGTGAGGTAGAGGGTAAGCCCCAAGTTTGCTGTAAATGGAGAAACTGAAAATCAAGTTCAAATTGATGTAGAAACTGAAGAAAAAAAACAAAATCCCCAAGATAGATGGGTGCTTCTCCTTCCTTCCTTTCATGGTTTTTTGTTATAGGGTCTTGCTATGAAGCCCAGGCTAGTCTCAAACTCTCTATCCTCCTGCCTCAGCCTCTGAGTGCTGGGGTTATGGCTGTGTACCACCATGGCTGGTGAGGGATACCCGCAGATTGAGTTCTCTGACCTCTTCTGACCTTTGATGCCTCCTGATTTGGGAGGGACATTTAAAGGGATGCCCCCTGCCTCTCCAACAAGCATTCTTCTCAAGGTGGAGATTAGCCAAGGCTGGTTTTTCTGCCTATAAAATAAAGGCCATGTGGAGAGAGCTTTGGGTGTAGACAGACAGGCCCTGGGCAGTGGGGACCTTCTAGGGCCATGCACCTGTGGCTGCCTGCCATTCTCACAGCGAGAAGAGGGACACTCAAAGGCTTTCTCCTCTCCCTTGTCAGTTCTGACCTTCTGATGCCCCTAGCAAGGGCTGGTGACTAAAGGACAGAAAGTGGTGCCTGTCACCTTGAATCCTATGAACAGTGTTTGCCCTAGGTTCCCAGAAGACTGCTACTGGAAACTGAAAGGAGAAAGCATGGGCAAAGACTTTTTTTTTAACTCTTGCTTTCTTTAAAAAGTTAAAGTTTTCTGTTCTGTACTTAAAAGTCATTATTTCTAGGTTCTTCTGAAATTTTACTTTCTACCAATATATCCCAGACTTTCCCCTAGTCCCAGCGATAGCTATACAGGCTAGATAAAAGGGTTCCAGCAATATTAGGGGAAGGCTAGTCCTCTTACAGGACCTTAGATCTAACAAGGACATCAGAGGTCAAATCTCCTGAATTGTGTAATGGGTAAAAGATTTGAGGCCCAGAGCTATAAAGGACTTTGGCCAGAGGCGTGTGGCTGCTGGCTGTAGAGGCAGCTCAAGCTTCCTTTTTCCAAAGACAGTGTTTTAACTCCCAGAGCCTGCAGAATACAGCAAACAGGACTGCACGCATGGCAGAGTGGTACATCTGCAGGATGTCCAACATGATGTTAGCCTGGTGAAGGGGATGAACACGGAACAAGTGAACAGCTAACGATAAAATGGCACAGATATTAAACACCAGGTGAAGGACCCCAGCAGCCAGCGAGGGAAAGGCCGTAATGGCAGGAGTGACTGAGGAAGGTTTTCAGAGGAGTCTTAGCCCGGAGTCAGCTCTGAAGAAATGATCTGGCTGAGAGTAGCTCAGCAGAGTGGGCATGGCCTCTGAGCTAGAGCAGATTGGCAGGTAAGCATAGGATGCTGAGAAACCGTGAATGCTCGCACACACTTCCAGTTTCCATGAGGAAAGCAGAGGAGGCGCCTTTGGAGAGGCAGGCTGAGGCTTTTGAATGGTGGTCTCCTCAAGGCAGTGGGAGGTATGGAAGGTTGTTCAGCATAACAAGAAAGCACATACAGTGTTCTATAAGGTCAATGTCAGAGCTGGGGGTAAAAGGGGGGTATACCGAGAAGAGAAGACCTTAACTGGGCTAGGGGCAGAGAGGCGGCTGTGAGAACACTCTATTCTATGCCTCTGGCTTTGCTCCTTATTCTCCCCACCCCACCCCCCATACTTGCTGGCCCCATTATTTACTTTCTGAGTCTCTGGGGTTTTCTTCCATACATACTCAGGATAATAGATAAACTCAGAGAATCCTAATCAAGCTAAATGTTTTCCACACCTTTTGAGGCTTGGACTGGCTTTCAAACGTGGCTGATATTGAGAAGGAATATTTATAAAAGGGGAGGAGTGTCTGTCTGTTTTCTCACACACAGAACAGAAAGGCTTCCCTCTGACTTGTGTGTAAGCTGAAGAAAGATTCGCTGAGGCCTTGNGTCTGTTTAAATCCCAGAAAAGCCTTTTTACTTTTCTTTCTCCAAAAACTATGGTTTCTCTGCTAGACCCAGTAGGAGAGACCTATAAACCTAGCTACTCAGGAGGCTGAGGCAGGAGAATTGTTATTTCAAGGCCTACCTGAGTTACAGAGCACACAGAGTAGTGCAAGGTCAGCCTGGACAGATTACTAGTGAAATTCTGTCTCAGAACAAGAGTGCTAGGGATACAGCCCTGTGACACTACACTTTCCTAGCATTCAGGGGGTCCCAGATTCAATTCCCAGTACCCTAAAACCAAACTCAACATTTCCCTCCATGACTCTCGCCCACCACACTGAGGACTTTGAAGGATTTTCTTGCATGCTTTCTTGGCTGTTTTCAGGGCTTGGAAGGTATAGTCACTGCCTACAGTTGCATAACTTGTAAGAAGTAGGGCCACAGTTTGAGTCCATCCTTGAATCAGACTCCAAAGGTCTTCAAGTTAAGAGTATATTACACAGGTTGGGGATGTGGCTCAGTTGGCAGGGTGCTTGCTTAGCACACACAAAGCCCTGAGTTCACTCCCCAGCACCTCATGAACTGGATATAGTGGTGTGGGTGAGGGGTGAAGGCAAGGAGTTCATGGCCATCCTGGTTACATAGCAAGTTTGAGGCCAGCCTGGGCTACAGGAGACCTTATCTCAAACAACAACAATAATAATGGTAATAGCACTTAAGATACACAATGGTTATTATTATTATTATTTTTTTGCCTCTGCCTCTTCTGACTCTCATTGGTGTAAAGGACTCAGGTAGGCAGAAAGAGATCTAGCCTGTTGAATTTTAAACGTGCTGGGTAGGCTAGTATCCTGGCTCAGTGGGCATCAGTACGTAGACTGCTGCCCTTGCTGAATGCATGCAGCAAGGCTGGGCTTACCCAAAGGCATCCGCTCAGCCTTGAAAGCCAGGATGACACGGCACAGTGGTAAGTTGACTCATCCCATGCCACAGCTGGCAGGCAGGGGGAAAATACCAACTTCAAAAATTGGGACGCATCGCATCACCGTCTCTGCAGGGGCTCACAAGGCTGCCTTGTTGCCTTGGAAACTGCCAGACACATCCCAGTGGGTAAAGCTGGAGGCATGAATAGTCACTTTCAGAAACTGCTCCTCTGCGGCTGGCTCACACCTGCTCCTCACTTAGTACCTGGGGACATAGGAATGAGTCCCAAATAGTCCCTTTTCAGGAGAAAAGTGACAGATCAAAGTGGGGTTTCCTCTTTTGAAGCGACTTCAGGCTCAGAACTGCCTCTTACTGTATCAGCTACTCAAAACTCCATTGTGCAAGTTGGCTGATGATAATTCTTAGGATATAATTTTTAATCCCAGTCCAGGAGGCTATTATTATTAGCATTCATAAATATCTCTGGCTTTTCATTAGCCCAAAAGACTACAGCTTCTAATCCTGAGAGCTAGCTCGGGTCATGGGTAGCCTAACGCTGCAGGCTGTTAGAATCGGATCTGCTGTTTCCCATCCAAATGTTCCATGGTTACCATTCATCCAGTCCAGCTGCCATAGGCTGCTGCCTTCCATTCCTGTTGGTTTTAATTTGGCTGCAGAGTTTTGGTTCCGTCTAGTTAATAGAGCATGTAAAACACTAAGCTTACATGAAGTATTTCTCCACCCTCACACTTACTTCTCTGGGTCCAAACAAGGATAAGAATGTGACCTCAGGTCTTGGGCCCAGTTCTGAAGATCTGGGTGCTGAGTTGAGCCCTCTGAAGCAATGACTCCTGGCACTCGCCCAGGTTTGTGGTGAAACCATTCCCCTTGGGATCTTTTCTGTAACGCCATGCAGAACTCCTTGAGGCTCCCCAAGGTGGATTTATTTTAGAGTATAGTGTCAGGCTGCTCTTTAGAAGCATGGAGAGGAATCTGTTGTTTTCCAAGACTCAAGAAACATGGCCTGCCTGGCTACTGTCACTGTTGAGCTTTTTATGGCTGCATTTTATTCTTTCCTGTTCTTCTGATTTATTTTACACTTCCATTTTAATAGCCCTCTTTTGAGCGGATGTGGTGGGGTATGAAGAGTTACTATTTTGTTTTTGTTTTTCATTTGCCTGGAGTTCTCTGGGGAGGGGGGCCTTGAACTTATAGAGACCTTCAGAGATGTCCATGTCTGCCCTTGCCCCCCTAAGTGCCCATCCCTGTCCTCCCCTGCCCCCTCCCCCCCCCATCTTAGAGCCCTGCCTGAGGCTAGTGGCTGCTGCTGTAATCTATGCTCTCAGCTGGGACCCAGCACTGTGATGCGGCAGTCCCCATGCCCTCCATGCCCTCTCCACTCACTCCCCTGTAGACATTTCCTTTGGAACTCTACAGAATTCCCCACCGACACTCTGCTTCCTGTAGGGTTTTTCCATACATCAAGAACTGAGGGATTTTTGTCAGAAGCCTGAGGGTAAAATCCCCAAGCTGCTTCCATCCAGATCTGGTCCAGGCATGGTCCTGACTCTCCCATCAGAAAAGCACCTGCATGGGAGTTTCCAGAAGGGTTAACAGGCTCAGACATGGTACATGACTGGAGCAGGGCGGTTCCAATTACCTATCTAGTTACCTACACAGCTGCAGGGAGAGGCTGTCATCTGCTTTGTTATATTTCTATTACTCCCGTTGTCAACCTGGAACCCCACAGCAGCTTGATTTCTCTACTAGCATCTGGGTCTTCTGCATCCCTTCATTTGGGGGACCAATTTCCCTTTTCTGCAGGATAGGAAGGCTCCCTGGACAACATCCTAAAGGATAGGGCAATCACCAAACACCTACTGTTCCAGGCAACTGAAAGGGCCCTTGGGGGCTGCTTTGCTCAGGTATGTGAACCTGCAGCCCCTGTTCTGTGAGCGAGGGCCCAAATGGGAGGAGAAGCTGGGCCAGGCTGCTAGTTTGTGGAGTTCCTTCCCACACAGTGTCCCTCAGGTGCAGGTCTATGCCCCAGGGTGTGAACAGTATGGCTTCCCCTAGGAGGCACGCCTGTCACCCTGTGTCCAGAGCAGCTGTGAGCCTGCATTCATTACCAAGCAGTCACAGGAGTAAACCCACGGCCTTTCAGTAGCATGTGACTCTTGAGGGCTCTGGGGTAAGGGGAAGGAATGGCCAGAGGAGTGTCCCGGGTTCTCTGCTTGCCCCTTGCATTGTTGGCATTTTAACTTTGCTCTGTACAAGGATGGCCTAAGGGAACTGGACTTGAGAGTTTTGTTTTTGGACCTTAATATTTGAATACCTTTAGAAGGTACATTATGGTCACTTAACACATTTGTACAAGTGGGTTATTTTCTAGTTAGGGCAATAAGTACTACCATCTCTTCAACAACTAATAATTTTTAATGCAATACTATTTTTCTTTGAGAATTTTATACATGTATACAACATATTTCACCCCACAGTTCCTTCTAACTTTATAGTTTGTTTTTAATTTTATTTATTCTGAGAAAAACGCATACAGTATATTTTGATAATATTCATTTCCTTCTTCAACTCTCCCCAGATCCTCCCCCACATCCCTAACCCACCCAACTTAATGTTCCCTCCCCCAGCCTCTCTCTCTTTGGTTTCTCTATGTAGCTTTGGCTGTCCTGGAACTAGCTCTATAGACTAGGCTGGCCTAGAACTCACAGAGATCTACCTGTCTCTGCCTCCCAAGTGCTAGGATTAAAGTCATGTGCCACCACTGCCCAGCCAATGATGTTCTCTCTTTTAAAAGTAAAAACATAACAAAACACGGAGTCCTGTTTGTGTTGACATTGGGCCTTCTCTGGTGTGTGGTCAGTATACCAGTTATCATGCCATTGAAGAAAGCTGACTCGCCTTCAGTCAGCAGCAATTCAATGCCAACAGCTCCTTAGCTAGGGTGGGATTTCATGCCCACCTCACNTCCTGCATGCTGGAATTTTATCTGAGCTTATGCAGGTCCCACACATGCTGTCACAGTCTCTGGAGTCGGTGTGTGCATCTGTTGAGTCTGAAAAACACAATTTTCTTGAAGTTATCTACCATCTCTGGTTCTTACAATCAACCATTCTACCTTCCTCTTCCACATAGATCCCTGGGCTTTGAGAAGAGGGGTGTGATATATCCCACTTAGGGCTGAGTATTCCAAAGTCTTTTATTCTGTGTGCATTGACCAGTTGTGGGTTTGTGTGTTGAGTGCCCTCTTTTTATTAATAACCTATTGAGTCCAATTAGTGCTGCCCATGTATGTATGGGTGTGGGGCCATCCACTGGTGTGTGGTCAACATACCAGGGACTATAAATCCCTACAGCAAACCAATGCGCCTTCCCCAGTAGCTGTCACCGCTCAATAGCTCCTCAGCTGGGAGTGGGGCATGAATCATTTCTGTGTTGGGAACTTCATATTTACCTAGTTATTTTAAAATGAACCATTTTTATTTTTTGATCTCTTTGAGATGCTCTTGCCATGGAGCTTAAGTTAGCCTTGAACTCGTAACAGTTCTCCTGCCTCAGCTTTCCAGGTGCTGAGGTTACAAATGTGAGCACACTGTGCCATGTTTTAGTTGATAGTCACCTTATTGTGCCAAAGAAGAACCAGAAGTAGCAACTGCATTTCTGTGGTTTTGATGTCCCTCATTGAGTTTTCTATCCCCTTCGCGCCCCATCCTTCCCAGATTCTGACCACTTTTCAATTCAGTTCTACAGACTACAGTCGCCACAAAAATGATAACATTGTGTTTGTCTTTCTGGCACCTGCTTGCTTCAGTTAGCAACATGAACTTCAACATGCCTCCATTACAAAGGCATACTGAATCTTATCAAATGTTTTGTCCCTGTCTTTAGAAATGACCTTATGGTCTTTGTCCACCCGTGTGTCCTGTCATGTTGATCATATGGTCTTGGGCAGATCATTCTGTGTGTCCTGTCAGGTTTAGTGTTTTACAGTTGTTGCAATGTCTTGCTTCCTTTGCATGTATCTCACTTGCTCATGGTATATGACCTTTGTGATGTGCCAATGAATTCAGTCCGCTAATATTCAATGGAGAATTTTTGCCTCATGTTCTGTAGAGGTATTAGAGATTTTTTTTTAGAGGTTATATCTTTGTCTGGTTTTGGTACAAGAGTGGCTTTACCCAGCAGGTCTGCATAGAGAAGATGATTTGGACCACGGGCCTGAGTGCAGGTNTCTGAGATGGTCTGCACGTGGCTTTGCTGGGGGAAGGTCTTTTGCTCTACCCCTTAGCTTGTCTATAAATACCCTGGGGCTGAGACAGTCGGGGCCGGTGAAATAGGTTCCGGGCCCTCTCAAGGCTAGCCTTTATTTTCTGTCTTATCTATACAATCTAAAATCCTTCTATCTAATATTTCCCGCTACTCACACCCAGGAAAACTCTGGGGAACTGTGAGGTTGGTTGGTAGCCGCCCCACACCCTATGAGCTTATGGGGGCCAGTTACATTCCAACTACCACAGGGTCCTTCTCTATGTAGTATGGCTCAACTCAGGTGTTTGTTGGTTTTCTCTCTGGATGATCTGTTCGTTGAATTCCTACTACTTTTGTCAGAGATTTATTTAGATATGATGATATTTAAGTCTTCATGTTGGGTGCATATGTATTCACAGTGGTTAGATCTTGCTGAACGGGATCTTTATCAACATTTAAAATCTTCATTTTTATATCCTGTATTAAGTGTACAAACTAATGGGTTTCATGACATTTCATACATGTATATGCTTTGATCATCTTTAATCTCCTAATATCATACCCAGTCCCACTTTGTTCGCCTTCCTCTACCCTCAAATACTTCTACTTTCATGTTTTCTATAATTATTGTTGACTGTATACATACATGAGTCCATTTAATGTTGCATGGGCATGTATGTTTTTAGGGCTGGCCACTTGGTTGCTTCATGTTTAACTGCATGGTAAAATCTCATCACAGTTCTTTATTCATTATGTCTCTACCAGTGAAGTCAGTTTCTTGTAGGCAGTGTACAGTTGGGATTTTCTTTCTTTCTCCATTTGGCTAATCTTTTGATTGGTGAATTTATCATATTCACCTTTGAGGCTGTTATTGATAAATATACATTCCCATCTGTCAACTACATTCTGCTTATTTTATATTTGTTCTTTCCTACCTCTTTTATTATTTTTGTGATTTGTTTTTCTCATGTGTGTATGTTAGATTCCCCTTCTCTTTTGCATATCTGTTCTTTACTGGGTTTTATAGATGTTTTCAGGGTGATAGTTATCTTTTCATTTCTAGTGTTGGCCTCCTTGAATATTTCTTGTAGGGCTGATCTGGTTCTGATGAATTCTGTTTCTGCTTATCTGGGAAATACTTCCTCTTTCAGTTATTAACTTGTGGGTATAGTANTAGGTAGATGTTATTCCTTTCAGTANTTTNAATATAGTTTCTAGCCTGTAAGATTTCTGTTGAGAAATCTGTTTTAAGATTAGTGGACCCTCATTTATAGATGACTTGACACTTTCTTCTAGCTATTTTTATGATTCTCTCTTTGTCTTATACTTGTAACATGTTGACTATAATNGCCCTGGTGATGATCTNTTTTGAGTGAGTCTAGTTGGGATACTTTGAGCATCTTGAATNTCTTCAGATTGGGAAATTTGGGGCTATATTCTATGAAATAGGTTTGTTCNTGGTGGTCTAGCCTGTGGTGATGTCTTCATCTTTCATGTCAGCAGTGTCTCTGTGCTNTGGTAGACTTCAGTGGTTCCTGAGGGTAGCTACNCAACTGTGCAGCACACATGGGCTTGCAGAGCTGCACAGAGGCAAGCCCTCATGGAGCTGGGGCTTGAGCAGCTGCCAATCAGTGGTGCAGATAAAGAAAGGACTGTCCCTACATTCCTCAAACCAGGCAGAGATGACAAATTTTGTGGCACCAGAAGCCATGGTTCCTGAGTCATAGGACATGGAGACTCCCATAGGTCTCCATCCCTGGGACCCACAAGATGACTGTGGAAAGAGAGCAATTCAGTATATAAGAGCAGGTTTGGCTACAGAGACTATTGTTATTTTTAGTCAACTATTATTACAATCATCAAAGGATCAAGAGTATATAAGAGAACGATCTTATACCCAAGATCAAGCAGCANGGGTGGGGGGTACCCCTGCATAGGCCTCCTTCATGAAAACCATGNCAGTACAAAGAATATGAGAACCAAGTTTTAACCCTGTGGTTTTTGCTCTGCTTGTTATAGATGGAGCAGATGAGGAGCGAGCTGCTCCAGGAGAAAGCTGCCAAGCAAGACTTAGAGTGTGACAAGATTTCCCTAGAGAGACAGGTGAGGACAGCCATTTTATGAGTTCCTGCTTCCCACTCCTTCGTGCTGGGCTTCCTGGTATTCTCCTATGGGAATGTGGTAGAGGCTTTCCCAGCCNGGGGTCAGTATGTGGGACATTGATGGGAGGGATAGGATGAAGTTCATGCTCACCCACAGCATCCCTTCCTTGGAGGCTGACTCTGAGGTTCTCTGCTNAAGGCCCAGGTCTTTCTCATGAGTGGACAGTGAGACTCCTAACTGACAAGGTGACTCACTGAGAAATTGGCCCCAAGTAGGGTGCAACATTTAAGGAGGACTCAGCATCAAAAGATAAGATTTTAATGNAATATTTTAAATGACTGACTATAATCAATGATGAGAAAGTCATCAACATGGGAGGGTACAAATCCAGTCTACAGGGCNTGGGNAGTAATCANACCCTTAAAAAAGTAAAGAGCTGAGAAGGAGCAATAAGATCAGTTCTTTCACACACTATTCATGTCAGTCTGCCANTGAGAAAAATGGTAAAGGGGATGCCCATCCCTCCATGCTCAGGAGTCTTGACACATGCCAGCCCTTTCACCCAGGCTCATAAGGCAACANCATCTTTGAGTCTCTCCTTTGACCTGTAAGACCTGAGTTCAAAGTGGTTTCCTGGTACACTCTCTGGGATTCCTCTGGTGCCTAGCCACTGACCAAATCCGCTACGTAGTATGCTTCTCTGTCTGAAAAGCATGCCCAACGGAGTCCCTCACAGGCCCTCTGTCTGATTCCAGAACAAAGATTTAAAAAGCCGGATTATCCACCTGGAAGGTTCCTACAGGTCCAGTAAAGAGGGCCTGGTGGTGCAGATGGAGGCCAGGATTGCAGAGCTGGAGGACCGACTGGAGAGTGAGGAGAGGTGAGACCAGCCTGGTGTGGGGTAGGGGGCCAGGCAGGCACTGGTCATTCATTAGGGCTGGTGGGTTGGGGGGTGCGCATCTCTTCCCATCCTTTCAGCCCCCCTGAGAGTTAGAGCCCAGCCCAGCCTTGCTGTCGTTTCCATTTCTCAGATGAGAACAGTGAGCTCCACCAAGGTAAGCCATAAGGTGGCCTGGCTGTGCCCT
Organism: Neotoma lepida; assembly: GCA_001675575.1. Taxonomy (NCBI): domain Eukaryota; kingdom Metazoa; phylum Chordata; class Mammalia; order Rodentia; family Cricetidae; genus Neotoma; species Neotoma lepida. The sequence continues at coordinate 349,017 of LZPO01055087.1, read as the reverse complement.
GCGCCTGGACTGAAACCTAGGAGTGGATTGCAGCTGGCTACTGTGTCTGCATCCTATTCAATAAAGTGGGATGCACTGTGAGCTGTTGAGTTTGAGCCAGATTGGAGGCAAGGGCCTGCTGTGGCCCTGAGGGCAGGTNCATTCAAACAGAAGTTGCCAACCACATACCAGGAATGGGGCAGGTCCTTCCCCAGTGGGTAGGGAAGATGTGGGACCCCTTCCCAATAAAATGATTTTTGGGTAACAACGTAGCCCCAACCCAAGGATCAGCACCACAGTGAACGTGATCAACCCCCCCACAACCTTCCTTGAAGGTTCCTTGCATATGTGTGCATTTTCAGTAAGATTTCTAGGTCTGGCTGGCATAGACCTCAACTACTGATGGTCTGTGGTTCTTNGCTTCAAAAATTAAGCTCAGCAGTGGAGGAACTCAGGACACTTCTCAGTTCTGGCCTTGCAANCTTGGGAGAGTCTTGCCCTTCATGGGGCCCCATTTCTCCTCCTGTGACACCAGCAGCCCTTTCTTCCCATATAGTTGTTTTTCTCTGACCCTGAGCTGACCAGGGGAGTTCCATCTTCTTGTTCCAGCCTGGGCTTCCTGTGGGACCGAGAATAAGAAGTTGTGTTCTGTTCTGCTTTCTCTACTCCCAGGGACCGGGCCAACCTGCAGCTCAACAACCGAAGGCTGGAGAGGAAGGTGAAGGAGCTGGTGATGCAGGTGGATGACGAGCATCTGTCACTGACTGACCAGAAAGACCAAGTAAGATAGCCTCTGCCTTCTCTCAGCTGANATTGTGTGTCCCAAGCTGGGACAAGTGGAGGGTGTATGCCAAGTCCCCTGCTCCACTCCTCCCTCAGGATGCTCCCACTTTTTCNNTGAGGCAGGGTGCCTGGGGAAGTAGCTGGGTCCCTAGCATCTCCTGCTCTGGCTTTTCCAGCTCAGCTGGACCTTCAGTCAACACTCAACCTCCANCTTTCCTCATGCAGCTGAGCCTGCGCCTGAAAGCCATGAAGCGCCAGGTGGAGGAGGCTGAAGAGGAGATCGACAGACTGGAGAGTTCTAAGAAGAAGCTGCAGAGGGAGCTGGAGGATCAGATAGGTGTGAATGAGCAGCTGCAAGGGCAGCTCAACTCTCTGAAGAAGGGCTTAAGGTGGGTAAAGGTGGTGGCCCACCAAAGCCCATAGCCTCCCCCAACAGCTGTAGAAGGTTTTCAGAATATTCTATGGCCTCAAGTCAATTTTCCATTGTTGCCCTGTGAGGTCATGTCATCCCATCCTTGAGGTGAAAGTGGCTTTATCTACTTGAGTCACCTGTCACCCCACATGTCCAATAAAGTCTCACATAAGCCATCCTCACACCAGTGTTCAGCAGAACCAGAGGCATAGAGCAGGTCAGGGTATCCCCANCCTGGATGGGCAGCTCCTATCTGACTGGAGAGTAAAGTTCTCATTTATACCCTTCAAAGAATGAGGATCTTCCAAGCTGCTCTGAGAAAAACCAAAGGATGGGGCTAGAAGGGTGTTTTTTTCCTACCCCAGGACCAGTGTGTGGGATATTGTGGTGAGGGGTGAGGACAGGTTTAGGCTCACCCAGAACACCAGCCTTTGGAGGAGGCTGCCTGTGCCTAGGGTTCTATGCTGCTGATCCAGGTCGCTCTCACAAGCTGACAGACAGTTCCAGCTCACTGAGAATCCTACCACCTAGGACTGAGAACTGGCCCCAAGGTCAGCTGGAGGCTGCAACAGTTAAGAAAGACTCAGTGGGCAAAAGCTAATGTTTTGCCAAACTATTAAGACCTTATTGTATGAGGCTACGGCCCAGTTGCTGGAGTGCTTTCTCCCATGCAGAAGGCCCTGGCTTCCAACCCTAGTAGCCCGTAAGCTAGGTATGCTGACACATGCCTGTGATCTCCGCACTTAAGAGGCAGAGGCAAGAGGATCTAAACTTCAAGGCCATCCTTAGCTGTGTGCTTAGCTCGAGGCCAACATGGGCTACATAAGACCCAGCCTCAGAAATAAAAAGTGTTTGAGATTCATAGTGAAGAAGAAGCACCCTGACCAGCCATACTGGAGTTAAGCAAAAGGAGGAATCAGTTATATTGTCCATGGCTCACCCCACCAACACTGATCAGGAGTAATAGACAGTTTGCATCTGTTGCTAGGAAAAATATCGGGTGTAGGCAAATTCATGTATATGCATGCAGTGGGGTGGAGGTCAGGAGTCCGACAACCCTCTCCCCCATCTCCAACTCAGAGACAAGCCCTAGCCAGGGTCAAGAAACATCTCCTTTGTGCTTCTGCAGACTGAAGACACTGCCCAGTAAAGTACTAGATGACTCGGACGACGATGACCTCAGCAGTGATGGCGGAAGCCTCTACGAAGCACCACTGAGCTATTCCTTTCCCAAAGACAGCACCATCACCAGCCAGATCTGAGTCCGCTTCCAGGCCTGTTGATCCTGACAGGGCTCTGCAGCCATCCAGAGCAGGAGGCACTAAAGGGGGCTTGTGAAAGGAGTCAGACCCACAGTTACCACTTCACATTCCTCCCCAGGGCCTCCATGTGGCTGAGTGACCTTGGATCTTAGCTAGGGAGCTATTGAAGTTTAAAATGACCAACTTTGACATTTTGGAAAATGCAGCTAAGATGAAGCCCTGTAGTGCACCGATGTCTGCCATCACCCCTTCTCCTGTCCCGAGAAAGGTTCCAAAATGCCAGCTGTAATGTGATAGCCACAGTAGGGATGAAATGTAAAAACTGTACATATTTTAGACTAGACCTTCTCAAGGACTGCTGCTGTTCTATTTCAGAATGTTCCAGAGCCTTTGGAGTGTGACATCTTTGTCAAGTTCACACACTGATATGGATTAGCTTTTAAAATATGAAGGTACCAGATCTCAAGTATTAAAAAGCAGAGGCAAAGGGGGAAGAGTGAGGGAAATCAGAGAGGGAAATCAGAGGGGGGTCAGACAGTGGAAAGCTAGCACTGGGAATCGATACTTTGGTTGTATGGGAAAACTGCTCATTGATGGTGGGGAGGGGACATTTACCTAGGGCTGAGTATGTGGCCTTGGTTGCTTATTTTAATCTAAACCATGCTAAGAGGACTTCCCACTCTCCAGGTTCTTTCAGGCAGGTGGAATGGGGATACAGATGGGGTTTTCAACAAGTGCTGTGCTTCCCAAAGGATAAGAGTCCTGTTGTTGTGTCTCCTTGGCCCTTTTCCTCCAAGTGATGCTCACTGAGGCCTGGAATTGGAGGAGTAGGAGGGAGGTTTATGGGCTTAGATGTAGGGTGAGGTGGGAGGCACCCAGTAAGTTCATAGGGAAATGGATAAAGGGAGACGTAGGTGTGGGGCTGGTGTAAGAAATACAGAGAAGTTCCTGAAAGCTGGGGGATGGGCAAAGGGGGAGGGTGTTGAGATGGAGCTTGGAATGATGGGAAGAATTGGGGGTGCTTGCCATCTGAAGGTCTTTTCCAGGAATGAGATGACATGAATGAGATCCTAGGGCAAGCACATGATGCCAAGGTGGCTTTGGNAGGATGCTGGGCATCCCTGCATATCTCTTGGCCTACCTATGTCACCCACCAATGAAAGAACCTTGTAAGTTGGCTATGTGTATAAGGCAGAGGTGATAGGACACTGAAGCAGGGTCCCCAAGCTTCCCAACCTGGGGATCAGGTTGCCATGACCTGCCCAGGGCAGGTCACAGAGTTCACCCAACCAGATTTAAGGTGAAGGGAGCTAAAGGATGAGCATTTGCTACTAGAGAACTAAGCCCTAGTACACCTCATGAGGGTCACTGTCACCTTCGACACAGCTGGGCATGGCCCTTGCCTCTGTTTCCTCACTGGGTATGGGGAACTTTCTCCTTTCAGCCATTCGTCCATTTAAGGAATATGTACTATCCATCAATGTGTGTCAGGCCCAGACTGTGGCACTGGAAACACAGTGAGTAGAAGGAATAATGTCTATCGGGCTGGGATGTAGCTCCGCTGGAACAGTGCTTGCCTAGCATGCACGAAGTCCTGTGTTTAATCATCAGCTCTGTAAACAAGGTATGATGCCACATGCCTGTAATCCCAACGCTCAGGAAGTGGAGGCAGGAGGATTAAGAGGTCAAGGTCATCCTTGGATACACATTCAGTCCCAGGCCAGCCTGGGATATAGGAGTCCATAGGAGACCCTGTCTCAGAAAACCACCTCTGTCCCCCTGTAATCCAGGAGAGAGTGGCTGATAGATTGACTTACAGGCGGACCCCTCTATCCCCAGCCTTTGAGCCCTCTGTCCTCTTGGGAACTTGATAGCCTGCAGTTGCTTGGCTAGCTCCCCAGAACTTACAGGAATTCTTTGGCTCCTGGAATTTCCTCATACCTGCCTTAGATACTTGCAATAAAGCCTAGAAATGCCACAGTCTGCTTACCCCAGAGATTCAGGCGAGAAACATCAAGACCCTGAGGAAGGGGTGTTTGTTTTGGGGTTTGACAAAATCAGCCAACCCTCATTGCAGCCAGTTCTTTCTAGTAGCCATGGGGCTAGCTACATGGAGGAAAACAGCCCCTGGAAAGAGAACAGAGGCTACCACTGGAAACACTTATAGAGACACCCTCAAAACAGGGAGGCTAGACAGGGTCAGGCACATGTTCTCCTGTGCTGTAATGGAGTGAGTAGCAAGTGGGGTGTGTGCAGTACAGCCAGCAACATGACACCAGACTGAGATTTAGAGAGATGTTTGCAAGTCCCAAGCTCCTCTCTTCCTTGTGGTCTTGACAGATGCATCCAGGGACAAGGAATAGGGTCCCAGGTCCTTCTCAGCTTCACCCTGTGACCATTCCTNGGTTTTCTTATGTATACATGTTTTTCTGTTTATTGCTTTAAGAACTAATCCTGCTCAAGAGTATTTTCTTTATTTAGCTAGCTTAAAAATATTTTGTGTAAACATGTTGCCAAATGCGATGCTGAGAAGACAATCACTGTATGGCTTTTATAATTTTTTTCCTGCTTCAGAGTGTCATTCCACCATGACAATTGGTATACTCTGTTGGGTTTTTTTCAGTAGGGTTTGGTTCTATGCATTGTCTTGGGGAAGAGACACTTTTATCACAGCTACCTCCATGCGAGTGACTTCCTGGATAAAGCAAGATTTCCTTTCAATAAACTGTCACCTGACAGGAATCTTGGCTCTTGTATTTATTTTCTAGCCCTTGATTTCTGTGGAGTTTGGATGCTGTGTGGCTCACTTACTTGCTATGCAAGCATATGAGGACCTGAGTTCGACAACCAGAACCCACACAAAAAACGCAAGCGTAGCGGCACACACCTGTAATCCCTGGGGCGGGCGATGGAGGCACGTGAATTTGGGGGCTTGCTGGCCAGCCAGCGGAGCCAATTAGAGCCAGAGAGAAACTACCAATGTAAATGCTGGGCCCTACAGTGGTTGTCCAGAGCCATTTTGTGAGATAGAAGAGGGTGCGGTGGTCAGCAGTGAATGTTGGTAAAACATTAGCCACGGATGACNGCGATGCTCTAAGATCTCCAAATGGTTCACTCCAGACAAATCACAAAGGGAAATTGCTACAGCTTGACAACTGAGGCTCAGATACTCCCTTCCCTACAGTTGGCTAGCTCCCCTGCAACCACAGTGTGTATGGTCCCTCCTGTTCTCACAACAGCCTCCCCTCCATGGTCTCCATTGCACATGGAGCTCGGGCCACTTCTCCCTAGAGGGGACTCACACTGATCACCATGTCAACTCTCCTCCACGCTGACTTCAGGGAGCTGATCTCTAGACTCTAGCTTCCTGAGATGATTGGTTTGGCTGGGCTGCAGGTGGAACTCTGGGCATTTCTCTGTATGCAACAACCTTGGGTGTGCTCCCTGGGTGACCGATCTGTCCATTGTACCTTCNTTTCTGAAGGTAGCCATGGCTCTCTGGAGTCCTCAGTGTCCTTCCTGAGTTTTCCGGTACTGCCTGCACTCCGTAGCTGCCCTCCATTGAATCCTTTACGTCACAGCTGGTCCCGGTTCCTGTCCCCCATATATGTAAACACGTCCTTCTAGCTAGTCCGAAGGCACTGTTTCCCCTCATTCAAATCAGGAGCAACCCCAAATGTGAGATGTTTGCATTTTATATGTTCCCAAAGCCTTTATATAAATTATATCAGATTTTGTGAAGTCAGATATTGAGACATAGTTTTATAGTCTGTAAATAAAATCTTCCTGCCAGCATCTAACTTTCAGGCTAGATATAAACCTCTGTATTTGCCTCCTCTCAACAGCCCCTGGGTGGGAGGAAGATTCTGTGTGGCTCCTGTTCCGGAGCTGTTGGGAGGAACCTGTTCAGNAAGCCCAGAGTGAAGGGGAAACNTCTTCCCAGAAGGGACTACCCTGCCTCCCTCCACACTCCTCACATTCCACCCTTGACCTTGTGGGTATTACCAGTAATCCTGTCTCTCTTGGACAACTCCTGAGAATTTCTTTTTCTCTAATTAAAACAAAACAAAGAAAAATCCCAACTTAATAGCAAGTTCTTTTTGGGAGCTTAACAGTTCCCAATTCAGAAATGCCTGGCCTTCCAGAAGAGTCAACACACCTGGCCCCTGTTCTCAGACCAGCTAAACACGCCATGCTAAAGTCTCCACTAACTTTCCTGTTTGTTGACCCAAGACCTGGCCTAAGCCTCCTTCAAGCAACAACAATGAGGGGGCAGAGAGA